>BLSH010325990.1:805641-824206 GCA_018402905.1 Glandirana rugosa | reverse complement strand
CTTACTAAATACCTTGGAATGTCTACTTTCCAAAAAGGGGTCATTTGGGGGGTATTTGTACTTTCCTGGCTTGTTAGGGTCTCGGGAAATGAGATAGGCCGTCAGTAAATCAAGTGTGATCAATTTTCAGTGATTGGCACCATAGCTTGTAGACTCTATAACTTTCACAAAGACCAAATAATATCCACTAATTTGTTTTGTTTTTTACCAAAGATAGGTAGCAGTATAAATTTTGGCCAAAATTTATGAAGAAAAATTACTAATTTGCAAAATTTTATAACAGAGACGAAGAAAAATTCATTTTTTTACAAAATTTTCGGTCTTTTTTTAATTATAGCGCAAAAAATAAAAAACCCAGAGATGATTAAATACCACCAAAAGAAAGCTCTATTTGTGTGAAAAAAAGGACGCAAATTTCATATGGGTACAGTGTTGCATGACTGAGTAATTGTCATTCAAAGTGTGAGAGCGCTGAAAGCTGAAAATTGGTCTGGTTGTTAAGGGGGTTTAAGTGCCCAGTTGTCAAGTGGTTAAGGACCGGAAGGATTTCCAGCTTTAGGACCGGAGCCCTCTTTGCGATTCGGCGCTGCGTCGCTTTAACTGAAAATTGTGCGGTCGTGCGACGTTGTACCCAAACGAAATTTGCGTCCTTTTTTTCTCACAAATAGAGCTTTCTTTTGGTGGTATTTGATCACCGCTGCGTCATTTCTGATCGCCGCTATAAACAAAAGAAGAGCGACAATTTTGCAAAAAAAAACCAAATTTCTTACTTTTTGCTAAAATACAAATCCAAAAAAAAAATAAAAAAACATTTTTTTTCACCGTTTTTGGCCGATTTATATTCTTCATCATATTTGCGATAAAAAAAATCGCAATTGGCGTTTTATTGATTGGTTTGCGCAAAAGTGGTCACATTTACGGATGATGAGAATTCATTTTTGGGGTTTTTTTTTTTTTACTAATAATGGCGGCGATCTGCAATTTTTAGTGGTTTCAGCGGACATGTCGGAACATTTTGACACTTTTTTTGGGACCATTGGCATTTATACAGCGATCAGTGCTATAAAAATGCACTGATTACTGTGTAAATGCCATTGGCAGTGAAGGGGTTAACTATGTTCCCTGGGCGTGTTCTAACTGTATGGGGGCTGCCCTAGCTGGGGAAGGGAAGTGGTCACAGCCTTCACGTACAGGAAGGCTGTGATCACAGCCCTTCCCCCTCACACAGAGCGGAGGTCCGTGTTTACTTACACGGACCTCCGTTCCTTCACTCCGGGGGGGGCATCGCGGGTGGCCGGCGGCAATCGAAGCCGCCGCTCCCTGGCCCTCCCCGGACACAGTGAGCGTGCCTCCGGCGGCGCGCGTGCGCGATCTGGCGGCCGCCGTCATATGACGGCGATTCACCTTACAGCGCCACTTTGCCGCCGTCAATTGCCGATTGACGGTCGGCAAGTGGTTAAAGGGCCCATTTTTTTTTTGCAATGTCATTTTTTTCAAATCATTTTTTTTTTTTTTTGTTTGCATTTAGGAGGTCCTGTCGTGCTTTTTTCTATTACAAGAAATGTTTACATTCCTTGTAATAGGACTAAAAGTGATCATTTAAAAAAAAAAAAAAAAGAACAGTATAAAAATTAAAAAGTAAAATAAATAATTAAAAAAAAAAAATTAAAGTGCCCCGTCCTTGCGAGCTCGCGCGCAGAAGCGAACGCATACGTAAGTCCCGTCCACATATGAAAACGGTGTGCAAACCACATGTGAGGTATTGCCGCAATCGTTAGAGCGAGAGCAATAATTTTAGCACTAGATCTCCTCTGTAACTCAAAACTGCTAATCTGTAGAATTTTTTAAACGTTGCCAATGGAGATTTTTATGTTGCAAAGTTTGTCGCCATTCTGCGAGTGGACTCAATTTTGAAGCATGACATGTTGAGTATCATTTTACTGGGCGTAACATTATTTTTCACTATATGAAAACAATTGGCCTAACTTTACTGTTGTCAAACAAAATCGCACTTGTAAGACCGCTGCGCAAATACGGTGTAACATAAAGGTTTGCAACTGCCGCCATTTTATTCTCTAGGATGTTAGAAAAAATTATATATAATGTTTGGGGGTTCTAAGTAATTTTATAGCAAAAATACCTGATTTTAACTCGTAACAACCGAACTCCAAAAAGAGGCCCAGTCTTAAAGTGGTTAAACTGGATACACGCTATACAATTTTCTTTAGCTTTGTTCCTTAAGACCCCTTTCACACTGGGGCGGTTTTCAAGCCCTTTAGCGCTAAAAATGAAAACTGCAGCTCAAGCCCGAGTGCTTTCACACTGTGGCAGTGCGCTTGCAGGACTGGAAAAAAAGTCCTGCAAGCAGCATCTTTGGGGCAGTGTATACACCGCTCCTAAACCGCCCCTGCCATTGGAATGAATGACTGGTGCTTCGGAAGCACCGCAACACGGCTGCTTTTAAAGCACCGAATAAACAGCGGCAAAGCGCCGCTAAAGCTAGTAGCCCTGTACTGATAACGGTCCCGCCACCCTGGTGTGAAAGGGGTCAACCATATAATATGAGGTCAAACCTTTAGGCCCCTTTCACACATGTGAACCATCATAAGTTCAGTCACATCAAAAGGGATGAAGTATTTTACATCCACTACCAATGCAAAAACGGATGAAAAACTGACCATTTGTCAGTTTACATCCATTTTTCATCCGATCTGTTTTTTTTTTAAGGGAAGAAAAATAGAGCTTTGAGCAGTTTCAAAAAATGGATGAGGGCGGATGTAAATGGATGATCATCTGTTTACATATTTTTTTCCGTCAGCGGATGGATGAAAAAACAGACGTGTTGAATGAGGCCTAATGCCTCGTACACACGGTGCGACTGTCGTACAACAATGGCCGTACAACAGCTTGTAATAATCTGACCGTTGGTACGTGCAATTACAACAGCCAACGATTGACAATCATACAACAGAAGTTGGCTTAGAAAACTAGAAAACTTTTGTGGCCAACAAGGCGTCATACGACTTTTGACTTGTGTGTATAGAAGTTGACCAACCAAAAGTTGGAAGTGCAAACACGCATGCTTGGAATCCAGGAAGTATTCGGTCGTGTAAACCTATGTTCCTAAATCCCATTCACCTGAACTTCCTTCGTTATATGCTCATAACACGTCACTACGTTCATCTTTGTTGGCACTACATGGTTTTGGTAGATCTAAGGCTACTTTCACACTGAGGCACTTTACAGGCACTATTTAGCTAAAAATAGCGGGTGTAAAGTGCCTCAAAAATCTACCCCAATGTGAAAGCCTGAGTGCACTTGTGGGACGTTACAAAATGTCCTGCAAGCAGCATCTTTGGGGCGGTGTACACCGCTCTTCTACCGCCCCTGCCATTGAAATGAATAGCTAGCGCTTCTGAAGCGGCCGAACACCGCCTCGGAAGCGCGGAGCACTGTCACTTTTAACACCTTCTGGAGGGTTAAAAGTGCAGCGCTCCCGACTGAAGAGCGACGCTGCAGCGCTGGTAAAACTCCACTAAAACTAGAAGGGTTTTACTGTGGCCACGGCTGCAGTCTGAAAGTAGCCTTAAGGAAATCAGACAACAAAAGTATAGTGTGTATGGAGTTTAAAGGCCGTACACAGGATGCGAAATTCAGGCGGGAATTGTCGTTCAACAGCTTGTCGTCCGAAATGTTTACCGTTAGTATTCTCCTTTCGACAGCCGATTTACATTTTTCGTCAGACAAAGGCTGAAGTGCAGACTAGTAAATTTTTGTCGTACGACAACGCCGCGTCCAATTTTTGTTCCGTTTGTATGGTTTTCGTACGAAAAAAATCGTACAACCGAGACTACACATGCTCAGAAAGGAAAAAAATATGCAAAACATGACATCACTTCTGACGTTGAGTTTGGTCGAACGAAAATTTTCGGATAGTGAATATTCTTTACAAAATCATGGACACGCGCTTTTGAGAAAAATCAGAAGCGAGGTCGTATGACAATCGAACCGTGATTATGAGGCTTTAGTGTCTGCTGCAGGAGTTATACCCCCTGTCGCTTTCAGGGGGAGTAGTGCCTGTTGAATGTGACCAATTTAATGAATGGGGACACTCCGCTCTAGTGGGGGGTTTAAGGGCTTATTCATGCTAGTTTTGCTCTCTGAAGAGTGTTCCACATTCGGATCAAACTTAAGGCTATGTTTACACCTTTGTGGTTTGCAGAAATACACCACAGTCCTATGGGTTTCCTATAGGACGTTCACATCTGTGCATTTTTCAGCTGCTGCGTTTTTGGAAAGGGTCAGGGACTTTTTTCCCTGCAGCAGATTGTGTTATGCGTGTAATAGACATCAATGAACCCACACCAAAAACGCAAGTGTTGCATTTTTTGATGCGTTTTTGTTTTATTTTCCATAGCAAACTGTGAATAGCCAGTTGTTAATGTCTGTTAAACAATTTTTTTTTCTATAGTTCCCTCTGATAAATAACATTAAGCTCCCCAATGGATGTCCTTTATAAAAAATAAGCTGTATAATAGCTTACTTCAGAGCACCGTTCGGCACTCAGCTGACTGCTGGTCTCCTCTCCCGATGTGTTAGCTGCAGGGGGAGGTGCTGGAAAACCCCCGCTGACGTTAGCCGAGGAGAGGAAGAGACCGGCGGGTCACCTGAACACCTCAACAGCACTCTGATGTAAGCTATTGTACCCATATCTTTATAAATGACATTCACTGGGAAGCTTAATGTTATATATCAGAGGGCACTATAGAAGAAAACTTTTTTTTTAGAGTAGGAGGAGAGTATCGGGGCGCTGATAGGCGGTGGGGGAGAGCACATAGGAGACACAGAGCAGGCTGCGGATGACAAGAGGCACATACGGATGACTCCAGTGTCAGGGCTCGGCAGCCATGATATATCGGAGTCAGGATACAGGGGGAAGGATATAGCCAGGCAGGATCAGCCAGGTTTTTTAGGTGTTGCAGGGGGCCACATTACACAGCACAAGCACTGTGCTGCATAACATGCTTTAACCCCTTCAATACCCGGCTATAGTAATATGACGTCCACAGGTGGGATCTCCCATCCTGGGTGGACGTCATATGACGTCCTCTGTATTTTGCCGCTACTGCGTGCCCCCAGGGGCCCGCAGCACGGGGATCAGGCGTGTCCCTCGGGACTCAGCCCATCCCCAATCAGGGGAAAGGGCCAATAAACTTGTCTCTTTACAACGTGACCCGTTGTGTCCAATCACAGCCGGTCATTTCTGGGATCTGCATTCACAGAGCGGCGATCGGGACTGAGGCTTGTCCCTCGGACAAAGACCAGCCCCGATCAGGGTAAAGAGCCAATGAAATTCCAATCACAGCTGGTCACATGATGTAAACAAACAGCGGTAACGAGCTCTTACCGGGTTCTCCTCCTCGCACAACTATCGTGTGTGAGAAGTAGATTGCAGTAACAGCTCATTACCATTTAGTGTACACACCAAGCACACCGATTGTCCCCCCAGTAATAAAGAGGACCTGTCACCACCCCATCAAAGTACCTGCCACCTGCCCATCAAAGTACCCGAGTAGCTGTCACCAGCCCATTTGATTACATGGTTACCTGTCACCAGCCCATCAGAGTACCCAAGTACCTGTCACCAGCCCATCAGAGTACCCGAATAGCTGTCACCTGCCCATCAAAGTACCAGAGTACCTGTCACCAGCCCATCTGAGTACCCAAGTATCTGTCACCAACCCATCTCATTACCCGAGTACCAGTCACCAGCCCATCTGAATACCTGAGTACCTCTCATCAGCCCCACTGAGTACCCGAGTATCTGTCACCAGCCCATCAGAGAGCCCCTTGTCACCAACCCATCAGCGTACCCGAGTACCTGTCACCAGCCCATCTGAGTACCTGTCACCAGCCCATCTGAGTACCTGTCACAAGCCCATCTGAGTACCCGAGTACCTGTCACCAGCCCATCTGAGTACCCGAGTACCTGTCACCAGCCCATGAGAGTACCTATCTGCAGCCCATGAGAGTACCAGAGTACCTATCTGCAGCCCATCAGATTACCCGAGCACCTGTCTGCAGCCCATTAGAGTACCCGTCTCCAGCTCATCAGAGTAACAGAGTACCTATCTGCAGCCCATCAGATTACCCGAGCACCTGTCTGCAGCCCATCAGAGTACCCGAGTACCTGTCTCCAGCCCATCAGTGTACCTGAGTACCTATCTGCAGCCCAGAATATATGTTGGGGTGTTTGCTTTCCAAAATGGGGTCATTTTGTGGGTAATTCCATTGTCCTGGTACTCCAGGACCTTGAAAAGTGTGATAGGTAGGAATGAAATTAGATGTGTAATTTATGCTCCTAGAACACCTGAAGGTACTACTTCAATGTTGGACCACTCTATGTGGCCAGGCTGTGTAAAAGTCTCACACGTGGTATCGCCATACTCGGGATGAGTAGCAGAATGCATTTTTGGGTGTAATTTTTGCTATGTACATGCTATATGTTAGAAATATCTTATAAATTGACCACTTTGTGTAAAAATAAAAGCGCTTTAATTTTCATTCCATGTTTTTTGAAGACTTGTGGAAAAAAAATGAACCATTCAAAAGACTCATAATGCCTCATAGACTATATGTTGGGGTATTTGCTTTCCAAAATTGGGTCATTTTGTGTGTAATTCCATTGTCCGGGTGCTCCAGGGCCTTCAAAAGTGTAATAGGTCATTAGGAAAGTAGATGTCTATTTTATGCTCTTAGAAAGTCTGATGGTGCTCCCTACATGTTGGACCTCTCTGTGTGGGCAGGCTGTGAAAAAGTCACACACATGTGGTATCGCTATACTCGGGAGGAGTAGCAGAATGTATTTATGGGGTGTAATTGGAAGTATGCATATGCTGTGTGTGAGAAATAATTTGTTATGATCATTTTGTGTAAAAAAAAAAAAAATAATAATTTCTTAATGTTCCCACGAATTGTGGGAGAAAAATACAACTTCAAAAAACGAACCATGCCTCTTACTAAATACCTTGGAATGTCTACTTTTCAAAAAGGGGTCATTTAGTGGGGTATTTGTACTTTCCTGATATTTCAGGGCCTCAAGAAATAGATAGATAGGCCGGCCTGTCAGTGCATCAGGTGTGATCAATTTTCAATGATTGGCACCATAGCTTGTAGACTCTATAACTTTCACACAGACCAAATAATATACACTTATTTGGGTTATTTTTACCAAAGATAGGTAGCAGTGTAGGTTTTGGCCCAAATTTATGAACAAAGGTGACTTAATAGCAAAATGTTATCATAGAAACTAAACAAAGGTGTTTGTTTTTTTTTTTCAAAATTTTCACTTTTTTCACTTGTCACAAAAAAGAAAAAACCCAGAGGTGATTAACCACTTTAAGACCGAGTCTCTTTTTGGAGTTCGGTGGTTATCAGTTAAAAACTGTTTTTTTTGCTATAAAATTACTTAGAACCCCCAAACATTATATATATATATATTTTTTTTCTAACACCCTAGAGAATAAAATGGCGGCCATTGCAAAACTTTTTGTCACACCGTATTTGCGCAGTGGTCTTACAAGCGCGTTTTTTTTTTTTTTTTTGGAAAAAATTCAGGTTTTTTAGTTAAAAAATAAGACAACAGTAAAGTTAGGTCAATTTTTTTTCCATATTGTGAAAGATAATGTTACGCCGAGTAAAATGATACCCAACATATTATGCTTCAAAATTGCGTCCGCTCGCGGAATGGCGACAAACTTTGCAACATAAAAATCTCCATTGGCGACGTTTAAAAAATTCTACAGGTTAGCATTTTCGAGTTACAGAGGAGGTCTAGGGCTAGAATTATTGCTCTCGCTCTAACGATCGTGGCGATACCTCACATGTGTGGTTTGCACACCATTTTCATATGTGGGCGGGACTTACGTATGCGTTCGCTTCTGCGCGCGAGCTCGCGGGGACGGTGCACTTTATTTTTTTATTTTTTTTAATTATTTATTTTACTTTTTAATTTTTATTTTTACACCTTTCTTTTTTTAAAAAAAAAATTTTGATCACTTTTTTTCCTATTACAAGAAATGTAAACATTCCTTGTAATAGAAAAAAGCATGCCAGGACCTCCAAAATATGAGATTCGGGGTCAAAAAGACCTCAGATCTCATATTTACACTAAAATGCATAAAAAAAAAAAAAATTTGAAAAAAATGGCAAGGAAAAAAAAAAAATGTCCCCTTTTTAAGAGCATTGGGCGGAAGTGACTTGTGACGTCGCTTCCGCCCAACCATGTTATGGAGCCGGGTGAACGGCTTCAGCCGCTCACTCGGCTCAAGGACACTGGGGGGAACGGACGCGATCATCTCTGCCGCTGCTGGCGGGTCCGGTAAGATGACCGGAAAGCGGCGGGGGGCACCTCTCCCGCCGCTGATAAAAGTGATCTCGCGGCGAATCCGCCACTAAGACCACGTTTATCTTGCAGGGAATCGCCTGCTGAAAAAATAGATACCGGGGTTATGGTAGCTATCTGCTACCATAACAACGGTATTCCACTTCAAAACTGCCACCATCAAATGACGTACGGCGGTCCGGAAGTGGCTAAATACCACCAAAAGAAAGCTATATTTGTGTGGAAAAAAAAATATAAACATTTTGTTTGGGTACAGAGTTGCATGACTGAGTAATTGGCATTCAAAATGTGAGAGCGCTGAAAATTGGTCTGGGCGGGATGGGGGTGTAAGGGTCCTGTATTAAAGTGGTTAAGGGAACAGGATCCAATTTTTTTTCCTAGGTTAACAAACATGTTGAGCGGGTGGCCGATGCGTCCTTAAGGCTCGGTTTCCACTAGTGGGACTGCAAAGTGGCATGACAAGTTGTATCCGTGATTTCCAATCAGTACCGTTCATATCTGTGCAACTTCAAAGTAGTCCCTGCCCTACTTTGGTCCAACTTTGATGCGACTTGAGTTCCATAGACCTCAAGAATACACATGCATTGCTTCAAGTGACATCAAAATCGCGTGACTTTGGGGTTGCAATAGTGGAAACCTAGCCTTAAGGGATTGTAAAGTCTCAAGGTTTTTCACCTCAATGCATTCTATGCATTAAGGTAAAAAAAAACTCCTGTACTGCAGCAGCCCCCCTTTTACTTACCTGAACCCGATCGTTCCAGCATTGAGGAAGAGCCCAGGAGCTCCAGCCGCTGTCTCGGGTCCTCACTGGATAGATCCATAGCAGCAGGAGCCATTTGCTCCTGCTGCTGTCAATCAAATCCATTGACATGGGGGGCGGGGCCGAGTCCTGCTGTCTGTGTCAATGGACGCAGCAGCAGGACTCGGGAGCATGCCTTCTCCAAGGGGGCACCCGGTGAAGAAGAGGAGCCAGGAGCGCCGCCGAAGGACCCCAGAAAAGGAGGATCAGGGCCGCTCTGTGCAAGGGTTTTGCTATTTTAAAAAAATGAACCTTTAGTATCACTTTAACAACTGATGAGTCACCAGCTGTCCGCGGGGATGAATGTTAAAAAAAAGAATTGCAGACAAAGAAGAAAAAAATGACATGGGCCCACCCCACCAATCCAGTATAATTTTTTTTTTTTAATGGCGTGAGGTCCCCCCAAAACCCATACCAGACTCTTATCCGAGCATGCAGGCCAGGAAATGGGGGGGGGGAGCGAGCGCCCCCTCCTGAACCATATCAGCCCACATGTCCCCAACATGGGGTGCTTTGGGACATGTTGATGGGGACAAGGGCCTCTTCCCCACAACCCTTGCCGGTGGTTGTGGGGGTCTGTGGGCAGGGGCGTTTATTGGAATCTGGAAGCCCTCTTTAGCAAGGGGGCCCCCAGATCCCAGCCCCCTATGTCAATGAGTATGGGATACATAGTAATCTCTGGTGGGTGGAGTGAAGTGTGTTAAGGGTGCGCCTGGTGGGGGTCCAGGCTGAGACTGCCATTCACTATCATACAGCTGGTCTTGACTTGATGTGTGACTCCCGGGGGAACCTAGTCACTCTCTACCATTTCCTTGAGCATAGAAAAGCTCCCTTCCCGGCCAACATTCACAGTGGTGGGCACAGGACTTAATTCCCATACAGTCTGAGTGGCTTACACACATATCCTTGGTTTGCAGTGAGTACAGAGTACCCCTACTCATTCACAAAAAAAAAGGTGTGTAAAAAATGACAATAGGCAATGTTTGTCAATTTTTTTATTTAAAAAAAAAAACAATGTTCCCCTCCCCCCCCAAAGTAAATCCATTGTCAATCACACCCCCAGTGCCGACCCGAACAAAAAAAGAAAAAAGGTCCTCTCCTGCCATCTGAGAATTCCACTTGTGCACGTCCACTTGTGAAACGGGGGCATGCTGGGTTGATGACGTCACAAGGGGGTGGGGTGACCCTGCCCCTTAGTTATTTAAGAACTGTAGACGGCGGAAGTGAACTGTTTTTATATTTTTTTTCAGAGTGGCGTGATTGACGATAAATTTACTTCGGAGGGACATTGTTTTTTTACTTTTAATAAAGAGATTGTCAAAAATTGCCTACATTTATTTTTTACATTACACCTTTTTTTTTTTTGGTAAATGAGTACCCCATACTCATTCACATGGGGGGTGGTTTCTTGGGGCCCCCTTGTTAAAGGGGGTTTCCAGATTCCGATAAGCCCCCGCCAGCAGACCCCCACAACCACTGGCCAGGGTTGTGGGTAAGAGGCCATTGTCCCCACCAACATGTTTTTTTTGGGGGGGGGCTGCCCCAAAGCACCCCCCTTGTTGAGGGCTTGTGGCCTGGTATGTTTCAGGAGGGGGGCACTCGCTCGACCCCCCCCCCCCATTACTTGGCCTGCAGGGACGCATGCTTGGACAAGGGGCTGGTATGAATTTTGGGGGGCCCCATGCCATTTTTTTTAAACATTTTGGCTTGGGGTTCCCCTCAAAATCTATATCAGACTCCTATGCCTAGTATGGATTGGGGAGGACCCCACACATTTTTTTTTTTTTTTTTACATTCAGCTGTCAGCGGGTAATCCCACTGACAGCTGATGACTCATCAGTTGTTAAAGATGTGGCGGCAAAATTGAGAATAAAAAAAAAGGCGCCGGAAAATCACAGATTTGAACCTAGCATCAGAGAGCATTTGTCAGGCAGCGAGGAGGTGTATTGTCTCCTGCCTGCTCTAACTTCTTAAACCCCCGCACTGCACATGGTTTGCTAGAGCACTTGCATCAGGGCCATGGTGTGTGTATACCCCTGTCCGCTACCTTTGCATTGTAAGGCTAGGTTCACACCTATGTGTGTGGGTGCGGGAATCACCTCTGTTACCGCAGCCAAATCGCACTGCTCTTAGATGACGCGAGAGTAGGGTTGCCACATCATCCCTTTAATCCAGGACACCTATGAATTATACAGGTTCTGAGGCCAATTTAATGCAGATAAGGTAGAAAGTGAGTTTAATTACCACCTTAATCAGCAACAGAACCTGTATAATTAATGTGTGTCCTGGATTAAAGGGATGATGTGGCAACCCTACGCGAGGGGCTGCCATTATCAAAAAGACCATGCAATTTCCCTGCGAACACGTTTTTGAAAAGGTGCATGCATCTTTGAATGGGCTGCCATGCCCACGCAAATGCATCTCACAAAAACTAGGGTAAGGGAAAGTGGTTGAAAGGTGGTAAAAACCTTGCTTAACCTTGTGTTTTACTGCCCCCCACAACTACTAGTGTATCCTTTCTGAATTTCACTTCCTGCCCCAAAGCCAAAACAGGAAGTAAGAAGAAAAACCTGTAAAGTGAAGGCACTTGTCACTGGAAACAGGGATACTAGTTCTGATGACAGGGATTTCTTCACTTTGAAGGGATTTCCTCTCCTTTCCTATTTTGGCTATGGAAAAAGAAGGGCAGGAAAAAAACCCTCCCTTACTCTCTTCAAAATGAACAAAATGTAGCCTTTAGTTCTACTTTAGTGCTAAAGGCATTTTTTTCCATTTGGGTGGATTAGGAAGGGTAATGCCCACTGTTTCTTTGCCATCTGTGTCTCATTGGGACATTTCCCTTCACTTCCTGTCCCATAGCCAAGACAGGAAGTGAGACTTCCTGTCCCATAGCCAAGACAGGAAGTGAGAGGAAATCCCTCCAAAGTGAGGGAGTCGCTGGATTTTACCAGGGTTACCAAAACTTTGGAAGATCTCCTTTGTCTTTCTGTTCTGGTCACTACCCAAAATGTTTTTTTTTTTTTTTTTTCAGTTTCGCTTATAATGGTAAACAGGACTAACAGAGGGTGAATCCTCACAGTGGAGGCACAGACAGCAATTAAAACTAGAACATCGGCGGTTCCCCTTCTTCCTCTGTAGTAGGCGATCACGGGTTACCGGCGGATGTCAAGTCTGCCCGACCCGCGGCCACACTCAGGGAGCATGCGGCGGGCACGAGAGCGCGTCAGCGGATCTCTTAGATCTCTTATGCCCATGGTAGCCCAGCCTTCTCACAGAACACACCTAGGGAACACAGTTAACCCCTAGATCTTCCCCTGCAGGTTAACCCCTTCACTGCCAATGACATTTATACAGTAATCAGTGGATATTTAAATTTATGATCACTGTATAAATGTCATTGGCCCCAAAAAAGTGTCAAAAATGTCCGACATGCCAGAACACCAGAAATTAATTCTCATGGTTTGTAAACGCGGCAACTTTTGCGCAAACCAATCAATAAACGCTGATTGTGATTTTTTTTTTTACCAAAAATATGAGGAAGAATATAAATCGGCCAAAACCGAAAAATAAATTAGTTTTTTTATATATTTTTTTGGATTTCTATTTTAGCAAAAAGTAAGAAATACTGTTTTTTTTCTGCAAAATTGTTGCTCTTTTTTTGTTTATAGCGGTGATCAGAAATGACGCAGAGGTGATGAAATACCACCAAAAGAAAGCTCTATTTGTGGGGGGGGGAACAAATTGTGTTTGAGTACAACATCGCACGACCGCGCAATTGTCAGTTAAAGCGACGCAGTGCCAAATAGCAAAAAGTGCTCTGGTCCTACAGTGGGAAATCCTTCCAGGGCTGAAGTGGTTAAGCAGACATGCCTTTGCATTCTGGGAAATATTAGTATTCCAATGTTTCTGTTCTCCCTTAGTTTCTCTCCCTCACTCAGTTAATATGACCCCAGTGCTGATGGGGAGGGGTAAACAAGGATGCTGTGCAGGCGCCCAACATCCTCCTTATCAACCAATAATGTCATTCGATGCTAGGACACCGGCAGCTGCAAGGTTGTAATGGTACAAAAAAAGTGGCTTTGTGTAACTAAAAGGCATCCACCCGCTGGCTTGTATAAAATTTAGGGGTCATTTTTCAGCATTTTCTCCTGAAGAAATCTGAAGGTTGGGTTAGATATACAGTTAGATATACATTATTGTCATACAAGGCTCCCCCTCCTCTCATTTTCATTCCACTTGCCAGTGTTTGTCTCAGGAAAGTGCTTGGAGCCAGAGATAAGCACTGGCTATCAATGCAGGCGTCCCTTTGCTAGCTGCATTGCTGGACAGCCAAGGATGGGAGGGGTGTCTGACCATGTATCTAACCTTCCACAGCACTTTGTCGCCTGGGGGACAGAATACTCTAATAAAAAAAGAAATGTAATTTATTTAAAGTGACAGTTTAAAAACATAAATTCCATTCAAGTATGTATTCCTACTAAGCTAGCAAAAGAAAAAAAAAGACAAATTACAATTTATGGACAGTGTCCTCTTGTCTTAATTATTAATACTTGTCTCAATCTTTTATTAAAGATACTTTTTTATGTATCAAAACTCTGCAGGCAACTTCAATATAGCAGGGCAATCCCTGAGTCTTAGGCTGGATTCACACCAGTCCAGTGCGAATTCCAGCCCCGATGCCTGTGAGAAGGACAGAAGGTGCTGTTCAGTGTCTCCTGTCCAATCTCCCAGCGCATCGACTGACAGGAGAGGGAGGTGCAGTGAGCAGGGAGGAGAGCCCTGTTCAGTGCGGAACACATCTCTGTGTTAGATGCGCTCCCATTGAACACAATGGGCTGGGAATTTGTACCACATTGCACAGAAAACACACGTTTTCTGAGCAATGCGGACTGCGAATGCACTGCACCTATGTGAACTGGACACCTTGAAAACAATGTGTGTTCAAGTGTCCTGCAAATTGGATGCAGTTTAAGCTGCATCCAATTTGCATAGGTGTGAGCCCAGCCTCAGACGTAGCTTAGCTCCCTGAATTTTTAACATTCTTGCAGCTACTCTATTTGGACTCTGGTATATATAATCAAGGTCATTTTAAACTGGTGGGGTTTAATTGTGTAAAGGGTGTGTCAGAGTGGTGACATCACTAAATTCAGTGAAAGCAGGATAACTCCAGAGGGATTACAAAACTAGTGGCTCCTGCAGGAGGTGCGCTATATTTTTTATACACAAAGAAGACTCTTGACAAAGTATTCAAATGCAAAGAAATTACACTTACAACGAAGATCAGACTTGTCTTTGCACTCATTTTTTCAGTTGTCAGTTACAGTTGTGAAAGCTGGACACTAGTAAAACAGGATAGAAAGAAGATCGGCTCATTTGAGCTTTGGTGCTGGAGAAGGATTATATGTGTGCTAAGGGCAGCCCATTGAACTAATAGAACGATTTTGGAAGAGATCAAACTGGCTTAGTCACTAGAAGCCCAAATGATGAAGTTATGACTGATATTTAGGTCACATTGTCAAAAGAGAGAAATCACTGGAGAAGGAAATAATGTTTGGGACATAGAGAGCCAGTTCACACTTGAGCGGTGCGACTTGCAGGGCGAAGCAAGTCGCCCCGCTCGAGGCGACCTCAGCGCGGCTTGCAAGGAGACTTCTATCCATACAAGTCAATGCAAGTCGCGCTGAGGTCACCCCGAAAATAGTGCAGGAACCTTTTTCTAAGTCAGAGCTTTCTAAGAGTCGCTCCTATTAGAACGGTTCCATTGCACTGCATGGAGACGACTTGTCAGGAGACTCAAGTCACCTGACAAGTCGCCTCAGTGTTAACCGGCTCTAAAGGAACCAGGCAAAGAGGGAGAGGTGTTTGGACACATTGACTACAGCTGTGGGGATGACACTGAGTAGTGTGAGCACAAAACTGACTTCTTTTAGAGCTCTCATTCATCAAGTCACTAGTACTAAGACTTGAGTTGATGGTACAAAGCCAAGGTTCACATAGGTGCGATGCGGGAACCAGCGCAATTCCACAGCAGTTCCCGCATCGCACCTCTCCCGCAGGCAGTTCACACTTCCTTCTGCGAACCGTTGTTGGTGTCAATACATTGTTAATGACACCCCAGATTGGTTCACAGATTGCAGTGTAAATTGTGGACTCACACAGGAATCGGATTGCATAGGTGCAAAAAAAGTACCTGCACCATTTTTTCTGTGAATCCAATGCGAGTTCAGCCATACAACTATATAGCTGAACTCGCATCGCACAGACATCACACACGCGGTGCGGGTACTATTCACATGCAATGTCTGTGTTCGCACTAGTGTGAACCCAGGCTTAATAATAATGTATTCTTACACTCAAGGATAATTAAAACATTTTTCTTTGCAATGAGGCTGTGCTCACACTGCAAGGGTTAGTTGCTTATTTAGGTCTAGGGGACATTAAAATCAAATTCTATATATGTGATCCTCTGCTGCTACACTGGTCCATGCAGGGTCTTCTGCTATGCTCCAACATTCATTAAGATGTCATCAAGACCAATGCAGGGTCTTTAGTAGGGTTGCTACCTCTTCCCTTTAAACCCGAACACATATGAATTACACAGGATCTGAGGCTAATTTATTGCAGATGAGGCACCAAGTGAGTTTAATTACCACCTCAATCAGCCACAGAACCTGTGTAATTAATATGTGTTTGGGTTTAAAGGGATGAGGTGGCAACCCTAGTCTATAGCCTTGCAATGGACAGTCCACAGCCAGAGCATAGGGAGCCCTATCTGCCCGTGGAGTGGAGGATCAGGTAAGTTAGCCCCGTTCACATTGGCATGATTTGACATGAGATTGACAGGTCAAATCGGAGCCTATTGCTGTCCCAATCGGTGCTATGCCGTCTTTGCGGCGACGCACCAGATTCCAAAAGTAGTTCCTGTACTACTTTTGGCGACTTCTGGGGCGATTTCAATAGACATCTGTGCATGAACCCGCACAGATGTCTTTCAAGTCGCCCCTGAAGTCGGACTGAAATGCTGCTTTGAAATTGTGAGAGTTCACATGAACTCGCACAAATTCAAAGCCGCGTTCAGTGTGAGCGAGGGATTGAAGTTCAAAAACCCTCCCCTATACTAAACGAACAGTAAATCCTTTAATTGTAGGGATAGCCACACTGCCAGGGATCATTTTTAGGTTTCCCAGAGTTGCACTTAAAGGGACTATTCACACAGGTGCTCAGTTCTGTACAGTTTGAAGAGCCCTTTGTTTACTTTTCTCTTCTAATGCTGAGCAATATGCAGGAAGCCAATATTAGTGAATGGGTATGCTTCATATGTATCTACACTCTGTCTACATTAGACAGGTACACATTCCTGGCTGCACAGGCTCTGCATTGGAACAGTTATGGCAATGTACTCATAGGCACAGAAAAGCTGCACCATCCCTAAAGTATTATATACACAAAATATCTCCCATGGGATTATGCTGCAGCAATAGAAATCACACAGTATAAACTATGTAAACATTTTGAATAAAAGCTTTTTTATTTAAACAAGGGCAGCACAGTGGTGTAGTGGATAGCAGTTTTGCCTGGCAGCAAAAGGGTCGCTGGTTCGAATCCCAACCACTACCTGCCTGGAGTTTGCATGTTCTCCCTGTACCTGTGTGGGTTTCTGCCGTGTACTCTGGTTTCCTCCCACACTCCAAAGACATGCTGGTAGGTAAATTAGATCCTGTCTAAATTGACCCTAATATATGTATGAATGTGAGTTAGGGACCTTAGATTGTAAGCTCTTTGAGGGTAGGGGCTGATGTGAATGTACAATATATATGTAAAGCACTGCATAAATTGACAGCACTATATAAGTACCTGAAATAATAATAAACAACAAGATAAAAGACCACTTTTGTGTCATAGATCCATAATGAGCCACACTCTCGACCATGCAACAACATTGAACATGCCCCCATCCCGCAGCTGCCAACATAATCTTTGCAGACAATGGCTGCTAGGACCGTTGGCATCCTAGTAACCGATGGCATGCTTCCCTAGCATGTACAGCAGGATGAAACTTCCTCTATATAGATCTGCTGCACCGCCCAATTCCACCTCCTGATTCTGGCGCCTGCTTCATGGCTCCTGGTTCCTGCCCTGTAAGGTAAGGAGACTGATCTAAGGGGGAGATCTAATCTTAAGAAGGGCTCCTGATCTGAGAGGGATTGTGATCTAAATGGGCACTCTAATCTAAGGGGGACTCTTAACCTAAGGGTGTATACTGATCTAAGAAGGAAATGTACTCTGATCTAAGAGGGGATGCTGATCTAAAGGGGGAATCTTTTGTTAGAGAAGATTCTAATCTAAAGGGGACACCTGATCTAGGAAGGGACTCTGATCTAAGAGGGATTTTGTCCTAAATGCTCTGTTCACATCTGAGCGATCTGGATCGTGGGCGGTATCGCCCCGATTCTGCCCGCGATTCCAGAATTGCAGGAAAACGCAGAATGCGTTTGCAATGCCATTATTTGTTAATGGCACCCCAAACGTGAGATTTTGCTGTGATTGTTGAGCAACAAAACGGCCACAATTGCGGCAAAAATCGCAAACGCTCCTTTCTCTGTGCCAAGATTTGGTGCATTAGCTTCTTTTGAGTGTTTTCTGAAGTGGAGGGAGGCCCATTCAAATGAATGGTGCGCTCCAAAAACGTTCCACTAAATAGCAAAAAAATACTGCAGCAGCTGTCCCTGCAGATCGCTCAGGTGTGAATGGAGCCTAAGGCCCCTTTCACACACACGGACCGTTTGTCCGTTTTTCATCCATCCGTTGATGGATGAAAAACGGACATCAATGCATCTCTATGGAAAAACGGATGACAACTGATGATCATGTATTTTCATCCGTTTTCATCCGCTTCCGTCAGCATCCGTTTTTTTGAACGGATGAAAGTCCTATTTTTCATCCGTCAAAAAAACGGATCGGACGAAAAACGGATGTAAACTGACGAACGGTCAGTTTTTCATCCGTTTTTGCATTGGTAGTGGATGTAAAAAAAAACTGATGAAAAACTGATGACCACAGATGAAAAAACGGATGAAAAAACTGATGAAAAACGGATGAAAAAACTGATGAAAAACGGATGAACTGATGAATGGTCCGTGTGTGTAAAAGGACCCTAAGGCCTCTTTCACACATACGGACCGTTTGTCCGTTTTTCATCCATCCATTGACGGATGAAAAACGGACATTAATGCAACTCTATGGAAAAACTGATGACAACTGATGATCAGCTATTTTATCGACTAGTAGTCAACAGTAGTCAAAAAGGTATCTCAACGTAATTACAGGCAAAAAGTAGGCAGTTACCTACCTACTTTTTGCCT
>BLSH010325990.1:776314-786971 GCA_018402905.1 Glandirana rugosa | reverse complement strand
CCCCTCACATTTGTACACACTCAGTCCCCTCTGACACACGCATACACCACACAACACATACACACACAAACATACATAACACACACACACACACAACACACATACATAATACACACAACACACATACATAATACACATAACACACACACACACACACACAACTCTGGCCCCCCTGTACACAAGCAGCCCCTCCCCTCACTTATACACACAGACTCTACTTGTAAAGGAGGTCTTCCTAGTCCCAGCTTGCTCCCACAAAGCTGACACAGGTCCCTGAGAGTCAGGGAGGAGCTGTAGCCATTATAGTATTGTAATGGATAGTACTTTCGCCTGGCAACAAAAGAGTCGCTGGTTCAAATCCCAGCCACGACACTACCTGCCTGGAGTTTGCATGTTCTCCCTTTGCCTGCGTGGGTTTCCTCCAGGTTCTCCGGTTTCCTTCCACACTCCAAAGACATGCTAGTAGGCTAGTTGGATCCTGTCTAATTTGGCCACAGTATATGTATGTATGAATGTGAGTTAGGGATCTTAGATTGTAGGCTCCTTGAGGGCAGGGACTGATGTGAATGTACAAATGTATATGTAAAAAGCACTGCATAAAATTGACGGCGCTATATAAGTACCTGAAATAATAAATAATAAATCACAATCCTGAATACAATACAAGCAGCACTCTCACGAGAAGTGCACATGCAGGAAGCAGCCACAGATGACAGTAAAGAGCCTGATGTGAGCAAAATAACAGAGAGCAGCAGCTGCTGACTCTTCTGTTGTGAATCGATGCATAGAGAAAGACAGGGCAGTCATGCTAATAGGAGGAGAAAGGGCAGGAAGTGCCCGTCACCATCGTTCTTCCTGGAAAGTTTGCTCCGTGAGCAGGCAAGTGGAAATTTTGAGGACGGCTACTGCTGTGTGTGTGTGTGTGTGTGTGTGTATATATATATACGCACTGTATCTAGATATTAATATACTGTATATGGATATACATTATCTCACAAAAGTGAATTTTTTTATTTGTAAATATGTTATATCTTTTCATGTGACAACACTGAAGAAATGACTCTTTGCTACAAAGTAAAGTAGTGAGTGCACAGCTTGTATAACAGTGTAAATTTGCTGTCCGCTCAAAATAACTCAACACACAGCCATTAATATCTAAACTGCTGGCAACAAAAGTGGTTAC
Source organism: Glandirana rugosa (assembly GCA_018402905.1). Taxonomy (NCBI): domain Eukaryota; kingdom Metazoa; phylum Chordata; class Amphibia; order Anura; family Ranidae; genus Glandirana; species Glandirana rugosa. The sequence goes on along the minus strand of BLSH010325990.1, from coordinate 785,788 downwards.
ACCCTTAAGTGAAAATGTCCAAATTGGGCCCAATTAGCCATTTTCTCTCCCCGGTGTCATGTGACTCATTAGTGTTACAAGGTCTCAGGTGTGAATGGGGAGCAGGTGTGTTAAATTTGGTGTTATCGCTCTCACTTTCTCATACTGGTCACTGGAAGTTCAACATGGCACCTCATGGCAAGAACTTTCTGAGAATCTGAAAAAAAACAATTGTTGCTCTACATAAAGATGGCCTAGGGTAGGGATCCTCAAACTACGGCCCTCCAGCTGTTGCGGAACTACACATCCCATGAGGCATTGCAAAACTCTGACATTCACATGCATGAATAGGCATGATGGGAATTGTAGTTCCTGAACAACTGGAGGGCCATAGTTTGAGGACCCATGGCCTAGGGTATAGGAAAATTGCTAAGACCCTCAAACTGAGCTGCAGCACGGTGGCCAAGACCATACAGTGGTTTAACAGGACAGGTTCCACTCAGAACAGGCTTCGCCATGGTCCACCAAAGAAGTTGAGTGCACGTGCTTAGCATCATATCCAGAGGTTGTCTTTGGAAAATAAACATATGAGTTCTGCCATCATTGCTGCAGAGGTTGAAGTGGTGGGCGGTCAGCCTGTCAGTGCTCAGACCATATGCCATACACTGCATCAAATTAATCTGCATGGTTGTCATCCCAGAAGGATGCCTCTTCTAAAGATGATGCACAGGAAAGCCTGCAAACAGTTTGCTGAAGACGAGAAGACTAAGGACATGTATTACTGGAACCATGTTCTGTGGTCTGATGAGACCAAGATAAACTTATTTGGTTCAGATGGTGTCAAGCGTGTGTGGGGGCAACCAGGTGAGGAGTACAACAACAAGTGTGTCTTGTCTACAGTCAAGCATGGTGGTGGGAGTGTCATGGTCTGGGGCTGCATGAGTGCTGCCGGCACTGGGGAGCTACAGTTCATTGAGGGAACCATGAATGCCAACATATACTGTGATGTACTGAAGCAGAGCATGATCCCCTCCCTTCGGAGACTGGGCTGCAGGTCAGTATTCCAACATGATAACGACCCCAAACACACCTCCAAGACGACCACTACCTTGCAAAAGAAGCTGAGGGTATAGGTGATGGACTAGCCAAGCATGTCTCTAGACCTAAACTCTATTGAGCATCTGTGGGGCATCCTCAAATGGAAGGTGGAGGAGCGCAAGGTCTCTAACATCCACTAGCTCCCTGATGTCATCATGGAGGAGTGGAAGAGGGCTCCAGTGGCAACCTGTGAAGCTCTGGTGAACTCCATGCCCAAGAGGGTTAAGGCAGTGCTGGAAAATAATGGTGATACTCACTTTTGTTGCCAATGGTTTAGACATTAATGGCTGCATGTTGAGTTATTTTGAGGGGACAGCGAATTTACACTGTTATACAAGCTGTATACTCAATACTTTACATTGTAGCAAAGTTTCATTTCTTCAATGTTGTCACATGAAAAGTTTTGATAAAATATTTACAAAAATGTGAGGGGTGTACTCACTTTTGTGAGATACTGTATATATATATATATATATATATATATATATATATACAGTAATGTGCAAAAGTATTAGACGTGAGTGAAGAAATACTGTAAACTAAGATGCTTTCATTACACACTTTAACATTCGCCATCCTGGCTTTTTCAGGAAGTACATGTAAGGGATGCTACTTAAAGCAGAGCTCCACCCACAAATGGAACTCCCTCGGGTCTGATCCCCCCCCCCCTCCGGTACCACATTTGGCACCTTTTGGGGGGAGGGAGAGCGCATACCTGTCAAAACCAGGTATCCGCTCCCACTTCCGGTGAAAGATCCCCACAATCTTGTTTGGCGATCTGTGCAATATCCGGCCCTCCTCCTTCACCCCTCCCAGAAGACAGCAGGGACCATTCAGAAAGCGCAGCGCGACTCGTGTACTTCCTGTTTTCCTTAGTAAGGATGCTGGCACCTGCACCCGAAGCTGGTAGACGGGTCGGCTTCGGGTGCCGATAACGCGGGCTCCCAGGATAGGTAAGTGTCCTTATATTAAAAGTCAGCAGCTACAGTATTTGTAGCTGCTGACTTTTAATTTTTTTTCACCCAGGCGGAACTCTGCTTTAACAAAACATTCTGATCTGTTGCTATGGATATCAATTGACCCTTGCCTATCTGCCCTAGTCCTAAAACTAATTTTGGTTTCCAATGGGTCTCTAAGTCGATTCCATATTTAGGGGTCCATCTCACTCGATCATTGGCCTGTCTTTATAAGTAAAACTATCCACCAGAGGTGTCGGGAGTGGGGGGCGGAGAGGGCTACAGCCCCAAGGGTGCCCCCAAAAAGCCCCGGGTCTTGGGTATGGAGAAGGGTATTATTAGCCCTGAGGCTCCCGAGTGCTCCCGGGGAATAAACAGAACTGCCCGCCGCTAGAGGTCCAGGGCCGGCACTGGTGATATCTCTGCCGCTACTTTAAAGAAGACCAGCTCTTGTGAAGCATGGTCACTCATCGAGGGGAAGAAACAAGAGGCGGAACCGGCTGTCAATAGAAATGGAGCTTCCGCCAACCCCCACCCCATGGCCTGCTGCTATTACCTGTTGTGGGAAAGGGGGCGGGGGTTGGCGGCAGCTCCATTTCTATTTATCAGCCGGCTCCGCCTCTTGTTTCTTCCCCTCTGTGAGTTTCAAACTTCACGAGAGCTGGTCTTTTGTAATAGCGGACTCTCCTGGGGACACCTGATATAAGTAGGCACTCTGCTGGAGTCACCTGATGTAAGGAGGGACTCCGCAAGAGATACCTGAAGTAAGGGAGCACTCCGCTGGGGACACCTGATGGAAGGAGGGACTCTGCTGGGGACACCTGATTGCATCTGGTGGCAGGCGACGTGCCAAGTGACACGCTCAGGACTTCCATTGATTCTGCATTATGGGGAGTTGAACTATTTAATTTTATATTACAGTGTAATATAAGAAATAATGCGCTTCAATCATCCTGTCACCATACCAACCATGGCGCCGGGATGATTGAAGCGCTAAAACCAGGTGTTTTGAGTATCTTTATCTGCTAATTGTTAAACTTTCTGGAATACACATATTGCTATTGTGGTATAGAATTTGGGCCTGCTGTCTCTCCACCCCTCTTTCTTTCATTCTCTTCTCTCTCCTTTCCTCCCTATTACTTTCTGTCTTCCTTCCTTCATCCCTTGTTCATCTCAGACTCAAACCACACCCCTTTGAGACACGCCCCTTTAAGCCTCTTCCACTTCAGTTTAAATCACACCCGTTTTTGACATTTTTCGCGCGCCGCATTTCCTCGGGCTGAAGCCACTGGTCTTTTTACCACCTAGCAATGCCCCTGCTATCCACCCCTTTTTAGACAGCTAGCCGCTGACCTTCAAAAGTGGTCTATCGTGCCCCTGTCATGGTTCAACAGGATACGCTCTGTTAAAATTGATCTAATTCCTAGAATACTATAGCATTTGAGGATGTTTCCCTTAGTGATTCCTGGAAGGGTTTTAGAACCTATGCAATCTTAATTTCTTTGCGTTATCTGGAACAAACAATCATCTAGAATCAATAAATCTGCATTGTATATGCCTAAAAGTCATGGTGGGCTGGTGTTCCCCAGTCTCTTGTCCTATCTACTGTACATGCCGCACAAATAGCACATCTGGTGCTTTCTGGGAAATACTCACCTCAATGGGTAGATATGGAAGCACTAGCCTGCCGTAGCATTCAATTGTTCATTTATTTTTATTGGATTAGTATTACATGAGTTAGTACAATTGGAGCCAATGTATAGAAAATGTAACAAAAATTCCGTAGGCAACAGTGATGAGAGCATACAAAAATCAATATTACTCCATCGATAGATACTGTAGAACAATCTAACTAGCAAAAGAGTACTCAAGACCTCTTGCCCTAGAATTCCAATCCAGATACTGATTTGGCTTCCTGTTCAGTTACAACCCCCATCTTATGCTCATCACTCTCCTATACTCTTGGGGTATGGGATACTCAACAATTTAGGATTCCCTGAGGGTCTTCAGCCGGGGTTGTTCTGGATAGGAGATCCCCTTGCTGGAAATGAGCCATATTCCCTTGAAAACTTTCAAACTAAACTGAAAATGCCTCCGCACTGAAATGTTTCACTATTGTCAAGTTATGTCCTTCTTGCCAGATAAATTGAAAAAAGACCACACGCCCACTCACCCTCACTTCTGTCGAGTTTTCCTGTAGAGCTACTACACCCATAAAGAGCTACAGTATGTATCTACTGTCTATTAGCTACTTATAGCTTCAGCACACACACTTTCTTTATAAGATCCAATGGGAACAAGATTAGGATCAACCTATAGGGTAGAGGAATGGCAGATAGTGGCCAATAATCTAGCAAAAGTGTCTCTCAGTCCGGCCATACACGGTTCAAATCTGCAGGAACTAGCTGAGATTCGAACCGTTAATGGACAAGCTAAATGTACCAAGTTGATCGATCGATAAGCCTGACAGATTTGCTTCTGCTTATTGCAAGCTATAGCCGCTAGGGATAATCACTGTCTTCTCCTGTTGGGGACGTCTTCCACCGCCCGCCCCCACCGGGGGAAGACAATGGCTGATTACCCTGTCATGTCATGTAAATTTCTTTGCTCTATGCTTTGCTGGCTTTAGTGGAATCCAATTATAAAACATTATTAAAGAGGTACATGGTTCCTACCAGAACTGCTAAAATTTGTCCTCAAGCCTCCCCTTTTTGTTTTAGGCACTGTGGTCAGGCAGCAACTATGTTTCATATCTGGTGTCAATGCCCCGAAATTACCAGATTCTGGATTAGAACTCTCACCTTAATATAAATGGTGACAGAAGTATTCCCAGAACTTACAAAATAGCCCAGTGCCAAAAATTGAACATCAAAACATCCAAACCTCATTAAAAAAAATAATATCTTATATTGCTAAAATTTCGGTGGGGGATCACTGCCATCTAACTGCTACCAATTAAAATTACATTTGGGACATGGCCTCTATCCAGTGTTTTCTTTTGTTTTTATTATCTATCAAATTACCATCCATCACCAGGATATTTTCTTGGTAAATGTACAGTATCTCGCAAAATTGAGTACACCCCCCACATTTTTGTAAATATTTTATTATATCTTTTCATGTGACAACACTGAAGAAATGACACTTTGCTACAATGTAAAGTAGTGAGTGTACACCTTATATAACAGTGTAAATTTGCTGTCCCTTCAAAATAACTCAACATACAGCCATTAATGTCGAAAAACCGCTGGCAACAAAAGTGAGTACACCCCTAAGTGAAAATGTCCAAATTGGGCCCAATTAGCCATTTTCCCTCCCCGGTGTCATGTGACTCGTTAGTGTTACAAGGTCTCAGGTGTGAATGGGGAGGAGGTGTGTTAAATTTGGTGTTATCTGGTCACTGGAAGTTCAACATGGCACCTCATGGCAAAGAACTCTGTAAGGATCTGAAAAAAAGAATTGTTGCTCTACATAAAGATTGCCTAGGCTATAAGACGATAGCGAAGACCATGAAACAGTGGTTTAACAGGTTACAATCAGAACAGGCCTCATCATGGTTGACTAAAGAAGTGGAGTGCACATGCTCAGCGACATATCCAGAGGTTGTCTTTGGGAAATAGATGTATGAGTTCTGCCAACATTGCTGAAGGTTGAAGGGTGGGGGGCCAGCCTGTCAGTGCTCAGACCATATGCCACACACTGCAGCAAATTGGTCTGTATGGCTGTCACCCCAGAAGGAAGCCTCTTCTGAAGATGATGAACAAGAAAGCCTGCAAACAGTTTGCTGAAGACAAGCAGATTAAGGGCATGGATAACTGGAACCATGTCCTGTGGTCTGATGAGACCAAGATACACTTATTTGGTTCAGATGATGCCAAGTGTGTGTGGCGGCAACCAGGTGAGGAGTATAAAGACAAGTGTGTCTTGCCTACAGTCAAGCATGGTGGTGGGAGTGTCATGGTCTGGGGCTGCATGAGTGCTGCCAGCACTAGGGAGCTACAGTTCATTGAGGGAACCATGACCGCCAACATGCACTGTGACATACTGAAGCAGAGCATGATCCCATCCCTTTGGAGACTAGGCCACAGGGCAGTATGCCAACATGATAACGACCCCAAACACACCTCCAAGACGACCACTGCCTTGCTAAAGAAGCTGAGGGTAAAAGTGATAGACTGGCCAAGCATGTCTCCAGACCTAAACCCTATTGAGCATCTGTGGGGCATCCTCAAATGGAAGGTGGAGGAGCACAAGGTCTCTAATATCCACCAGCTCCGTAAAGTCGTCAAGGAGGAGTGGAAGAGGACTCCAGTGGCAACCTGTGAAGCTCTGGTGAACTTCATGCACAAGAGGGTTAAGGCAGTGCTGGAAAATAATGGTGGCCACACAAAATATTGACACTTTGGGCCCAAATTAAACATTTTCACTTAGGGGTGTACTCACTTTTGTTGCCAGCGGTTTAGACATTGATGGCTGTGTGTTGAGTTATTTTGAGGGGACAACAAATTTACACTGTTGTCACTGTGTTGTCACATGAAAAGATATAGCAAAATATTTACAAAAATGTGAGGGGTATACTCACTTTTGTGAGATAATGTATGTGTTTGAGGAGTTACCTGCTGGGAAAAACATATTGAAACAAGGAAATCTTGTTCTTATCTTTTTTTTCTTTGAGTGTATTTTACACTTCTGTGTGGGTCATTTATGCATCTGCTTCTGAATTATCATTTGCTGGCTTATGTACTTTGCATTGAAGACAAGAAAGTGGGTCCTGAAAACGCTCTTTTCAAGCGAAACGTGTTGATCCACCTATCTTTATTCAAAATCTAGTTGAATATGTACCCCTTTGATTGGATGGTAGCTGAGAAAAATTAGAATTTAGAATTCCATCATACCTGGGTACGGCACGACACATGTCAGAGTGGTTGACAAATTCATATACCTGTTGTTTGCTATTGGTGTGGGGGCACACTGATATAAACAGTTGCCTTGTCAATGACAGCAGGCGGTAGGTGGATCCATACCAATACACAGCCTGCTGTAAATCATTGGCTATAAAATCCTCCCACTGCTTGCTGTCGATCAAAAAGAGAAAGCAGAGCTGATGGAGAACTAGTGTCTCAGCTTCTTCATTGGGCACCACCCACCATAAGCATCAATGGTTGTGATGGCAAACATGCCGCCTGTTACAGGGTTTACAGAGATGGGTACTCTGGTCTGTCGCTGTACGCCAGGTTAGAATTGGCCCTAATTACTTCATGTTTTGTTATCTACGAACTGGAGGTAATTATATTTGAATGCTTCAACACAAGGACATGCAAGGCTAATTTCAAGGCAGATGTTCAGGACAAGATGCACAGATCATGTAATTCCCAATGGAGCTAAACATACAGAAAGAATACTTCACAATTTTAAAATAAGGAAAGGTAACATTTCAATTGTGGTCCTGTGTGGTTATGGCACAGGAAACAACCCATGCTGCGACTACACAGTTAAAATATAAAAGTGTTATAATGCAGTGTACGCTTACATCATGTAGTCTGTAGGATAGGTGACATGCCATAGAATAATAATCAAATGTTCCCATTGGCATCATTCCTAAGGTACATGGAATTCACAAGAAGGTAAAGTGAGATGTGACTTTAAGTATTGCCAAATGAGAACATAAACTGCAAAGTATATACAATTACATATACATTTTATTGTAGTTTACAAATCAATAAAATATTTTAAAAACATATATTGTGTTAAAAAATGTTTGTACAAAAGGAACCCTTGAGAATCATGAATCATCCCTTCACATGTAACTGGTCTACGCGTTACGTGGGATCCCCCCGCTTCTTCAGGACCAAGCATGTAAGATACATGTAGGGTTTTGTACTATAATGAAGGAAATAGAAAACACAAATATAAGTACAATTCATTAACGAAAACATGATGTAAATCACAAATTTACCCACAATGTATGTACAGAGAAATGGGAAAGGCAAAGGTTGAGAAGAAAAATTATAAGAAAAAAAGAAATAATGAAAAATATTTTTTTTAGTAAATATTTTATAATTACCTAAGTATCCACACTGTACACTAAGAGGCAATACCGGACGAAAAATAGACCATGAAAAATGGAAAGGGGATTAGATGTCTCAGGGTATATCTGCCCACCGGCCCATGGGATGAACACCGGATCTAAAAAGCCACACCAATTATAAAGAACACACATTAAGTTATCTCATAGAGGTGACCATAATAAAGTATGATGATGCAACCTAACGATCAATATCTATCTAAATAAGGAGATGGAATATTTACCTATTATAGATGGAGGTTCGAGGAAAACCTCATGCACCATTAACCTTAAATTACAAAAATAAGTGTATGTCAACTAGGGAGTCACTAGCTGAATGCATGTTCGACTCAAACATCGGGGGTTCGTCAGTTCGTGCCATTGCAAACATTATGGGGCGTTTGCGGGAACTTTGCGCACCCCATAATGCATTCAAATGGCGGCGGAATGCCACCCGCTGATTGGCCAAAGCATGCACATGACATGCATGCTTTGGCCAATCACAGAGCGCTCTGCTGTGAGAGATATGATTGGCTAAAGGCAGGGTGTCTTTAGCCAATCACTGCTCAGCAGCCTCAATCCACACCCCACACAATATAAAGCCGCTTACACAGCGGCTCTATATAGTGTGTGTTGGCGGCGGTTCTGGAGTGATTTGATTGAGAGTTTAGGTTGCGGATTGCAGGCAGTTTAGCTAGATAGCTAATTGTGAAAAACAAAAAAAAAGATAGATAGATTGTATATAGATCACCCTATCTATCTATCTGTCAGCTAGTGCAGGCAGGTTAGTGTAGGGAAATATATACTAGATAGATAGGGCTATCTGTATACAGTCAGGCAGTGCAAGAATATATATATATACCTTCCCAGTGTATATATAAATATATATATACTGTATATACTCGTGTATAAGTCGAACCGTGTATAAGCTGACCCCCTACTTTAGCCCAAAAAATATGGGAAAACGTATTGACCCGCGTATAAGCCTAAGGTGGGAAATGCAGCAGCCAGAACACAGGGACAGGAAGCCAGAACACAGGGATTTTAGCCAGGACACAGGGATATTAGCCAGGTCACAGGGATATTAGCCAGGACACAGGGATTTTAGCCAGGACACAGAGGCTGTAGCCAGAACACATAAGGGATGAGTAAGGTAGTTTCACATTAAACAGAGCTGTGCTGCTTAGGGTATAAAAAACCCGATTTCATCCCCCAGTCGAATATGTGCCAAGCTGAATATGTGCTCATATATGTCATATATATATAAATATATATGTGACCCTTCCATATATATATATAAGAACGTGACGGACTGACATATGTCTATCGGGATAGATAGATCATATATAAAGGGATGTGATTGGACGGACGTGATCG
>BLSH010325990.1:743747-774675 GCA_018402905.1 Glandirana rugosa | reverse complement strand
TGGTTGCTGCTGCACGCAATGTTGATGGTGAACAGATCAAAACACTGACAGAATCCATGGATGGCAGGCTTTTGAGTGTCCTTGCAAAGAAAGGTGGCTATATTGGTCACTGATTTGTTTTTGTTTTGTTTTTGAATGTCAGAAATGTATATTTGTGAATTTTGAGATGTTATATTGGTTTCACTGCTGAAAATAAATAATTGAAATGGGTATATATTTGTTTTTTGTTAAGTTGCCTAATAATTATGCACAGTAATAGTCACCTGCACACACAGATATCCTCCTAAAATAGCTACAACTAAAAACAAACTAAAAACTACTTCCAAAAATATTCAGCTTTGATATTAATGAGTTTTTGGAATCATTGAGAACACGGTTGTTGTTCAATAATAAAATTATTCCTCAAAAATACAACTTGCCTAATAATTCTGCACTCCCTGTATATATATATATATACGTGTATATATATATGTACACTCAAGCGTATTGAGTGTACACTATATATCAGTGCATTCGGGGTGTACATATGGTATACATGGTGTGGTGTATTCAAATTTATACAGCCTGATATATATATATATATATACACACACAGCATATTGAGTGTACACAATATATAGGTGCATTCAGCGGTGTACGGTATATAGTAGATGTGGTATTTGGGGTTTACGTACGGTATATTTATTACACTTGACCTGGTGTATTAAACTATATACAGCCTGGCATATATATATATATATATATATATATATATACAGTCTATTGCGTGTACACTATATATCGGTGCATTCGGCGGTGTACGGTATATAGCACACTACTTGACGTGGTGTCTTAAAATATATACAGTCTAGTGTATACAGATATACACGCAGGGTATTGAGTGTACACTATAGATCAGTGCATTCAGGGGTGTACGGTATATAGTACAGTGTAGTGCGGTGTTAAAAAAATACCCATCATGTCAGGAAGGCACAAAGGAGAAGCAGGTGCTCCCAGGCCACTAAAAGACGGCAAGCAGCCTCTGTGTCTTCAGTGAAAAGTGGTGGTGGCGGACGTGGTGCATCCTCTGTAGGCAGGTCATGCTTGTACTTTTTTTCTGCTGTTGGACGTGCTATTGAGCCACAACATGCAGAAGAGTTGGTGGAGTGGATAACAAAGCCGTCTGCATCCTCTGTCACCCAGGCTCGTACAAGTTTGCCTTCCAATGCATCTGGCAAAACAGCCTATTCCACCGGATCCTTGTCCACAGTTCCTCCTTTGGTAGCCCCACCATCATGCATTCAAGCAGTTTGAATGTTTGGAACTGATGGTGGTTCCCAGGTTGAGGAAGAGGGTAGCGTGAGCCTAGAGACAGGGAGTGCCGCAAAAGAGCAAGCAACTAGCAGTCATGTTCCCCCAGCGGCAGCATACTGCCAAGTTTGCTCCAGTGATGAGGAGGGAGGGGATGATGAGGACACGGACCGTACTTGTGTGCCTGAGAGAAGATAGGAGGAAAGTGAGGAGGAGGAGGAGGAGGCCCAAATCCAACAAGGCAGTATGTCCTCCAGGGCCAGCTTAAGGGCAGCCACCCAATTGCATCAAACCACAGAGCTCCACAGGTGCAGGGCGCTGCTGGCTCCCCGCCGACTTCCAAAATTTCTTTGGAGTGGACATTTTTCAGCACATGTGTAGTAGATCGCACCATTGCCATTTGCAATCTATGCCTGAAGCGGGTCAAGCACGGCCAGGACTCCAGCCATTTGGGCACTACTGTCTTGACAAGATATATGATGACCAGCCATGTAGTCTGTAGGCAAGAGTACCTGAAAAAACCACACCAGAAAACAAGACGGACTTCTCCTTGCTCCTCATCTGGGATCTCAACCCTTACTATACCTGCAGTCCTCTCCTAAACCTGAGAGGAATGAAGGTGTAGCAACGCGTGCCACAACTAGTACTTGCAGCCAATCTGCTAGCAGTACACCCCCAGGTGAATTCAGCAGGCAAATATCCCTACCCCAGTTGCTGAACCGTAAAAAGAAATACTGTGCCAGCCATCCACATGCTCAGCGTCTTAATGCTAGCTTGGCCAAATTGCTAGCACTCCAACTGTTGCCTTTTTAGCTGGTAGACTCTGCCCCCTTTCGTGAATTTGTGGAATGTGCTGTCCCACAGGGGCAAGTTTGCAAAATACATTTCTTTTCACGTAAGGCCATTTCAGCTCTCTACCGTTATGTGGAAGGCAATGTTTGGCCTCATTGGACAGTGCAGTCAGCAGCAGGGTTCATATTACCAGCAGGCACGGTCAGGGACATTACCTTCCTTTCACTGCGCACTGGGTAACTCTGCTGGCAGCTGGGAAGGATGCAGGACAGGGTTCAGTTTTGAAAATAGTTCCGCCACCACACCTCCAAAAAGCTGGTGGTGATTTTGCCACACCCGCCTCCGCACCCCCTCCTCTTTTACCTCTGTGGCCTCTTTTGCAGAATTATCCACTGAACCTGCAGTGCTCCCTAAGTGTTCAAGGGGCTATGCAAGCAGTCAGGCTAAAAGATGCCATGCGGTGCTTGAGTTAGTCTGTCTTGGGGACAGAAGCCACACTTGGGAAGAGATTCTTTCAGCTCTGTGGGGCAGACTCAGAGGTGGTTGACGCCACAGCAGCTTGAGCCAGGAATGGTTGTATGCGACAAAGGCACCAACCTTCTCTCTGCCCTCCGACTGGGACAATTGACACAAGTTCCATGCTTGGCACACGTCTTGAATTTGGTGGTTCAGCATTTCTTGACCAGGTACCCAGGCTTACTAGATATCCTGAGGCAGGCCAGAAAAGTCTGTGGTAATTTTGGGCATTCATACAATGCCAGTGCCCAGCTTGCTGACATCCAGTGGGAATTCAACCTGCCCAACAACTGCCTCATTTGTGACATGCCCACCAGGTGGAACTCAACTTCGACAATGCTGCAGCGGCTGCACGCACAGCAGAGGGCTATCAATGAGTACCTCTGTGAGTAAGGGACCAGGACAGGCTCAGGGGAGCTTGGCTTTTTTTCGCCACGTCAGTGGCTAATGATCAAGGATGCATGCACTGTCCTGTCACCATTTGAGGAGGCCACAAGGATGGTGAACAGCGACAATGCATGCATCAGTGACACTGTCCCACTAATATTCCTTCTGGAGCACACGCTTCGTGGAATCATGGACAGGGCACTTGAGGCAGAACAGAGGGAGGAAGAGGAGGACTTCCTTTCCTCTCAAGGCCCCCTTTATACAGAGAGCATTCCTGCAGAGCCGCCAAACACACGGGAGGAGGAGGATTGCGTCAGCATGGATGTGGAGTATAATACGCAGCAGTCTTCAAGGGATCATGGTTTTCAGCCCCCAGAAACCCAAGGAGTTGTACGTGGCTGGGAGAAGGTAGTAGTTCCGGATAATGTCATCCTCAGTGACCCAGAGGACAGTCATGCCTCCTCAAACTTTCGCTGCATGGGCTCTCTGATTCTGAAAAGCCTGCGAAAAGACCCTAGGATTCTTGGTATGAAGGAGAGGGATCATTACTGGCTGGTAACCCTTCTTGATCCACGTTACAAAGGTAAAGTTGCAGAACTCATCATGCCTGTGCAGAGGGCACAGAGGATGAAACATCTTCAGGATACTTTGAAGAAAAGTTTGTGCAACGCCTTTCTAGACCCTGGGAGGTTACCATGTCCTGCTGCTGGTCCTGGACAACGTGTTTCTGAAGCTTCGGTCATTCAGAGGCAGAGTGGTGGAGAAGGTGGCCAGCTGAGCGATGTCTTTAAAAAAATGTTCAGTCTTCAGCATCCAGGCCTGATTCAAGCAACCATCGTCAACGTTTGCATTATATGGTGCAGGAATATATAGGGGCAAGAGCAGACTTGGAGACCTTTTCAACTGAGCATCCACTTAGTTACTGGGTCTTGAGGATGGACCACTGGCCGGAACTTGCTCAATATGCAATTGAGCTACTGGCCTGTCCTGCATCAAGCATGCTTTCTGAACGGACATTCAGTGCTGCTGGAGGGTTCATAACCGATCAAAGTGTGCACCTGTCCACAGACTCGGTTGATAGGCTCACATTTATAAAAATGAATCAGTCCTGGATCAGCAGCTATCAAGCCCCTGATGCTGATGGAACTGATTAAATTTGCTAGGCATCTGGGATCTCTTGAAGACTGCCACTGATCCTATTCCTCCTGTCCATAATCTAGAACAATATTTTGTATTTAGGGCACCACCAACACCCAAGGCCAAATTTTTCTTCACCTGGTTTACAGGGGCATGCCATAATAATTTTTAAACTTAATTTAAACCTGCAGGGCCCGTTCCTGCGTCGAACAAGAGTAACTGCAAGGCCCACGTTCTCACCACCTGTTTGACTGGGGGCTTTCACCACAATTTTTAAACTAATTTACAACATCAGTCCAACAAGAGTAACTGCAAGGGGTTCCAGTGTTCCGGCACTGCCAGCACCCAAAGCCCAATTTTTCGCCACCTGTCTTTACAGTGTTCTCTCTCCCCCCCGTCCCATCCTAACCGACCAGGGCTGCATGCTCGGATAAGGGTCTGGTTTGGATTTTAGGGGGACATACGGACGGGGGGGGAGGACCCCACGCACTTTTTTTCAGCAATTTTTTTGTATTTTGCCGGGAACCGGCTATACATTACAGCTGCAATTTTAAATGACAATTTTTCCTATGGAAATGTAATTTTACTCTGACTATGTTCTACACCTCACAGAGATGCGCCTTTTTACACACAGACTAAGGACACCCCCAGACACAATATTTAAAGGAATTTTTCATTTTTTTTTTCACTTTAAGCATTATTAAAATCTACCCTCCATCTGCCGACCGCCATGAAGAAGATTGAAAATGGCGCCAGGATCCGCATAGACGCAACATAAAGCCGCGTCTTGTTGCTGGAAATGACGTCACTTCCGTGTGTATTGTAAACCAGAGATGTCACCACAAGTGGAAGAAAAAAGCAATCCCTCCAGAAACAGATAAGATACAGATAGGTGCCTAGACGAAAGAGGCAAGCAACCACCAAAACAAATAGATTCCAGGAGAGAATATGCATCTACTGGACATCAAATAACAGACGCATCTGGGCATATAACATCCCAGGCTATATACAAAGGGGGGGGCATTTGTTAACACAATTATCCAGCTCCACTTAGTATGGTAGGGGACATGGGCCGGAGGCAGAAAGCACCCTAGCGGCACACAAGAAAAAAAAAAGGAAAAAAATGGAAAAAAGAAATAATAACTCCAGATCATACAGAATCATATATTCATATAAAACCGTCTCATCAACCTTATATGCCAATGTCTATTCCCATTTGTCATACAACACCAGGGTTTACAGTACACATGAACGCTCATACACAATGCATTTCTGTTCAATGGCTCCCACTACCTCCAAGTGCAGGGGGTGGCGATGGGGACTACATGTGCCCCATTGCAAACCTGTACCTGGGGGGGTGGGAGCGTGATCTATTTGCCCGTGAGGATGTACCAATGTATCTCGGACACATTGGGTTGTGGAAGAGGTACAGCACTGATATTTTGATTTTCTGGAACGGTACCAGTGATGAATTGTCTAGCTTTGTAGATTTACTTAATTATAATGACTTCAGTCGTCGTAATTCTTTTTTTAAATTCTTCGGCGGGTAATTCTTTGTTGCATTATAAGAATGCACACCCCCAACATTTAATCAAGGGGATTCCACAGGGACATTATCTATGAGTATGTAGAAACTGCACAGATGACAATGATTTTCAGAAACAAGCTCAGGCCCTACAAAATAGTTTTCTGAAACAAGGTTATAGTAAAAAATCCCTAAAGAAGGCTTATCGGAGAGCTAAGAATAGCCCCAGGGACCTACTCCTTTTCCAGGGTGAGCAAACTAACAATCTTCCTACTATTCACCCTATTTTTAAATGTAATAAACAGGTGGATAGAATTTGAAGAATTTTAATGAACACTATATGCTGATAAAAAGCCCCATTTAAAATTTAGAAGGATAAGGTCTATTAAGGATTTTTCATCCAATGGTGGACATGATTCATGTGCAAAACTACCAAAGGGAACCTTCAAATGTGGGGGTTGCAATTATTGTCGTTACATTAGTCAAACTAAAGGGATAATGTAAATATATATATATTTGTTTGATAACAGGGATAGGTTAAGTGATGTTTACCAAATGACAGTAGGATTTAAGATAATTTGATTATGTTTATGTGTATTGTAAACCTCGATGTTGTATGACAAATGGGAATAGACATTGGCAGATAAGGTTGATGGGATTGATTATACCGTATTTTTTGCTCCATAAGACGCACCTAGGTTTTAGAGGAGGAAAACAAGAAAAAAAAATATTCTGAAGCAAATGATGTACTAAAATATCTACCAGTGCCATGAAATACAGCCATATACCAATGCACATGAAATGCAGCCATATACCAGTGCCCTTGATAATGCAGCCATACACCAGTGTCCATGACAAGGCAGCCATATACCATTGCCCATGATAATGAAACCATATACCAGTGCAATGAGTATTTTCAGTGAATATGCATGTTGAGGTGTTACTGTAAATTTAAAAGCACATTTATTATGATTTTTCACTTTTTATTTTTTGCTTGGTGCATGTATTATACAGATTTGTACTAATTGTAGGTTACACAGTCCAATCAATAGTATTGCTGAAACAATGAATGACAGGACCCCTTGAGAGAGTATTATTTTAATCACACTAAACAGATTGATACATTGGTAGAGAATTGCACCAACAAAGGGGACTGGTGATGCACAGTCACTGCAGTTTGAGCTCTGAGGAAAGGGGCATAACCCCCGAAACGCATCAGCTGTCCAACTATTTGTTTCAAGGACATACCGTTATTGTGTTTCAGCTGGAGGAGAGCTGTTTGGCTTGTCATTTTTTGTTTGCATGTGAGTATGCATTTGTCTATGTGGATTCAATAAAAAGGCATTTATGGTAATGCACAAGGTGGTTTAGCCCTCCTGTGTGTTTTATGCAGTAGTCTTTGTTAAGAGGGTTAGGATTTTTAAGTATTTTAAGGCCCCCCAAACTTATGGGGCTGTGAAAGCTGAGCATTTTCTAGGCTCCCCTTTTTCCCTCTAGTCAGCTAGGCAGGTGGGTGGAGTTAGGATTTAGTTAGGGCGAATCAGCTGTCAGGAAGGTCAAATAGGGTCATCTGACCTTTTGTTGGTCAGCAGACCTTAGGGAACATTCCAGAAGGTCAAGTCACATGACCTGTTGGAATTTTCTACAAGGAGTCTAACCCCTATTTAAGGCAGCTCCAGTGTCCCCGCTCTGCCAGTCCTCAAGGCCTCCTGCCTGTGAGCTCCCCTCCCTCCCTGTCGCGGCCTGGAAGTATTATGTGGTATGGTCACCTTTCATGGATAGAAAGGGGGACAGTTAATAAAATGGTTGGATATTATGACAACCCGAGCCGTAGTGGCTGTGTTGTTTTCACTGGCATTTTATGAGTGCGTTTGTTATTATCTATTATAACAGCTTTATTTATTATTGACTTGATAAGTTGCATACCAATACTAAAGAGCCCCCAGCCATTTTAACGCCACCATTTAATTCTTGTTTTTATTCTGTGCTCCCTTTGCTGTCTGCAGTCCCATGGAAGTATTCCATAATCATGAAATATAGATATACAGTGAATTTAATTTTGGTGTTTATAGTGATCAACAAAAATACACTATTTAATGTCAAAACTGAAAACTGATTTAATTTAATTACAGTGAAAAAAATACTGCATATGTATAGCAAAGATAGTGTTTAGCAGATTTTTTGACAGAATTGCCTGTACCAGTGAAGATTCTGGTGTGTCATAATAGGGGTGTACGTAAATATATAAACCTAGTATTAGCTTATTGGACATTAGCACCCAAACTGGACGAGGAAGGTTCAGCAGTCTGACCAATATGAATTGCTGTATAGCCTTCTGCAGAGAACTATAATCTAGTTGTGCATTCTGTCAAAAGTAACTGGACCACAAGACTTGCTGAACAGCATTATATCATGTTTGGAAGCCAAAACAGTTCACATATACAGTATGTATTCCAACTGTATGTTTAACTGTTTAACTTTAAGGGCCATAACATACCCCTAGGTGAAAGGTAAAGTGCATTTTAGGCACATTTTAGCTATATTGATATATACAATAATCCCTGTTTAAGATGGAAACTCCTTCTAAGAAGCAACAAGCACACCATAACAAAACAAAGGTCCCAGTAAGGGAAAGTAAAAAATAGACTATTTCTATACATTCTCTAGATTCGGGGTCTCCAAACTTTTCAAACAAAGCGCCATTTTATTGTCCTTCAGAGTTTAGGGGGGCCAGATTGTAGCCAGTTGGAGAAGAAAATGTCCCATGCCCAGCATCCATGGGAATTAATATGGCTTCAAGCTTGATTGTCAATAGAAGGAAGAGGAAAAGTGACACTATTAGTAAGAGAAATAGTATCCCATCTTTAGTATTAGTGGAAGAAATAGTGCCCCATTGTTGATGTCAGTGGGAGGACCAATGCCCCAAGGGCCAGATAATGGCCAGCAAAGGGCCACATCTGGTCCTCGGGCTACAGTTTGGAGACCCGTACTCTAGATAGCCAAATAAAAAGCTCTAGTGAATCTAGTAATTCATTATATCAAAGCCCATCTCCAGCCAAAATTTTAGTTTTTTGGTTTTTAAAGATTTTAATGGTGTTGGTAAGAGTCAGGACTGGTGTCAGTTATTTAATGCTGTTTGTGTGTTCATTGGGGATATTTCCTTCACTTTCTGTCCAGTAACTGGGACAGGAAGATAAAGATGAAAACCTGACAGATGTTGTGATCTCTCCCCAATCTACAATATGCTTTAATTGCTGTCTCGATCTCTATTTGAGAGATATCCCATCACTTCTTGTCCTTGAGACTTGCTTTCACAGAGACAGAAAATGACCCATGCAATCCTTAAAACACCTATAACCCTTTTTGGTTGGATCAAAAAGTTCTGTGCTTTGAGCTGAGATGGGATATTTTTTTACAGAAACATTTTAAAGAGAAACTAAAAGCTACATACTTACTTCTTCTTCTACAGTGATGAAAAGGAACAGCAGAGGGTACATCTAAATGCAATAAAAACTCACATTTATTGATAAAAACAATAATTGCAGTTGTTTTTACCAATAAATGTGAGGGTTTTTTTTACTGCACCTAGATACTCCTAGAGATGGGATGGCCTAGAAAAAAGACGGATAAAATGGTAGTTTTTCAGCCATTTTTTGTTTTTTTCAGGAAAAAATGGGAAAAAAAGAAGTGTTGAATACGTTCTTTTACAATGATAAGTAATCTATAACACAGTATTCAAACTATATAACATGAAGACCGTAATGAAAGATTTCTGAGGCTTTATGTTAAGTCTTAAATTATTGCAAGCTCTTTCAGTTGGAGACAAGCAAATCCTGGAATACAGTTCAAGTATCATTGTACTTCCTAATGCAGTTCTCAAACAAGAGACATATGCATTTTTTCCACTAGGGGGCACTGCAGGGGAAAGGCTCCAGTTTAGTTTGATTGTGGACCCATCTTGTACCTCCTACAGTTGGGTGATTGTTGGGATACAGTAGATGATAGTTTCTGTCCTCTCAGGACTTAATTTACATTTAAGAGGGTACATGTGTCTGATAAATTAGTTTATCTTTATAATATTTAAATGATTCCTATTAATGTTCTCCACCATCACAGCATAATTTTTACCTATAGTCTGTCAGTAAATTGTTTTTTCTTTTCCTCCTCTCAGTAAAGTGGTGAGACCAACATCTAGAGCTTGAAAACATTTCCACAGTGCAAATATTCTGAAAAGAAATATTCTTTTCCAAATGCTATAAGGATGACAAAACACATCCTTGCATGCCGAAGGTGCCCTAAAGAGATTAAAAATACTTTATGGAATGAAAGGTGAGGACCATAATGAAAGTGTGAGTAGCTTTTCCCTCCACAGTTCTCATTCCAGAAACACTCTTTCTGCTGCTTCTGGATCATCCCAAAGTGTTTCTAAACCAGCAGCATCTTCAAGTAAGGAAGTGTTATAAACCATGGCCTTCCAAAAATACTCAATCTCTTCATTTACAGATAAAATGACACCAGAACATTAGGAGAACATTCATCAAGCTCTTGCAAGAGCAATATATGCTTCTGGATCAGCATCGTCAATAAGTGAAAATGCATATTGGTAGGATGCTTTTATATTATTACAAGGGAAAGGGGGGCAGTTACCTGTTCTCAGTCCTTGTTATTCCATTTGTAATAAAAAAAAAAACTTAGTTTATTTATTGAATAAGCTATACTTTTATTTCAAAGCATAATACTTTTCTATACACTGCATTTCACCTTCCCAGTGTAACAAAACAACTTTCAACGACTTTGCTGCTTTAGAGATTCCTTCAGTCTCTTGAGGAGCTGCACTGAATGTTGGAAGCCATCTGAGTTAACGCCTAATATGCCACCTGTGGACTTTATGAACTCTCTGCTGAGCATCTATTTTAAAGGATTTACTGTTTGACAGTTTGCACCACAATATAGTCTGTTTATGTACTTCTGCGGTGATAGCTACAACCTTTTGGTCATGTGCCGAGGGGTTTCTCCTCTTCACACTGACCACAAGAAATTGCTTGCTTGGCACTGCCACCTTTCACAGAACACCTTGCATTTCTATCAACGAATACAAGACATTTTCTAAATGGAAGTGGTGGAGAAGAAGGGTGGTGATGTCATTATCTCCTCCTATTCCAGTCATAGAGCACCTTGAAGTAATTGAGAAAAATACATGGTATTCTGTAAATGGCAGCACTGCTGAGAGAGTGACCCCCTGTATTCAGTGAGCAGAGGAGAAGGCACTTGGCAGAGGACCCAGAAGATTGCTGCTATCACTTTAGTTGCACCAGCTGCTACAGTGATTGTTCGTTTCCACAGCAGCTTCTCAGGTGTAAGATATGCTTACTCACATTTATCCAAGATGTTATATGCATTAGAGATCGTACTTGAAGTTCAGCTTGAACTCTGGAAGCTGTGCCCTAAAAAGGCAGGCAGAGGGCAAAGAGTAGTAAAGGACTAGTCACCAGCATTGCTTGTGGTCTCCCTGCAGCTGATCTTTCCCCAATATTGACTTACCACACATTGATCTGTACCATGTTTCTGTATGAACGTGGTAGAGGCAGGACTTTGCTTTGTCATGTCAGGGTCTCCAGCAAGGCAAACAGTAGCACAGTAGTGATATCACCAAATTTCACATGAAAACTCCTGAAAGTCAGAGGCAGCAGTGCCTTAGATCTCATATTGCAGATATACAGTTATTAGGCTGTAGGTACAAGAGTGCCCAGGCACACTCACATACAAGGAAGTGCACTGCTATTTTTTAGGAGGAATTCAAGATAAAAAGGTTCATCTTTCAAGGTACTACTTGGGGACAATAAAAATTTGTCAAAGTGTTGCTAAACCCACAACAGTAAAATCAGTCGGTATATGCAGTAAAGCATGCTTGTTATACTCACTGGAATTCACTGTGGAACCCTAGGGGCTAATCCTCATTGTGTAAAAAGGCTGTTTGATCCTGTCTTCTGTGATCCTCCCCTTCTCCCACAGTCTCCAATCAATCTGCTGATAGTACAGAGCCCTGGGAGGCACCCTGCACATGCTCGGTTTGGTGTGTATTGTGCTAGAGGGTGCATGTGATCAGCAGAGGGCCAATCAGCACTGTCCAGACAGAAAGTCAGGGGTCATGCAGGCTCATAGGACAGTCAGAGGCAAATGAAAACTCCTTCTACAAGCTTTAAACACACACTGATAGAAGTCACAAGACTTCTATATACTGCTGATTAGAAAAAGTATTTAGCAGTTTATATTTACTAAAATAATTGCATTTCCATGTTTTGTGTACTGTGGGAGATCAGATATAGTGATTGCAGGGCAGGGTCCTGGGTTTAGTAACACTCTAATGTTCCCCATAAGAAATCAAACCTTCACTTTTTGGAGTTCAGTTCCTCTTTAGGTTAAACATAATACAAGATCCTTGTAAAGTATAAAGTACATTTTATAACAATACTACAAACACAAATGTACAGTAGTTATGAATAAATACAAAACACTTTTATTTAAATACATTAAATGAAGCAGCAGAAGACAAACAAGAATAACAAACAAAATCCAATATTCTTATATCTATTGAAAATGAAGAATTAAAAAATGTTCATTAAAACTGCATATTGCCAGCAAGGCTGTAAGGCTATCCATGTCACATGGTAGCACAGGTAGACAAAAATATTTTAATGTAAACAGCTATTTACTGCAGTTAAATTTGTATAGCGGAAATCCAGTGATATAGCAAAAGGGATCTGCTCAAGGTAGCACATATAGTGCAGCATTTGTTACTTCATCTGTTTAAATATAATTCATCCTACAAATGTGTTTTTAAGGAACAATATGCACAATATAGGCTTTTTTGTACAAAAAAATAAAATAAAATAAATAGTTTTATGTATTGGAAGAATGAGAAGAAGAGCATCACATTCATGGCTATCTGTACTGCACAATAGTTGACATCGCAGCTTGTATAAGACACCAATAATTTTCATGAAGAGTGCACATATATTATTTGAGCATTATGGCTAGTTGACTTCAAGGGGATGTGTCGCTAAAAACCACATATATAACAGGACATTTTATAATGAACACAGTTTAATTGTCACAGATTTAAAACATATGTCAAATTGATAAATTCTGCAATTTGTTTATGGGCATGCATATGAATGAGTACCAGCTAGCTCATTTTTAGGGAAACTATAAAATATTTTTATTAAAGCAGAGTTCCGACCGAAATATTACTTTTAAGATAAAAATACCCCTAGAATACCCATGCCTTGTACAATGTAACAAAGGTATGCCGTAAACGATGCCCAGTTTTCTATTTCTGCAGCATCGTTTTCTTACTTTGTGAGGTTCCCGCACAGCGCTGCCATCCCCAGTGTGGGCATCTAAAGCCGCAATGTGCTTCTTGCTAGATTCTGTGCAAGCTGGCTATCTAGCATGCATCTGCCGATCTCACACATGTGCAGTGTGGTGCAATCTTGGTTAGCTTGACATGGCACAGCTCTAGTAACATTTAACACTGGCTTTTATGGGAAATCTTGGTCAGCTTGACATGGCACTGGAGCAGTGCCATGTCAAGCTGACCAAGACTTCCCATAGATGCCAATGTTAAATATTACAGGAGCAGTGCCATGTCAAGCTGACCAAGATTTTGCATACACACAAATGTTAAATGTTACAGGAGCAGTGCCATGTCAAGCTGACCAAGATCTCCTAGAAGCCAATGCAAAGCCGGAAATGACGTACGGCGCCACGGCCTCTAAAGGAGGAAGTGAAATTATATATAGGCATAAATCAGGTAAGTGAACAGAAAAAAAAAAAAACAATTAATTTTAAGGAATGTGGGTGGAACTCTGCTTTAAGTACACAAGGACAGCTTTTCTTTTATAATAAACTTCTCTAATCCTCCCATCCCACCCCTCCATAAGTAACCTACACTAACACCCCCCATCCCAGGATTTTACTTAGCCCTGTTCCAGAGTCATGTCATATGCACTATTTACTTCTTTCAGTCCAAAATCGTTTTTGAAGACCCCATAGACTTATATGGGGCCATCTCAGACTCTGGAGTGCTCCCCAGGTCAGCCCTCTGGCCAGCTACAAAGGGGTTGCTATCTGAGAAGAGAATGCAGTGTACAAGATGTGGTTCTGAAACAAAGGTAAGTAAAAACATAATTTCTTACTTAAAGCTGAACTTAGTTTCATTCATCCCATCACTAGTGTAAGAGCCGAACTTCTGGAATGGAAACTTACAGTTCTGGCTTTCATACAGTGCATACTGTTAAGGATAATGGGCTGCTTGCACTGTACCTCCTTTGAGCACAAAACATTTTGTATTCTTTTCACAGAATTTAAGGAATTCTGTGATTGGATCATGTTCATCCACCCCTCTCCTTGTCCAATCACAGAAAGCCTTGTATCCTGTAAAAAGAATACAAATGTTTTATGAATGGAGGAAGTCAAGTGCGAGAGACCCACTATCCTTCACTGTGTATGCCTGTGTGATAGCCGCAACTGTAAGCTTGGAGAAAGAAGGGGTTGGGACTTTGAATGAAGCACACGGCTGCAATTGGGTAAAATGGTAAATATACAATAACATATTTTATTTAGTCAAATGTGTACCCATAACAATACATATGGTTGAATAAAATAATAATACTGGTGTAGAACACATAATAATTCATATATGTACACATGTTACAACACAAGTGTAAGCTTCAACAGTAGAAGTTTAGTGCTTACACTAGTGATGGGATGAAGGAAGCTAAGAGTTTTTCATTACACAGCAGCATCCCCACACATAGGACATTCATCTTTAGAGTTGATTTATTTTTACAAAGCCAAGATCCAAAAATAGTTTTTCTCTTTCACACTATACAACCAGTAAATTGCAGAGCAGCAGAAGCGATTCACCGCTCTGGCTGCTCTGCATTGCTGGCTGCACTAGTGGGCAGTGTGGCGCACGATTCAGTGCATCACACAGCTCTCTTTTTTTTTTTCTGTATAAGCGTTATTTAAAGTGTACAAAACATACAATTCATTCTCTGCAATGTTGGGCAGCATAATATGCTGCCCGTCATTCCGTGGCGATTCGGCCCAGTGCACTGTGATATAATGCAGTGTGTCTGCGTTTTACCGCAGCACACTGCAGCGCAAAGCTAGGCTGCGTTGCAGTGTGAATGGGACACATAGGAAACAATTATTTCCCTGCGCTGACAGACGTTTTACCATGTGGTAAAATGTCTGTCACCGCATATAGTGTAAATTGGCCCTTAGAGTTCAGCTTTACCTTTCAATTCTTTTTTTTTTTGTCTGTTGCAGGCTCCATTTTTCTACTACATAAACCCATTTGCAGGTTCTTCTACTAATTAATATTTTTCTTTAGCTTGCAATCACTCCTGATCCCATAATCACACAGAGAAGTTTGCATTGTTTTAATCAGAAAGACCTGATTGGCATACTTGTGAAGAGAAATACCATGGACTCAAAAGTATGCAACATTACCAAGCAGGAAGCAAATCCCGCATATGTAATGAGCAAATATGGCTGTTCCTATGTACACAAATAATTACAAACGATACACACGCTTTTAAAGCAATAACTCACAGTGATATAATTATTTATATTAAGCTGATCACTATCACATATTTATGTAGAAAATTATACAGACATGGTTTCCTCTGTGTGAAGTGAAGTATCCTCTGGAAACCAGCCAGTTTTCAGCGCATTTAGTTTAAGATGGATGCTGATTGGTTGCTTGGGCTACTGCACTTTCCAGTGTTTATTTGGGCTCAGGGAGATGGGCATCTTTGATAGAAGCATAAAAGAGCAATGGCAGAAAAAGGCCAAGTAATCCATCAAGTCTGCGCCTTTTTGCTTTTTTCTTTAAAGTGGTTGTAAAGTGAAAGAAAGCTTACTGTCAGCCCATCTATTTTACCAAGCCATACTACACAGTGTAAATGTTTGTATAAAATGATGCCTTTAAATAACTTATCTCAGATTGTTTCTGTTCGGTCACGTGACCTCGAGCCACTCTCCTCCCCATTCTAAGGGCTAGAGTGGGAGGGGCTGAGATCCCCCTTTGACATCAGTCAGGAGGTCACATGACCACTGGGCTGGATCGGGGAGGAGAGTGGTCACATGACAAAACAGAAACAAACTGAAATAAGGTATTTAGAGGCATAATACAATACACACATTTACACAATGTAGCATAGCTTGGTAGAACAAAGGAGCTGGCAGTAATCCTTCTTTGACTTTACTGTCAGCTACTAATAGTGGCAGGAGGGGAGGGGCAGGGAAGAGATCGCTCACACACAGGATCAGGCAAGGAGGGAGGGGGAGAGGGGGGAGAGAGGAGAGCAGTGGGATGACAGAGGGACATAAACTGACCACGATATCATGGATCAGTAGCCATGATTACCGTGGTCAGTTTACATAGGGGGACACAGGAACAGGCAGGATCAACCAGGTTTTTTACAGCATAGAAAGGGGCAAATTAAACAGTACAAACACTATGCTGTTTAACCTGCTATAATGGAACAGGATGTCTTTTTTTTATTGGGGATTACAACCTCTTTAACCTTTTTGTCTAAGTGCGCATATACTGTATATTTGCCCCAAGCGTGCTTACTTTCATTAACATTCCCTTCTTTACTGAAGGCTGTATATATTGGCCACTTTGTAAAGTTATGGCAACCCTGGATTGTCTGGATTGGTAAATCCTTATCCCTAATAGAATGTCGTTTATGTAATCTTGCATGCTGTACTGCAACATTAGATACTGCAAAACTTTCTCTTGTTTTTGCATTGGCCTTTGTTTATTACTTTCCTGTTTTACAACCTTAGCCTTTATTATTGATCTTCTTAGGCCATGCCATCTAGGCACTGTCTGTTCTTAATCTGTCGGCTCTCAATTTGCAAAAATACTCAATAAAATTTTGATTGAAAAAAAAGATTGTATAAATGAACTTCCCGTAGTCTATCCTGCATGCTTTTTGCATTTGAACACAATGCTCAAATGCGCATTTAACACAAAATGCAGTTTACATTTGACCTGCTTTACCTGCAGTGCAAATGAATCTAATAGGACCTGCTTTGCCCAAAGAAACAAAAAGCAAAACAGGTCAAATGCAGCCTCAGGACCTCAATGTACCCTTAAATTAAATGAGAAAATTAAGACTTGCATTGGACAAGCACATCAAGCTGAAATGAAATGTGGAAAAACAACCCCCTTCTACTTGAGCCCCTTTAGAAGTAAGTTATAGTAGGATTTGTAGTATTGGAAAACTAGAACACCATAAGTTTCTGATTTACTATAGGGCCAAATTTCATACGCTGTGAAGCAACCCTGTGTTTGCCTCATGTCATCCAGTTCCTAATTTCCTTCTGGTACAAAAAACACAGGTTAACGTCAGCAAAATATGAAATGACTGCTTCAGTGCATAAACACTTAATACAGTTAGTGGATAGGATAGTACAAATTTCTTGTAAATTCTAAATGGTTGCTGGCCTTAGACTGGCCACACAGGTTGCATCCTAATAGTATAATTAATTATAGGAATACCAAACATGTTACAATCTGACCATAAAGTATTTGTACAAATCAACTTTAGATTTACCAAAACTATGTAATATGAGGACCTACCTAAATTATCCAATCAATTTGTATCCAGTTAGGCAGGCCCTAGACCTACATAGTTATTAATAAATGTAAAGCAAATTGTGCACTCAGATTGTACACATGGGTGGTGAACGAATTTATTTGAAGGTGTAGTTCAGGGGTCTCCAAACTTTCTACACAAAGGGCCAGTTTTTTTTTTCTTCAGACTTTTGGGGGGGGGGGGGGACTGTGGCCAGTGGAAATGGTAGTTTTTAAGGCATCAGTGGGAGTAAACAACCCATTTGGTATTAGGTGAGAGCAGAACTTCACCCAAAAGGGGAAGTTATGCTTGTTTGCATCCTCTCCCCTCCACTGCCACATTTGGCACTTTTTGGTGGGAGCAGGTACCTAGTTTTGACAGGTAACCACTCGCACTTCTGGTCAGATTGGCACACCGATCTGTGCGAAAGTTCAGCTCCCTCCTCCTTCTCCTCATAGCCTTCTGGGACACATCACATGTCACAGAAGACTGCGGGACCATTCACAAAGCACAGCGTGGCTTGCACATGTGCAGTAGGAAACCGGCTGGGTAGCCAAAAGGCTTCACTGCCAGTTTCCTTTACCTAATACGCTGGTGCTGCATCCGAAGCTAATTGAAGAACCCGCTTGGGTGAGGGCATCACTGGATCCATGGACAGGTAAGTGTCCTTATTAAAAGTCAACAGCTACAGTATTTGTAGCTGCTGACTTTTATTTTTTGGGGGGGAGACTGGAGCTCCTCTTTAAGGAACAGTGCCCTATCATTGGTATCATTGGGAGGAATAGTGGCCCATTGTTAGTGTCAATGGGAGAAATGGTACCCCAGTGTTGATGTCAGTTGGCAGAATAGTGTCTCATATCAGTGGGAGGAATAGTGCCCCACTTGCCAAATAAAGGCAAGCAAAGGGACACATCTGGCCAATGGACAATGCTCTTTACATGTATGGGCAGAAGACAGTTAAAGAAATAAAACTAATGAAAATCTGTAAACTTAACCTAAACTTTCAACTTTCTGGAGAATTTTTAATATGTTAGTACCTGTGGCCAGAAACATTGTTTGTGCAAAGGAGAGTCAACTGATTCAAACCTTTTGATGCGTTGATAAAACAACACAAAGGCTGCTTTCACACTGCTCCATTTAAAAAATGCATTAAAACGCATATACATTTTTGATGCGTTTCCGGTGCATTTTCTGGGTGCCTGACTCCCAGCATGCACCTGTGAAACATGAACATGTGACTTAAAAAACACACCAAAAACTCAACTGTGAACGCATTTTCCTTTCATTTCAATGGGGAGCTGCAATTTTGGTGCAGCATGCAGGACTTCTCAAAATGCACTGCACACGCAGTGCAGTGGTGTGAAGAGTCTCATAGGATTTAAAGGGAAATATTTTTATTGTGTTCTTTGCAAGGTAAAAATGCAGCAAAAATGCATCAGTTTGAAAGTAGCCAAAGTCTGATCCCTGGCTGCAAAACTACCTAAAGAGGCACTGGCACTTTGCTCATCCAACGTGACAGTGCCTCTTTAAAGGGCCCTCCTCCCCAACCCACTAATATTCACCTTGGACCCAAACACTGTCATATGGTAGGAAATCCTATGCTCTCCTCTACCCAGAAGCACCGGGTATTGTTGCTGGCTGAGGCAGTGTGGGGGAACACTGGCTAGGTAAGTATAAGTGGGTCAAGGAAGGAGGGGAGCTATTTACATAGACACTGTCACTTTGCCCTCAATAGGCAAAGGGACTTTGTCTTTTTAAGATTTAAATTCAAAGGCACCGTAAGGGATGCACTACTATCTCTATATCAGCTTTTCTCAACCTTTTTACCCCTGAAGAACGAATACGTTTCAAGTTTCGGGGAACCTTTACTACCAATTCAACCAGGGTCAATGGGAAAAATACCCTTAAATTGGTAGTCATGAATGCAACCCTTACAGTGCTGGTCAGAATGCCACCCTTACATACAGCTAAAAACATAATTAGTGTCATGCGCCTGGCTTTACCAAGTGTTGTTGGCCCTGGAACCATTAAATGGGAAGTCAATCAGCTACATCTCAAAGAACCCCCAGCAACCTCTGGAGTAACCCTGGTTGAGAAAAGCTGCTCTATATGTTTTTGGCATCAATTAGAGGATGGGCAATTGAGGATCTTTTGTCATTATGTCATTATCTTAAGACCTCTTGTGTATGGCTAATTTTAAGATATGAGTTTAAAATAGTATATTTTCTTAAAAAATACAGTGATGAATAATATAATAACAAAATAATCTGTATATATTAATAATGAAAGGGTATTTCTGCAGAAAATTGATACCTCACTTTTAGTAGGATGATAAGAGAAGGAAACCTCAACAGCTTCTAATATCTCACAGTGATTCAGATTTTTTTTTCTATACCTTATATCTATATCCCAGCTCTACCCTTTTCCCTGCCATTAAATTCTGGGGAAATCTATCTTGGTTCTGGATCCAGTTTCTATTTTATTAAAGAGAGAATGCAGCAGATGGGTCAGAATGGCACCTATCATTGCACCTCTTCGTGTGCGTTAACATACCTTGGTACCACGTATTGTACAGCATTTCGGGGAGCATTCCGTTCATTTCTAGTTGCTCCCCTACACATGTGAATGCAGTAATCAACAAACCTGACCCTTTAGTTCACCACAATGCATAGATATGAATAAGCGTGTGCGGGTCAGGTACAGCTGTTGGTGCACTGAACCTCCTTACGTGCCCGTTAGAAAAAATAGTCTGGGGCAATACAACACAAATCAATGCACAATAAAACGGCCATGCATAGATGTAAATGGGCCCAGAAACAACTTAATAAATGAAAAATATACTTGTGGACTGTTGAAGACTACATTGGAGCCAACAGGTGACTCATTCATTATTTATTTAGAACGGACCTGTGTTTTGCATGAACTTAAAATAGTTCTAGATTTATATTGGATTAAAAATAACATTAGAATTCTTTTTGACATATCTCCTTTTAAGTGGTACTTTAACAAATAATGGGGAGAAGAGGACAAAAAGTACAGTTAAAGCTTGTATTACAATTTGCAGTGCACCATCATTATATAAAAACTTGAAGTGGTTTCCTATTCCAGCATTTGAGTAAACTCATCTCTAGGCTGAAGGCCATGTCAAAGCTTGTAGAGAAATGTGTGTTTGTGATGACTGCTACAAAAGCAGACTGCAGTTGTACAGCACACTTGCACACTATGTAACATACATGATGCAGTGCAACACAGCAATATATTGACAAACCGCAACAATAACATATAGGCCAGAACATTGATGTACTCAGGAGGTCTATGGGAAACCTTATAAAACTCTACAGTACACTTTATAAGCTTGAGTGTTTTGCTAATGAAATGCAATTGTTGCTCTTTTTTTTTAATGTTTGTAATATGCTCTCTTTTAATGTAGTGTGATAATCAGCTCTGATTGAACATAGTATTTATGAATCTAAATAGACAGACACAGAATAAAGCAACATTTAACATATAAGAATGGAAACAAATCCTTTAGTCCAAAGCTGTGTCCGGAACATTTGTGGCAATCGTACACAAAGATGACCAAGCTCCCACTGCTTCATCATAACGCAGACACACAAGTTTTAAGAGTCCCAGCCGAAAAATACTATAAACAGAAGAAAGGACAGAAAATGTAATGAGTAAATGTCTATGGGGATATGCACAACCAAAAGAGCACAATACATTAACAAACAGACAGAATAAACATACAGGAATAAATTAAACAAATGAACGCCAAACACCAGGCACCGAGGATTTTGTACATTTTGATGTGTAAATGAATAATGGTTGTCACCATTTGTAATACATGATTGTACTACTCCTGCTGTGCTTCCGGCCCACTCCAGATAAAGAGGGGCATGCCTAAAGCCCCATAAACATGGGCCGAAAGCGGCCGCAGCTCGCAAACTCGGAAGGAAGACCGGGTAAAGATGGAAGCCTCTGTAGCGGTGACAGTGCACTGCTGGGGGGCTTCGTTTCAAACGAAACCTTTCATATTGTGCTGGCATGCGATCCACACTAGCACATTATGCCTTTGCCTTGCAGGGTTTAGGTTTTTTTTTCTAAAGCCTTTACTACCGCTTTAAGATGGCCATGCACAGATCAAAATTCGTCCGGTTTAGCAGGGATTGTCAGTTTTTATCCAAATGGTTAGTGCCACTGGCAATAGGCAGCAACACTAATCATTGTATTTTGTCAAAAACGAAGGCCCCCCACGTTCCCCGTCAGCAGAATACAATAGCACTGCGTTAGGTATTCCCCCTATCAACACAGCCAGTCATGCAATTTTTTTTTCTTTCACCCATCGTGGAAGGAAAAAAAAAATGTATAATCTATGGCCTGCCTTTGACTGCAACACTAATGTAATTTTCCTGCCCCCTTTTTCTGCTTACAGAACCCCATGTGGATCTGACAGCAGGTTCAACTGAGTACTTTAACTCACAGGGCACACTTCATCAAAGCCCCAGTGCTGTCACAGGGAAACATATACATTAAAAAGCCTTTTTAATCCCAGTAGCTCTAGACTACTGCTCCAGAACCCCACTGCCACATCATGGTCATCAGGATGCCATGGCCATAGGTCCTATGATTTAACGCAGGGGAGAGGAAACCCAAATACTCCACACTGCAGCAGTGGCGACCTATTAGAAGGCTGACTACCTCTTTTTCATATGGAGCCCAATCATTAATCTACAATTCTAGCCTAAATTGACAGCAAATTCTGGTTTTAAAAAAAATCTATTCCGGTATGTATTCTTAAAGCGGAGTTCCACCCAAAAGTGGAACTTCCGCTTTAAGAGGAGGTGACCCCCTGACATGCCATAATTGGCATGTCATTTTTTGGGGGGGGGTTGGGGACCGTGGACCCTGTTTTCACAGGGTCCATGGTCCACTTCCTCTCCTGACACCAAGGAGCCGGAAGGAAGTTCACCTTCCCCCCCCCTCCCTCTTTATGTCTTCATGTCACAGGTCCCAGAAGATAAGTTGAGCCATTCACAAGCCGCAGCGCGACTCGCGCATGCGCAGTGAGCGCCCAGCTTTGAAGCCAAAGCCGGGTGCCCACACTTGTGATGCCGGCGCCGCCGAGGAGAGGGGGAGACGAGCGAGCTCTCGGGCGGCTGCATCACTGGAATGAGGAACAGGTGAGTGGCCTTTTGGTAGCTGCTGACTTTTAACAGGGTGGAACTCCGCTTTAACTCAAATAATGCCTTCTATTGCTCTCAGCTTCTTCAGATTCTCCAAATTCTTTTTTTTTTTTGCTGCTGTGATCCAACTTCCTGTTAGAGGGTGGCTACATTTGTTATCCGTGGTCCCACTGTAAGTAGGAATATAGCCACCCTCTCTTGCTTGCTTCTGAATTGAACTATGGGATGTGTAGTGTGCATCAAGCAACTTCTGGGGAAGCCCAATACCCACAATATTGGGGTTGCACAGTCTCTTTCCCCAATAAAGGTCCTTTGACACCAGTGCTGCAGTCTATGAGTCCTGCAGCCCTCATATCTGGAGCGGGCTGGACGTACAGCGGGATCTGTTCTATCTGGCAGAAAGAAGTATATTGATTTTACTAGTTGTTAAAGTGTATGTAAACCCTCACATATACCCAGTGAAGTGAACAGCCTCAGATGATACACAGAGATGAAACAAATCTCTCTACACAAGTTTTACATGTATATCTGCTGTCTTCAGCTTTATATATTCTTTAGAAAGTTCAGATTGTGTTAGAGATTTTCTCTTCCTGTTCAGCACTGGGTGTGAAGTCATAGTGTGAGCATACAACCTAGACAGCTGATTGGAGGAAAGGCACACACCCCCACTTCACATAGGCAGAGACTCTCAGAGCTGTGCTGTGAAAAGTTTAGGTCTCTGCTAATCTATTTATAGCAACCTCCCGACACAAAATTCAGCCTGGTTTTATCTCCTGTGATGGAAAACTTGTCAGAAGTTATCATGCTGATAACAGACAAATGGAGCAGGAGAAAAACACCGGACTTAGTGCTTTGAAGAGAGATAAGAAAACAATACAGATATGTGTGCCCAGCTCACATTTCATGAATCTGTTTACATCCACTTTAAGCAGTCTGAAATGTATTACAAATGATGACAGGTAATATTTTTTAAACATTAAAATGTGCTAAAATTTCTGTGCTTGTTGTTCTGCTTTAAGTGAAACACTTAAAGAATATAGTAGTTAAAATACATATATGTTATATGATCACTTAATTGTACAGTACATTAAAGCAAAAATTCATTCTCTCAATCAACAAATAAACATTGACTATTTTTAATCCTTATGCTGCTACCATTAGTAAATAGATAGGATTTTTTTTTTTTTTTTTTTTACATTTCGTCAGTTCTTGTAAAATGATGTCATACATCCCAGGAGGCTTCAGGGCTTCAGGAGGGGAGGAGAGGATTTCTCAGCTAAGTGCACCCTCCTGCATGCATGCCCGAGCTAAGGGCAGGTGGATTCTGGGAAATAAATACTACATAAATACTTATTCAAAATGGCCACAGCTAGAAATGCTAGAGGAATGTTTTTCAAAGTGAGTTCTCAACAAAATAAAGCATGGAGACATGGATGGATGGGGAAGGTTGCTTTGAATGTTAAAAATGAATACATTTTTGGTTTGTGGTGCTCAGATACAGTGTAGTTCTGTTTTAAAAATGCAACACACTCTGTATTGTATTTTTATAATTGTTACTTTGGAGCTTTTGGTTGACTGCACGGAGTGAACACAATGGGGGGGGGGGGGTGAAGTTTCTGTTTAAAAGGGTTGCAAAGGCAGAAGGTTTTTTTTTTTATCTTAATGCATTCTGTGTGTAGCTGCCTCCCCAGCACCCCCAATTACTTACTTGAGCCACTTCTCTCTCCAGCGATGTCCACGAGTGTCTAAGCCGTCCAGGACATTCCTTCTGATTGGCTGAGACACAGCAGCGGCACCATTGGCCCCCGTGGCTGTCAGTCAAAGTCAGTCAGCCAATCAGGGGATAGAGGGGGTAGGGCCGGGTTGGGGCTCCATGTCTGATTGGACACACGGAGCTGTGACTCGGTTTGGGCGCCCCCTGTAGCAAGCTGTGGGCTGTGTAGGAGGAAGGGACCAGGAGCAGCAAAAAGGGACCTGAGAGGAGGAAGATCCGGGCTGCTCTGTGCAAAACCAACTGCACAGAGGAGGTAAGTATAACATGTTTGTTATTTTAAAAAAAAGGAGACTTTACAATCACATTAACATTCTTCCTATGATATGGCGAGAACAGTGTTCATCCATAGATACAGTGCCGTGACCTCAAAAAGAAAATGTGTTACTGGCAGGAACACTAGGTGGCAATAAAGAAAAGCATGAAAAATAGAAAAGTAATTTGGCCAAACATCTATGGGAAATTGGCACACAGGTGTAAATCAAATCATGCAAGAAATGTCTATGTTTACGCACCTGAAGAACATAAAATTCCACTTTAACCCCACCACCAGATCCTATAACACTGACCTAAAGGAAACCTACCCTGTCCCCATTCACATAAGCAGAAATAAAATAATATGGGAATTGATCATTTATTTCTGGGTGGACTAAACAATCCAGCAATTTTTTGGGGTGGCTTTACTAAAGGCAAATACACTGTGCACTTTGCAAGTACAATGGCACTAATTTTCTTCAAAGCTTAGTAAATGTGGAAAAGCTCTGCTGATTTCCATCATACAATTATGTGCAAGCAGATTTTTTTTTCTTGCATCTGATTGGGTTTTCTTTACATTTACTAAGGAAAATGAGTGCAACAGCACTTGCAAAGTGCACAGACTATTTGCCTTTAGTAAAGGCAACCCTTTTATGTCCAGTGTTGGGACCTCCCTGAGTCACAATTTGGACGACAAGGCCTCTTGCATACTGCTGCCTAAAAACACTTTTAGGCATGCAGTTTTTTTAGGGATGCAAATGCAGACCATTGTTTTCAATGTGCCTGTACATGCAAGAAATTTGAGTTGTCAATCAGTATTTTACGGGTATATTACAGTGAATAAGTAAATTAAGGCATGGGCATATGTATGCAAATATACGCATGCAATACACCCTTACCCTTCAATAAAATATTGCATTCTGGGACATAGAATTTATTGTATGTGCTTTTGTGGGTACACACAAATATACGCATGCAATACACCCTTCTATAAAATATTGCATTCTGGGACATATAATTTATTGTATGTGCTTTTGTGGGTACGCACAAATATACGCATGCAATACACCCTTCAATAAAATATTGCATTCTGGGACATATAATTTATTGTATGTGCTTTTGCGGGTATGCACAAATGTACGCATGCAATACACCCTTCAATAAAATATTGCATTCTGGGACATATAATTTATTGTATGTGCTTTTGTGGGTACGCACAAATATACACATGCAATACACCCTTCAATAAAATACTGCATTCTGGGACATATAATTTATTGTATGTGCTTTTGCGGGTACGCACAAATATACGCATGCAATACACCCTTCAATAAAATATTGCATTCTGGGACATATAATTTATTGTATGTGCTTTTGTGGGTACGCACAAATATACGCATGCAATACACCCTTCAATAAAATACTGCATTCTGGGACATATAATTTATTGTATGTGCTTTTGCGGGTACGCACAAATATACGCATGCAATACACCCTTCAATAACATATTGCATTCTGGGACATATAATTTATTGTATGTGCTTTTGCGGGTATGCACAAATATACCCGCAAAATAATGGTCTGAAATTTTGGCCATGAATAACGATGTTCAAAAATCAGCACCGTGTGCAAGTACCCCAAGGGCTCATTCACATCTAAGCATTTTTTTTTAGCACAGCCCTAAATGATAAGCACATGTGAGAATTGGGCCATTTTATGCAAAGAATCAGTTCAAATCTATGCCGTAATATTCAGCTCTACGCACTCTGCTTTGACCGTGCGCTCTCCAGCATGCTCAATGCACAGCACGGCATAATCTATACAGAGTGTGAGACTCACTTGTAATAGCCCTGCCGGCTTTGAGATATCTCACCACAGGAATTCCTGACAGTTAAAAAATCTTGTTGGAGAATTTATATGAAGATTTAGGTCGACTGATACGGTTGCCCTTTTTTAATAAGACAGTGCAAAGAGAGTACAACAGTGGATTGCAGTCTCTGAGGTGTCGACTCACTGAAGTCAGACCAACCATACGAAACAAGCTTACATATGCCGAAATTCAGCAAGGAAGTCAGATTGTTTGATGCTCTGCTCTGTTCTATCACTTGCTGAAATGTGATGGACTGATTATGCACTATTAAAAACACATAGGGCTAAAGGGTAAAAGGCTTCTAATGAATGACACCAAGAGATCTCTTTATAAAATGTATATATTTATGTATGCTAGAAAATAGAGGATGATAAACAATCTATGCAGCATATGAAAGTCTGCATCCAGTTATTGTGCAATGAATGCTCTGGGTAAAATGTACAAGAATCACAGTGCAGATCTTATGAAATGATTAGTGAGTCAGCGTCAAATGCTTTTCACCCTGAGCGATCTCCTAACACAACACATTGCTCCTGTGGCTGTCAGCAGTTCCTGAGCTTTCCCGTGATGAGAAAAAACGAGCTTCAGTATCATAACTATTACAAGAAGTAAACATTTCATTGAGATAAGTATGGAAGAATAACAAAAATGCGATAGTTTATTCATAAAGAGGGTTCCCACTATCATTTACAGTACCCATTCTAAACCAGGGTTCCATGGAACCCCATCGTTCCTCCAGAGGTTGCTAGGGATTCCTTGACATGTGGCTAATTGGCCTCCTATCTTATGGTGCCTTCCATGCCTATCACAACCTGGCAGAGCCAGTAGCGTGACACCAGTGATCTTTTTAGCTTGCTGTAAGGTGACATTCTAACCCCCACTGTGGGGGGATCATTCTTCCCAATTTCCACCATGGTAAGGGACATTTTCTAAAAGTAGTAGTAGTTCTTAGTAGGGGCTTCGGTAGACCTGAAAAAATATTTCAAAGATTCTCTCTGGAGTACAAAGGTTTAGAAAGGCTGATTTACAGTGTCTACAGCAGTCATATAAAACTCAAATCCAAGGACAAGATACAAAGCCAGTCATACAGGCTACACTTTGAGAGATATCAATGGTAATTGGAAATATTTCATAAATTTGATTTTGTCAGATACTGATGAGCAAAAATATTGCAGCTCCCAATAACCCTGGAATACTCCATGCTAATCTTTAAACTGACCCTGTCAACAAAGGGTCACTTCCAAAAAAAGACCGGTCCCGTAAAAGAGTCGCTATAGTTACCTTTCTGGCAACCTTTGACTTAAAATGCTGCTTCTTTATAGCTTCCCAACCATGGCAGATATTCAACCAGTCAGATGCATCAAATACCTGCTCCTCCTGCCGCATGCAATGGTTGTCTCCTCCATCTCATTCAACCTGCAGTGATGTATGTGTCTTCAGGCAAAACCACTCTGCCAGCTGGAGGAGCAGGTATTCATA
This sequence comes from Glandirana rugosa, assembly GCA_018402905.1. Taxonomy (NCBI): domain Eukaryota; kingdom Metazoa; phylum Chordata; class Amphibia; order Anura; family Ranidae; genus Glandirana; species Glandirana rugosa. Next base: position 746,813 of record BLSH010325990.1, on the reverse strand, counting down.
CATCCAGAAATGTGGAGTACCTGCCATCACCAGGGAGTGCTGTAAAGGCCACATTTCCAGACGTAGGCCACTGGAGGAGTGTAGTGCCTCTTATTTTACAGAATTGGTCTTGTAAGTGACCCAGTGGTGACAGAGTCACCTTAATCTTCCACTTTAGTCTGACAAAATCCATGTTGAATTAAGAAAAACCGATTGACAAGAGAGAGGCTTAGGAAGCTCCAGGACATTGTATTCAGATGAGCCTGCCCATCACCTTCTTCAATCTGTGCCAAATGCACTGCTGTTTGTGGCTACCAGCCTACCACCTTCAAACAGCCTTCTAGCAAATAATCTCAATATACAGTATTCAGTATTAGTGTCTTCCTGCATTCAGACAGCCGTGGACTGTGTCTCATGCAATCCCACCAACTTCAGTTTCGATGGGTCTCCCTGCCCATCTTTATCAAGGAGTGCTACAAGTTTGAGATGCTCTAGAGCATCCTTTCTCAAACTTTTTACTCCAGGGGAACCCTTAAAATATTTTTTCCACTGAAATAATGCCCTCCTTACAGGGGTGGCCAGAATGACATATTTACAGCCATGCTGCTGGCTCTGCCAAGTGGTGTTAGACCTGGAACTTTGCAAGCACCATCAGATTGGAGATCAGTTAACTACAGCTCACAGAACCACCTAGCCACTCCTGCAGAAATCCTAGTTGAGAATGGATGGTCTAGAGCAGGGTTTCTCAACCAGGGTTCCATGGAACCCTAGGGCTCCTCCAGAGGTTGCTAGGGATTCTTTGAGCAATAAGCAAATTCTCCCTTTTAGATAGGTTCCCGCTGACATCACTGATTCCTCCAAATGAGCACAAGTGTAAGGAGCATTCTTCCCACTGACCATCACACTATTGTATCATTAGTTGTAGATATGGTAATTTTTAGCAGGGGTTCCTTGAGACCAGAAAGTTATTTCCAGGCCCCTCAGTGTTGAAAAGATTAAGAAAGGCTGGTCTAGAGGATGAAAAACCAGATGACAGACAGTGGTTAACTAGGCAAACCATTACATTTTGTGCAAAAACACCACCATAAACTAGCAGTACAGGGGAAATCTGCAGTTACAGTTTTTCATCCCATTGCAGTTAAACTTCAGGATAATATTTAAACAAATTTCCCTTTAATCCAGTTATACTAAACACAGCTAGATTAAATACCAGAATCAATCTTTATGTTGGCTTTCTACAAGCACAGCTACAGTAGCAGTATTATCAGGAGAGGTCAGCACTATAAGCCAATTAGGGCTCTAGTGCTTTGCATATGTAGTGACAGGTGCATTTTGTAGTGAGTTTTTGTTAGGAGAGGTAAAATTTAGTCAGGCCTGACAGTGTGTGCAGGCCTGATTGTTTTGATCTGGGCTGGGGAGTGGCTCAGGGAGTGGCTGGAGATTGCAGGAGGGTACATCCCTTGGATACTCCTCCCTTTTGGTGTCATAAAGCTCTGGAAAAGGGCATGAAAGAGGAAGGTATCACTTTCTGATGTATGACAGGGAGCCCTGACCAATCCACAGTCTGGATTGGCAGGGGACAGGCCTCCTTAAATACAGTGATCTGACAGCAAGGGGGAGGAGAGTTTGGGTGGAAGAGAGAGATGTAGCAGAGGTAGGGTTGCCACCTCATCCCTTTAAAACCAAACACATATTAATTACACAGGTTCTGTGGCTGATTAAGGTGATAATTAAACTCACTTGGTGCCTTATCTGCTTTAAATTAGCCTCAGAACCTGTGTAATTCATATGTGTTCGGGTTTAAAGGGATGAGGTGGCAACTCTAAGCAGAGGTGCTGTGGAGGTCTCACCCGGGAGGGAGCTCCCAGTCTGGGGGGGTGACCTTGAGGCCTGGAGGCTCGGGTGCAGCCAGGAGAGGAGTCATTGTCCTGGAGTAGCACAAGGAAGCAGGAGAACAGCATAGAGGTCACATTGAGAGACTCTTTAACCACTTCAGCCCCGGAAGGATTTCACACTTTAGGACCAGAGCACTTTTTGCGATTCGGCACTGCGTCGCTTTAACTGACAATTGCGCGGTCGTGCGACGTTGTACCCAAATGAAATTTGCGTCCTTTTTTCCCACAAATAGAGCTTTCTTTTGGTGGTATTTGATCGCCTCTGCGTCATTTCTGATCGCCGCTATAAACAAAAGAAGCGCAACAATTTTGCAAAAAAAAAAAACTAATTTCTTACTTTTTGCTAAAATACAAATCCAAAAAAAAAAATATAAAAAACATTTTTTCCATCGGTTTTGGCCGATTTAGATTCTTCCTCACATTTTTCCTGAAAAAAAATCTCAATCGCCATTTATTGATTGGTTTGCGCAAAAGTTGCCGCGTTTACGGACGATGAGAATTCATTTCTGGGTTTTTGGGTTTTTTTTACTAGTAATGGCGGCGATCTGCGGTACTGCGATATTGCAGTGGACATGTCGGACCATTTTGACACTTTTTTGGGACCATTTGCATTTATACAGCGACCAGTGCTATAAAAATGCACTGATTACTGTGTAAATGCCATTGGCAGTGAAGGGGTTAATCTGCAGGGGGCGCTCTAAGGGTTCACAGTGTTCCCTGGGCGTGTTTTTCCTAACTGTGTGTGGGCTGCCCTGGCTGGGGAAAGGGGATGATCACGGCTTCCATATAGAGGAAGCCTGTGATCACCGCCCTTCCCCCTCTATGAGAACGGAGATCTGTGTTCACATTCATTTGTGTCTAGAGGCAAGAGTATCTCCCCCTTCCCGCCACTAGTGTCCGAAGGAGATATACCTTCGGCACTAGTAGGGGAAAGGGGTCGGTCCCGTCGGGTGTGTGTCAATCCTTTTTGTGCGGGTCCCTTGTGACACTTGGGAATCTCGCGGGGGACGTCTAATTGGGGAAGTGACGGTTACCGTAAATGTGTCATTAGTCACGTAAAAATATCGTGACCAGCGACATATTTACGTTTACCAGGGTTTTTTCACAGTTTTACCAGGCTGTACAGGTGACGTTATAGCGTCATGGCGTCTAGCGGCGGTAATGATCATTTTTTTTGGGTTTTTGGGTCTTT
>BLSH010325990.1:693662-727815 GCA_018402905.1 Glandirana rugosa | reverse complement strand
ATCTCACAAAGAGATATCCCCTCAATCAAAAAAGCACAAATAGGCAACATTGCTCTATCAGATCATGCACCCATATCAATTCAATTAACCCAACAAAACCAAAACCCAAAATCATTCAATTGGCGCCTAAACCCAAACCTACTGACCGATCTAGAGGTCTCAACACAAATCCAATCTAGGATAAGAGATTTCTTCCACATTAATAGAACCCCAGACACACAACCACTAACCGTGTGGGAAGCACACAAATGCGTGATAAGAGGAGAACTGATCAAATGGGGCAGTAGAAAAAAGAAAGAAAAAGAGAACCACATCACCAGACTTGTAACTAAAATTAATCAATTAGAAAACTTACACAAACAGTCACTAGCCGCGGCTGCAGAATCAGAATTAACCAAGGTTAGAAAAGAACTTCAAGACTTCCTAGACAAAAGGACAAAAAGATCCCTCTTTCTCAAAAAAAACATCTATTACGAATACGGTGACAAAGCCAGCAAATTACTAGCTAGAGCCTTACACGATACCAAAATGGCAAACATCATACACAGCATCAAAGACTCTAAAGGAACAGAAATTCATGACCCCAACCAAATTGCGAAATCTTTTCAAAAATTCTATACGGATCTTTACAATATCCCTCCCTCAAACAAAACTAGACCCACCACCAACAACAGGTCAACACTTATCACCAAATTCATCCAACAAAGCAATTTACCCAAACTAACCAGCACAGAAATAAAAAAATTGGAAAAAGACATTACACCGGAAGAAGTCACAAACACTATTAAATATTTAAAAACAGGGAAAAGCCCAGGTCCAGACGGATTCACTTCCCAATATTATAAAACATTTGAAACCCAATTAAACTCCCCACTACTCTTGGCCTTAAATTCATTAAATAAAAAAGACACAAAAATTCCACAAGACTTCTTAGCTGCACAAATAACAGTCATACCTAAACCAGACAAGGACCACAAAAACTGCGCCAACTACAGACCCATTTCCCTCTTGAATATCGACCTAAAAATTCTAGCAACAATTCTGGCAAACAGACTCAAACCCCTTCTACACAAAATCATAGGCAAAGAACAAGTCGGCTTCATGCCAGGGCATGAAGCTAAAGACAACACCATCAAAACATTAAACATAATCCACAGAATGAAAGAAGGGAATTTCAAGGGCCTTCTCCTGTCAACTGACGCGGAGAAGGCCTTTGATAGGGTCGCATGGGACTTCATGTTTGCGACATGCGAACATGTAGGATTAAAAAACAAAAAATTGACCTGGATACAATCCTTATACGCCAACCCCACAGCTAAAGTCAAAGTTAATAATCTCCTTTCGGAACCGTTCCCAATCAAAAACGGCATGAGGCAAGGTTGCCCCCTTTCCCCACTATTGTTCATCCTATCACTCAAACCTCTCATTAGAACTATCAACAACAGCCCAGACGTACACGGGATTGAAATTAACCAAAGAGAATTCAAGCTAGCAGCATACGCCGACGACTTAATGTTCTTCATCTCCCAACCTCATGTCCCTATACCGAACTTAAACAAAATACTAAACTATTATAAAACCTTATCAAACTTCAAAATAAACAGTGGAAAGTCAGAGGCAATGAACCTCTCACTTACACCTGACCTTGAAAAACTAACGAGACAAAACTGCCCTAACAGATGGGAAAAAGACTCCCTAAAATATCTAGGAATCAAACTATCACGTAACCCTAAAGACTTATACCAACACAACTTCCTTCCATTACTGAAAAAGATAGAATCAGATCTCAAAAATTGGAATTCCAAACAATTTTCATGGTTTGGCAGAGCAGCAATATTAAAAATGGCAATACTACCCAGGCTCCTATACCTTTTTCACACCCTTCCGATAGAAATCCCCCAAGACTTCTTTAAAAGACTTAATAGAGCCCAAAGATGCTTTATATGGGCCCACAAAAGACCCAGACTACAATGGAGACATCTTACATACCCCAAAGAAAAAGGCGGACTGGGCATTCCAGATTTTCAAAAATACTACTTTGCTACCCATATCACTAGAGTAATCGATTGGCATTGTCATGCCAACAATAAAGACTGGGTCAATCTGGAAGAAATCGAACCGTCAATAAATACAAAATTCCTCCCGTGGACTTCACCCAAATTTTACCCCCAAAAAATTAGATCCCATCCAGTAATCTTCACAACATTAAAAATCTTTAAAAAAATAACTGAATCTCACCAGATCACCACAATAACAAGCCCCTCACAGCTATTTCAAGCAATCCCAAATTCCCCCCAGGTTCTGACAAGATCAATACTTTAAAAACTGATCTTGACACGCCCCTTTTGGCAAAAGACTGTATCATTAATGATAAGATCCTAACTTACACCCAGCTTAAACAAAAAATTCCAGGCCATTCACTAAACTACTGGACATACTTACAAATTTTTGACTTCGTCCGGAATAATAAGAATAGGAGTCTCTTGGCTAGACCACCTACCAACTTTGAAAAAAATAATACTGGACCGACTCCCCTTAAAAGGCGCTACTTTCCTAGCGTACAAGTGGATCTCCCAGCCATGCTCAGATTATAGAGATAAACACAAAGACATCTGGGAGGCAGACCTCCAAATCAACATCTCAGATGACCAATGGAAGAAGGCGTGTGTTTTCTCCCATAAATGCTCTCTCAGCACCCGTATGCAAGAAACATCTTTTAAGATACGTAATCATTGGTACGCTACCCCGGTGATACTCAAAAAATGGTCACCTGAATATTCAGACTCATGCTAGAGATGCCACAAAGAGATCGGAACCTTCTTGCACCTTTGGTGGTCTTGCGGAGAGATTAAAAAATTCTGGACCAAAGAAAGAAAATGGACAACTAAAATCACTGAATCAAACGCCAAATTAGACGCGGCGCACTGTCTCCTACACATAATCAACCTCTCATATCGAAAATACAGAAAATCCCTCCTAAGACACCTATTAAACGCAGCCAAGACGCTCATCCCTCTACACTGGAAATCACCAACCACCCCATCCATAAAAGAATGGATCCATAAAGTGAACTCGATCCATGAAATGGAAGAAACACTTGCAATAAAAAAAGAAAACACTTCACAATTCCACAAAATGTGGCATAGCTGGACTCTTTTCAAATCATCAGAAGATTACAAGCTACTATTAAAATAAAACTCTAAACTCCCCAACCTGTACCTATCTACTTATTAACGACACAAGGCCATACCCACACATACACATAGAATTCTTTTAAACAACCGTACAACTATCCCACTTCGTCCTAAACCAACTCCCACCTTTAATTAAGAAATATCACCAATCATATGCTACCCCCATGATCCGAATACCCCTTTCACCTCTCTTCTTTCCTTAACTCCATCTTCTACTTCCTTTTTGAATATGTTTTTCAGGTTTGAATTGTATCAGATTCCATTTCTATGTAATCTGGAAACTGCATTTATTTGAATTTATTATTGACCAAAGACGCATTATATATGTTTCTGTAACAAATTTCTTAATAAAGCGTTATTGAGAAAAAAAAAAAAAAAAAACCTGGGAGAGCTGTTCTCGTGCACATCGCTGAATCCAGATGGGGCTCAAGTAAGTATTTAGGGGGCTGGTGCACACATAGAATGCATGAAGTTAAAAAACCTTGAGCCTTTAGAACCATTTTAAGTGCTCTAGCACATATTTTAAGAGGGGGGGGGGCATAGTTCTTCTTGTATACATTCTGTTATTTGAGAGAAATGTTCCTTTAGTATTCATTGAGATATACTGTATAATTAGAACTCTAATGGCCTGTACACACGGTACAATAATTGGCCGAAACTGTAGTGCGACAACCTGTTGTACAATAATCCGACCGTTAGTACGCTCCATATGACAGACAATTTTGAATTATAGTCCAACAGACGTTGTATGAGCAAACTAGAAAACGTTTGTCTGCCAACAAGGCGTCATCCGATTTTCGGCTCGTGTGTACAGAAGTTGGAAAAACAAAAGTTGTAAGTACAAACACGCATGCTCAGAATCCAGGAAGTGTTCGGTCATGTAAACCTGCGTCCATAATTCACAATTCACATTCACCTGAACGTCCTCTTTATACGCTCGTAACATGTCACTACGTTTGGCTTTGTCGAACGATAATTTGACTACCGTCAGTATGCTAGACAAAATCACAGACAGCTGATTTTGGGAAAAAGTTGGACGTGCGGTCATACAACAGTCATAGGCTTAAGAGTATGGAGCCCTGAACTGAAAAAAGCCCAGGTCCAAGATACTTAATTTGCCACTGTTCCAGCTATTCCTGTGGCACTCTCCATAATAAAAAAAATAAAAGAATCCAACATGGAAAATGAGGCCAAGAATGCAAGCACTGAGATCTCACCAACAAAATGTTATCTGGTATAACCAAAAACTTCAATATCAGCTTTGAGTGGCCTTTTTAAAAGCTTGAACAGCGATGTAGGTTAATTCTAATGCCTAAAGTTTGAACATTGGCTGTTCTGTTTTCTTTCTCTTCTCGGGGCAATAATGGAACTCATGTGACCAGGAAGGATATCTGAACAGAGTCCTAAGAAAGTAATGGAAAAATGAGTTAAGAAGGGTTGTATGGTGATCTATACCATATGGAGTAGTGAGTGATAAAGTTTATAATTGGTGTCTGTATCTCTACTGTACTGGTGACCTTAATTCTGTCTTTCACCTATGACTCTTGGCCTTAGGCCATTGCATTACTTGTCTACCCCACAGCAAGGACATTCTTTCTGTATCAGTAGACAGACTCTCTGCAGATTTATTTTGTAAAACTAACAACCTCCATTGCCTTCAATTAAAAACATAAGCCGTCTGCTCCCAGGGCATGACATTTTCTCGGTCAGATGAGAAAAGAAAACTTGCTGTGTAGTTAGTTCATTGTTTTAAAGAATACCTGTAGTAGGGGGAATGTGGAGGCATTGATGGCCCCCTGAACTTTAAAATTCTAGCCTCAGTACTTTCTGAGTGACTATATCAGAGTGAGCATACAGCTAGTGAAGCTATAGAAAAGTCAGAACTTCTGATCTGCATATTTGTTCCACTACCACTCCGCCTTAATAAGAGTTAAACCAATGGACTTATGGACAATGGACTTATGTCGATGGGCAACAGCCAGGCAACTATTGAAACAGTTCCAGTCATTTCCTACCACTAGAAAGGGTTGTCCTGGTATCACATGATTAGTCAGAGTGTTATACAGTAATAGGATACAATTGCTGTAAAAAAGCAATGAGCTAATCATAGAAGTAGATAAAGACATTTCAGAGGGTGTTCTATATACAATACCACCGGTATTGCTGGTTTCAAGGAACTAATATTTTTATTTTTACCAGTTTTAGAAAGCAGTCAGATGCAGGTTAAAGCAGAAAAATAATTTTAATCACAAATTACAAAATGGTTTGTGCAGCAATTATATATGGTATAAAAATTATTTTTATGAAAGCAGAATTTCCCTAAAGCGGATCTTCACTGCATCTGAGCACCACAAACCAAAAAACACTATTTCATAAATTTTTATTAATCAAAGCAATTCCCTCATCTATCCATGTCTCCTCTTTTAGTTGAGAAATCACTTTGAAAAGCACCCCCCCCCCCCTAGTATTTCTGACCATGGTCATCTTGAGTAAGGGCAAATAATTCATGTAACATTTACTTTCTGGAATCCGTGCACTGAGGAAAGTGTGCTTAGCTGAGAAAACCCCTCTTCCCCTCTTCCCCTCCTGAAAACTCTTAGAATGTATGACGCCATTTGCCTAGGCAAGAAACAGGAGGTAACTGAGCAAAGGTAAAAAAATGTTTAAAACAAGTAAATATCATATAACTTCCTATCTATTTACTAATGCTAGCAGCATGAGGATTACAATTAATCAATGTTGAATGAAAGAGTGAAGTTCCACTTTAATTCTTATGACGCAGTTTATAGTTACTCTGCATGTACCGATTAAAGGCTGTTTTACCGAATTCAATGAAAATATTTTCTAAATAATGTTGGCTTGTCACAATGTAGCTGGTAAAGTGTCAGCCAAAATAAATGCTGCACTTCAAGGTGCAAGAACAAATTGAAACCAATGTATGCATATTAACAGCAGCATTTCTGATGGTAAGGTTAGGTTATAGGACAATTAGGTGTAGCTGGTCCATTAAATCATAGTGGAGATTCACTGTTAAGCCGGCCATTGACGGTTCAAATCTCGGCCGATTAAGCAGGGACCGGCTGAGATTCGAACAATGTATGGGCAGGCTGAATGTACCCAAGTTAATGGATCATTTTGGGTATAACCAGCATTTTCCATGCAATTATTGCTAGTGGCTTTTCTAGCCACTAGCAGTAATCACTGTGTTCTCCTGGTGGGGACGGCTCCCCCCGTCGGCAGAACACAATGATTCCACAGGTGGGATTCTCCCATCAGCACTGACTGTGTTGATGAGAGAAGTGAGCAATTTTCTTCCCTGAAATCACGGGTTGCAGGAAAGAAAATCCCTCCATCTATGGCTGGCTTAGTGTTGGCCAGGAGGAGATTTCACCCTACTTCCTGTCCTGGTCATACCCAGAGCATAAACTTCTTTTCCTGAAGCTCATCATGTCAGCCTACGTATGGGTCAGGTCCTCCCCTCTGACCCCTATAGGACAACCCCCTACTTGAATAAAAGGAGGGCTTCTCCTTACCCCTACGTTCCTTTTTTGTCCTCACTCCGAAGACAACATACTTGTGATCCTACTATCAAGTTGCAAGATGTGAAGATTCCTACCTCTCCCACCTGGTTTAGCCTCGCCAGGTGGAGGGCTCCTGGACAGGGGTAAAGCCTCTCCTGTAGGAGCGTTTGATGTCGGGCAGATCGTGCAGGCTAAATGGAGTTCTATGGTCAGTGGTCAGCGGGGGCATGGCACGGCTCTCTCCGGCTTCCCTCTCTATCTGGAAAGCGGTGACAGGGTTCTAATACCGAGAGGGACGCTTCCCGGGTCCATTCCTCATTATTCCCTAGTCCAAAATGGCGGCACAGGTGTTTATGGTGTCATCACTTCCTGAGTCTGGTCCCAAGATTCCGCCATGTGGAAGGGGGCTAGGGCACAAATAAGAAGCAGCTCAGTGAGTCTGAGGGGGACTGCTGTTTGTGCAGCCACACACACACACACACAGGTTTGTCATAGCAGCAGCAGGAGCAGCAGCAGCTGCAGCGCGGCTGCTCTGCTAAATCGTTTTCTTTTGCCTTGCTAACCCAGCTTTTTGTTAATATAGAGAATGGATATGGATTCTCCTAGACCTGAAGCAGAGCCACAAAGATCAGATGAATCCAGGTAGGAAGGAAGCTGAATGGTGTTTTAAAAAAAAAAGGTAAAACAAAAGAGTGCTCAAATCTTTTCTGTCCTATTTATCTACAGGGGAAAGGACCGTAAAGGAGGGAAACATAAATCAAAATCCAGGTGGTCATCATCGGACTCCTCTGGGCAGGAAGCAAGACACCGGTCAGGGAGCTCCAGGAGACGGTCTTGGTCTGCCGCTCATCACCCGTCTAGGTCCGCAAGGTGCTCGTTACCAAGACCAGAGGCAGGTGTATGCTGGTCGTACGGTGCTACCGCAATGCCAAGAAAGCTGGTTTGTGAGGCCTTAAAGAGGTCTCAGTAAAGCCATCTTCCTCGAAGGGTCTGCGTCCTTTGCCTGAGACCCAGGAGGGGTCACGTCAAGAACATGACCCAAGGAGTCAGGATCTTCTCCAGATCTTATGCTTTTGACTTTTCCCTAGTGCCGGACTTTGTCATGGCAGTTAAACAGGCGATCGCCTGGGAGGAAGAACCATCGCAACCTCCGCAGAAAATGAGGAAATATTTTCCTAACCTGAAAAAAATGTTGCCAAATTTGCCGGTAATGTTTGAGATCCAAGAACTAATAGAGGAGGAATGGTCAAGACTGGACAGAAGATCAAGTCTTCAGAATAGAATTTCTAAATTCTAACCGTTCCGGTCTGAGGACTCAGAGATATGGGACAATGCGCCAAGAGTAGATGCATCTCTCCAGAGATTGGCAAGCCTTGTAACACTGCCGCTTGACGATTCCGTAGCCTTTTGCGATGTGATGGACAGACGGTTGGATGTGGAACTCAAAAGACCATACCTCTCAGCAGGAGCAGCCTGTAAGCCTGAGGTGGCTATGACGTCAGTAGCCTGAGCCATGAGAGCCTGGGGTGGACAAAGGAAGGATCTGGGCAAGGAGCAGGAGGCCTTCCGAACAACCTTAACACACCTTACATCAGCAGCAGACTTTGTTGCTGAAGCAGCAGTGGACCTGGTTAGGTTATCAGCCACAATGATGGCACAATCAGTGGCAGCCAAGAGAGCACTATGGCTAAAACATTGGACGGCAGATAGTGTGTCAAAGCAAGGTCTCTGTTCATTACCATATAGCGGAAAGGTCTTGTTTGGGAAAACGTTGGAAGAAGCCATCCAGCGAGTAACTGGTGGAAAACCGGGTCTTAACCCGCAAGAAAGATGAAGAAAGCAGCAGCCCTTTCGTCCCAGAGGGAGGCAATTTCGTGAGGCAAGATCTTATCAGCCAGGGAAGGAGTATATGCGACAGCCCTGGCAGAATTCCCAGCCAGCTCACAAAGGTCAAAAGCCCAAGTTCAACCAGGGTCCGAAAACTACAGAAAAATCTTTCTGAAGATTTTCCAGCCCAGATTCCACAAGTGGGAGCGAGGCCCTCTCTTTTTTTTTAGAGTCTGGGCGGACCAAATTCAAGATCCTTGGATTTGGTCGGTAGTGAGGGATGGTTATTGCCTGGAGTGGGAACATCTGCCTCCAGGAAATCATTTTGTGAGATCCCACGTGCTCTCCACGCAGGGAGAAAAAGACTCATTGGATTCTTAAATTCAAGACCTGTTGAAGGCGGGAGCACTTTTTCCGGCTGCAGAGGTGCAAAGAGGCATAGGAGTCTTCTCTCCAATCTTCTTAGTGAAAAAGGCTTTGGCCAAGTTCAGGCCAGTTTTGGATCTAAAGTTTTTGAACACCTTCATAAAGCCAGCAAGTTTTTGAATGGAGCCTCTGCGTACGATCATAGCGGTGGTTTTAACTGTCAGATTGGATGCTCTCCATAGACTTGTTAGATGCGTATCTGCATGTCCCAATCCACAAATCCTTCCATCGATTCCTCAGGTTTGCAGTCAGAGAAGCTCAGTATCAGTTTGTCTGTCTGCCATTCAGCCTCAGTTCAGCGCCCCAGACATTTTTGAAACTCCTTCTGGCGGTTGTTGTCCTTCTCCGGTTGGAAAATATAAGAATTTTTCATTATCTCGATGATGTGCTCCTCCTAGCAGATTCCAAGCAATTCCTGATGTTACATCGAACAAGGACGGTGAAGGTTCTTCAAAACTTTGGCTGGCTTATCAACTTTGACAAAAGCCAGCTAATCCCATCACAAAGGTTGGAGTGCCTAGGGGTCTTGTTTGACTCCGTATTGGGGAGAGTATTCCTTCTGAAGGAGAAGATACCACTCTTAGCCTCAACGGTTTGAGCTCTGAAGAGGAGGCCGTCAGTGTCAGCAAGACATTGTCTGAGAGTCTTGGGCTTAATGAATGCAACAGTATCCACAGTGGCATGGGCAAGGTGGCATCTCAGGCACCTACAGTTTTCCTTTCTCCAACAATGGGACAGAGTCCCTTTCATTCAAGAGATATGCATACCTCAATTTGTCAAACAAGCCCTGTCATGGTGGACAAGACCGAGCAACCTGAATCAGGATCTCTCGCTTTTTGTATCACAGATGAACACAGTTACTTCAGACGGCAGTCTAAAGGGCTGGGGAGCACACTGTCAGGACGAAGTTGCTCAGGGAAGATGGGTAGGAATTGTTCCTCGTTCCTCCAACCATCTAGAGCTGATGGCATTTTCCCCTCTACTTCAAGGGCGCCATGTCCAAATGTTAATGGACAACAGAACAGCGGTGGCGTTTGTGTCCAGGGGGGTACAAAGAGCCTGCCCTTTCTACAAGTTGCAGCACAGATCTTCCGATGGGCAGAGAGCAACCTGTCGTTCTTAACAGCCTCTTACCGTCCAGGGGTACAGAATGCAAAAGCAGACGCCATAAGCAGGCAATTCCTGGATCGGAACGAATGGATGCTAAATCACAAATTCCTTTTACCACTCTTCACGCAGTGGGGAACTCCAGAAGTGGATTTGATGGCATCACACCTCAATTCCCAGCTAATTAAAGAGCCCTTCTGGCCATATGAAAACATCTCATTATTCTTTTTGACCCTAAAGGCGGTCTTCTTAACAGCTATTTTGACGGCCAGGCGGGTCTCAGAAATACAGGCCTTTTCGGCAAGACCGCCCTATTACGAACTGTTTCAGGACAGGATAGTTATTGTCCAGTGCCGTCTTTTCTCCCTAAGGTAGTTTTGCCTTTCCCTATATATTGGGAAGTCGTATTACCTTCTGTTTTATCAATGTCAGTTCCAGAAGACTGGTCAAAGGTGGATGTCTGCCAGGTTATCTCAACATATCTATGCAGAATGGAGGACGTCAGGAAAGTGGATAATCTGTTCATCCTACCAGTAGGCCCTAGGAAAGGTCAGATGGCCTTCTCCAGAATTCTTTCCTTATGGATTGTACAAACCATAAGACAGGCTTATACAGCTTAAGGTCTTCATCCGCCAGAGGAGGTTAGGGCCCAGTCAATGAGAGCAGCATCAGCTTCATGGGCAAGTCATGCAAAAGTTACTACAAAAGTAGTGTGTAAGGCTGTTAGCTGGAAGTCCCCTAACACTTTTATTACTCATTATCGCTTGGATGTAATGTATGGCCCTTCACGGGGTTGGGCACTTTTGTGCTGACTTCTGCTCTGTCTAATTTAATACAGTTTTTTCTTGGCATTCATTTGGGGTGATGTCTGCTTATTTTCCCGTCCTGTTTATTGTATGCTAGTTATATCCCATACGTAGGCTGACATGATGAGCTCCAGGAATAGGGAAAATTGTTATCATACTTACCGTAATTTTCCTTTCCTGGAGGCTCATCATGTCAGCCTAGGGTTTCCTGCCCTGATGTTCCGTCACGAGGAAGGTTAGGAACGTAGGGGTAAGGGGAAGCCCTCCTTTTATTCAAGTAGGGGGTTGTCCTATGGAGGTCAGAGGGGAGGACCTGACCCATATGTAGGCTGACATGATGAGCCTCCAGGAAAGGAAAATTACGGTAAGTATGATAACAATTTTCCCTAATTTCATCTCTCTGGAGTGCATTCTTCAAATAATTTCTTCAGAAAATCCAGCAAAGGAATAGGGATAGCGTCAATGGCCCTGTAGTGTTTTTGCATAGGAGAAAACCATGAGTTAAGGTTTAGCTCCGCTACAATGTTTAATATTTCTTTTATTACTTATTATTATAAATTACTTATACCAACACCACAAACTTTAAAAATATATTATTTTATTTGTTAATACAGATTAGACATACACAGTAAAATATGTTTAGCTCTGGACTTCAAGTGCCCACTTTATATCTCCCAAGTGATGCCAGAGCTCCTAGTTCTGCCCAGTTCCTGGAAGGTCATAATGGTACAGAGCTTCCTCTAGATCTTGATTGTGAGAGACAATTGTTCCAGTGGTGGTCCTGTAATGCCGACTGCAGGCACTCTGGAAATTATGGTGATCTAGAAGCTCTGATGTCAGCCTTGGGAAGGGAATGTGAGACTTGAAACCTGGGAATAAAAGTAAGAAAGGATTTTAATTATTAATATAAGTTGGTTTAAAGCAACCCTTTTGTTTTCCAATGTATACATAGATTGCTGTCAATTAGGAACTAGAGTGGAACCTTGGATTACGAGCATAATCCGTTCCAGGAGAATGCTTGTAATCCAAAGCACCTGTATGTTAAAGCATGTTTCCCATAGGAAATTATGGAAACTAAGATAATTTGTTCCACAACACTGCTTGTCAATGCAGTACTGTATGTGGCCAGAGGTGCAGGGGTACCTGATGTATGCAATCCCATACGTGGCCAGAGGTGTGGTGGCGCTGGTTAGCCTGGGAGACTCTCGGGAACATTTGGAAACGCTTGGAACTGTTTACACTTTCGGTATTTACGAGTATTTCCTTGGAATGCTTCCAAGGGTCTCCGAGGCTCACCAGCGCTTCTACACCTCTGGCTTGCATGCACAGAGGCTTAATCTTGCTCGTGTTGTGAGACAACACTCGCATGTCAGCTGTCAGGGGCCGAAGTTAAAGATGAAGTTAGAGATGAAGATGATTTTTATGGAGAATTAATAACTTCAAGAATCTTAAGAGCAGGCACAGAGTTGTGGATTGTTTTCCTAAGAGATAAAGATGAAGAAACTGAAGTGCTTTAATTTCCATGCATCTTACCCACTAGAGTTTAAAACTACATTTTATTTCTCCTTGTTTAACCACTTGACCTCCGGAAGGTTTTACCCCCTTGTGACCAGGCCATTTTTTTTTTGCTATTCAGCACTGTGCTACTGTAATTGGCAATTGCTCAGTCATACAACACTGTACGCAAATGGTATTTACTGTATATAATTTTTTCACACAAATAGAGCTTTCTTTTGGTGACTGATAATTGATCACCATTGGATTTTCTTATTTTTTGCTATATAAACAAATACCTCCCAATTGACCCCTTTTCGGAAAGTAGACAGTGTGAGGTATTTATTAAGAGGCATGGCGAGCCTTTTGAAGTTGTAATTTTTTGTAACAATTTTTTGGAAAATTAAAAAATTAAATAATTTACTTTCCCTGGCTTTTATTTCTTTATTTTTTTTTTTTACATACTGTCACCAGTGCAGTACAGCATTATAATTTGACTGGTGTGGCGATGATGAGGGATACTGACTCGTGACAGTATGTTAAAAAAAAATGTAATACGTTTTTATTCAATTTTTTTTTTTTATTTCTTTTTATAACATTATTTTTCTTTTTTTTTACGATTTTGTTTTGTTACATACTTTCAACAGAGTAGTTCATTGTCACCATAATGACACTGCACTACTCTGGGGAGGTGATTTAAGGATTTTTTTTTTTTTTAACACTTTGATTGCTGTTACAGTGATGACCACTATAACAACAATGTTTTGACCTGTCCTGAATGGGTTATATTCATAACAGCTGATAAACAGCTGATAAAAGAAAAATAGAGTGGGACTTTAAATGAGCTCATGACTTGGTATAGTCATGTGCCTTCATCCCTGTTGCATTATGTAAAAAAGTAAGGGATTTGGGACTTTAAATGAGGCATATGGGTGCAAGGGGGTAAAATATGCAGTATATAATTATTGACATCAAATACGTGAAAAAAAATAACATAGTCTGAAAGTATTATCACTGTATAAGACATTGTAAATGCATGTATAACATATAAACCAACATATGACACAATATAAAAATGTAGATGCATTACTACATCCTCCCTAATGGACAAGGACAAGTAAAAAAGAAGAGGCGATAAACATGAAAAATCCCTTCAGGAGAACCTGGATAAATTAATAGTAGGGACTACTACTATTAATTTATGTCTTGTGTCTTAAATAATATACGATTTCTACAGTTTAGGTTGTCTGCAATGGATTTAGACATATGAAGCATATAGGTACATTTGCTGTGCATGGTTCAGTTTTGCATTGATGAGAAGCAGACAACAAAATTAGTAAAATATTTCGTTTTTTTTTTCTAAATGGCTGCCTGCTTGCTTTTCATCTATGCATATTAAATGTAAAAATGTACATTTCAGATAGACTGAAATCTGAGAACGACTGCCTATTCCGTACACTGTATGATCTGTAGTTGCCTTGTTTGGAAATGGTGAGCTTAAAAGGAATGTAAATAATTGGAACAGAGGGGGTTTAAGGAAACATATGTTTATCATATGAATTTATGAATATTACAATGTTGTATTCAAATCAGGTGTGTTGGTCCATATCCAGTGAACGCATATAGACAGCTTCCATTGGATAGGCTTCCAAGTGCACCGTACAAGACTGTTTCTCAAGTGCCCTGTCTCTCACCAACAGCAGTGAATCATAGCTCCCAACTGTTCCTCATTTGGAAAGACTGTCTCTCTTTGGAACCAAAACTTCTGTCTTTCTTTCCACTTAAGCCTTGTACACACGGTGCGACGGTCGTACAATTGGACATCCAAAATTGTATGCTGGCTGTTGTGTCTCGTGTACTGATGGTCACTAAGCGATCGTACGACCAAGCCTAACGTGGTTACGTGCTACGAGCGTATAAAGAGGAAGTCCAGGTGAATGTGAGTTGTGAATTAGGAACGTAGGTTTACACGAACGGACACTTCCGGGCATTCCTGACTTCTGAGCATGCGTGTATTGCACATACAGTTTTGTTGGCCCAACTTCTCTGTACACACAATACAACGGTCGTATGACCACTTGTTGTACAACAAAAGTTTTCTAGTCTGCTCATCCAACTTCTGTTGTATGACCGTCGTACATCGGCTGTTCTAATCACGCGTACTAACGGTTGGATGATCGTACAACGAGCTGTTGTACGACCATTGTTGTACAACCGTTGTACCGTGTGTACGGGCCTTAAGATGTCCCTCTTTTTGGTTTGATGCTGTATTTAACTACCAGAAATGTTATACTATTCATCCAACATCCAGCATTTAAACAACTGCGTTTGCTTATGCAGTAGTCACAGCCAGTATAAAAGAAAAGTGTGGATAGAAAAGTGTTTGTCAGTTTAACTAATCATTTTTTGCACATTGATAATTTGTGGTTTGTGTAATTGTGTGTGAGAAGGGGCTATGTCCTGTGTCTACATTCTTGTGCTAAAAGGTGTTCCGTTTTGCCATCTCAGAAAGATGTAAAGTCTGCATCGGGAATGGTAGGCAAGCCATCTTACTTATTTCAGGAACACTGGTTCCTACCAAGACTACTATGATTAGTAGTATGTGGGGTTGATGTACTAAAGGCAAATAGACTGTGTATTTTGCAAAGTTCAGTTGCTCCAGAGCTTAGTAAATGAGGTAAATCTTCACTTTGCAAAGAGTACCCAATCGTGTGCAATGAAAATTTAAAAAACAGCATTTTTGCTTGCACATGATTGGATGATGGTAGTTAGCAGAGCTTCTTCTCATTTACTAAGCTCTGGAGCAACTGTACTTTGCAAAGTGCACAGCCTATTTGCCTTTAGTACATCAACCCTTGTGTGGCACCACAGGGGTACTTGCACATAATTGCCAGGTGGTAAAAAAAAAGAGATAATATGATTACCTTATAGACACTGTGAGTTGAAAAGTCGCCTCTTTATGGCTCTGGGACCGATGCAGGTTATTCACGCTCCCCTTCTGCCCCCTGTAAAAGTATTACAGTGGCACATTAGCTGCTTAGATTACTTTTACCAGCTGGAAACACTGATATCTCGATCATCGCTGCAGCTGTTGAGATGACCCTTGATGACCCATGACCAAGATATTACCTTTCCTATTGTGCGACGTACATGTGCGATGCTGCATTGGAAGCGGTTAGAAAGGTAGTGAACGTACCTAAATTTAACTTCATATCTAGACTCCGACTTCTCCTTTCAGCCCCACATCTGACCACTGTCCAAATTGTGCAATCTTCACCTTTCCAACAAACTCCTCTTCTTAACAGATGACACCACAAGGGTTCTAATTTACCTTGTTATGCCTCGTTTTGGCTGAAACTCCCTCCTTGTTGGCCTACCTCTACACGGACTATACTCCCTTCAGCCTATCATGAATGCTGCTGCCAGATTCCTCCACCTATGCATCTTCTCAGTGTCTGGCAACCCTCTCTGCCAAGTCCCCCACTGGTCTGCTCACCCAGTGCATTCTATTCAAAATACTAACTACAACATACAAAACCATCCACAGCTCTGCCCCAAGCAAAATCAACAGCCTCATCTTACAATTTCATCCAAACTGTTCTCTTTGCACCTCCTAAGACCACCTTCTCTCTACAACCCCCCCCCCAGTCCCCCTTCACCTCCTTCCATGCTAGTCTTCAGGATTTCTCTAAAGGCTCTCTTCCTTTGGGACTCCCTACCCCAAGCTATCTGGCTGTCTCCTACTCTGTCCACTTTCAGGTGATTTTTTTAAAACTCATTTCTTTATGGAAGCCTTTTCCATCTCTACAACTGGAATTTTACTTTCTCCATTGGCTCATCCTCCCACAGATATTACCTTTTGTATCACTTGTCCCCACCTTTATATAGTAAGCACTCACAAGCAAGGTCCTCCTAACCCAACTGTATTGAACTGTACTGCAAGTGTATTGTCTCCCTTTATTTTGTAAACTAAGTCAGCGCTATGTACAGTACTTCCAAAATAATAATAGGATATTAACCTCTTGCAATCCCCTATACAGCAGCTGTCAGACTTGGAATGGAAGGGACAGGACTGGGAGACAAACAGGTGTTAAGCATGTAAATGCGTAGACAAAAACATTCTGATAGAAGGAGAGAGAGCAGAGTGAGCTACAGGGTAACTTAATCAGGCTGTACCTATTAAAAAACTTCTTCAGTCTGCTGCTATTTCTCTGCTGTCCAGTCAGAAGGCTGGGTGACTGTCTGCCAAGGATGTTACAAGATTCCTCCTGCATCTGTTGCATTCAATATATATATATATATACAGACTTCACTGTACATGGAGGAATCTGTTTAGTAGTTTGTCTTGGAGATAGGAATCATGTTTTCTTGGAGTGTTTGAGCGGATACATCTCAAACAAATGCCACTGGATACAATGATAACATAGATATCATTTGTTGTATTTCAGTTGACAGTTGGATCAGTCTATTGTTCTGTAACCAAACCAAGTCAAACAATAGCTTGGCCTTCTGACATAGATGACCTATGGCATGTATGATACCACAGTGCCATCTAGAGGGCGAATTGGAGAATGTTTCTCCCATTGAAACTCAGTATTGCGAAAGGGACCACACCCATGTGGGGATGGTAAATTTTCCCAATAAAAAGTCGTCAGGGGTAAGCTGATGAGAAGACTCTATAATGACCTCACACCAAGGAAGGTCTGTACAGCCAGAAGAAGCTATACCTGAAGATGCTTCCCTGATCTCCAGCAACTGCTTAAAATCCTGGGTTCCTCATTGCCTACGGAGATCATGAACCCAATCTAAACGGTTTTAACCTTCCTGGCGGTATGATTATGTCAGATTTTTGGTGCGGAAAGCGGTACGATTATTTTGCATGGAAATTTGGCGTTTTATGTTGTAGGCCTGTAATTCTTAGGAATAACTCACTTAAATCTGTCCAAACCAGAGTGTAGTAGACATCCCGGGTATGATAAAGTTTGAAACATGAAATCATAAATTATAATATAATAAATAACTATACATAATTATCAAAAATAATAACATAATAGTAATGAAATTTATTCAATAATGTAATCAAACCAAAAACACTGAAATTTGCTAATTTGCAGAATTGTCGCTGTCGTCACTTTCAGTTTCTGATGATAAATTTCCCCAAAAATCAGTATCACTCAATTCTGCAAATGATTCTTATTTACTATAGGTGTTTTCTAGCTGATGAAAAACCACTTTTGACGTAAAGGGACACCTTTTGGTTGCTATGGACGTTCTCAAGTTTCCAGGCAGAAAGAATGACATATATAATATAAAAGTGCATGCAGGGCACTGGGCAAACCACTAGGGACAAAGGGGATGTGAAATGATTTCATACAGTAATGTAATCTTACAAAATACAGTGTACTGTATGTGCTGTGTATGTTTCACTTTTTTAATTTGCCGGCGGGCTCCGCCCTCGTGCGACGTGACACTCGCAGGGAACTGAGCCCAGCACACAGAGGCATCGGACGGAGAACACAACCCGCAGACACGGCGGGGGGGAATCACTGGATCCAGGGGACAAGGTGAGTAACATTGCCTGGATCCAGCGATGCAATCCCAAGTGTGGCTCGGGGTTACCGCTAATGGTACTGAAATTCCACCCCGAGCCACACTCGGGATTACCGCCAGGGAGGTTAAGTAAATTTTCAGCTTATTTCTACTGTTTACAGACCATAGTTCATTTTGCTTGCTATAGGTATATCTGTCAGTCTTGTATTGTATTCTTATATTAGTAATAGTTTTGTATGTACAGCATTTTTTGTTTAGTAAAAGCACATTAATATACCGTAGAGGTCTAAGCTTCCTTGCTTATAATGCAAATTAACCTTACTAGACACCAAAGCAAAACACTGCATAAGATGTACCTGTTTATCTGCAGCTCTCACTCCTCTACATTAGTTCAAGGTCCAGAATTTACACAGCTTGTCTGAGCTTCCACAGGCAGGGGGTGGGGATCTGCTGTCACACACTGTACAGCATGGAGAGGAGAGCTGAGAGTAATCTAGGACCTGAGTGGAGGGAATGGACACACTCCCCTCAACACAGTCTCAAAGAGAAACATTCACAACTGAGGCTGTCAATCACCTTCTGTGTGCTGGAGGGGGCATCTCTTGAGATTATATGGTGTCGGGATAATGTGTCAGAAGCAACTAATGCAGATAGCGAGAGAGGAGACAGAAATCACACTTGGTGCTTTTGATTGAGGCTGGTACACACTATTAAGGCGTGTCATGTGGTTGCGTGTGGGGATGTGTAAATATCAGGAATAGATTGAGAGAAATATAAATCCTTTAGAAGGAAAAAAATCCCATATATGTATGTCATGTACTGTATGTTTTTTATCTGTATGCCTGGAGTTGTATTGTGCATGCTATGCAGTATTTGTAATACAACACAGATAAAGAAAAAGCTAAGGGTCAAAGAACAAAGCACCATCACACTTCCATACAGGTCACTGACTACAAACTAAAAATAAGCATTGTTTTTCACTTTGGGAATCTTAATGTTGGAGAAATTCTTGCATGAAACAGTCTCTTGTTTTAGTGGAAATATCATACGTTCTTGCTGATGTACAACATGCTTAAATGTTTGGAACTATGACATAAATGACACATACGCCATTTCTCATAAGCGACCAAACCTGATACAAATACATTTTTGCAACAAATAGAATGTCTTTATAAAAATATTTTCTTTGATTTGCTATGCTCTAATAAGTTTGCTATCGTTATATAGCCCTGAAGCACTTTGGTTGCCTTATATAGATATCTACCCATGGGACAAAAGTCCAGATATTTCCCAAGGCAAACCTTTTTTTCAAGCATGGAATTTAGGCTAATGTAGTATAAATGGCAGAAGCCTTAGATATTAGAGCATTTGGTTGTTCTTATGAAATCATACCTTATACTTTGAGTGTTCATTGCGCACTGAATGGGCTTAGTCTATTATGGGAGGAACTGACAGATAACAATAAATACTGGAAAAAAATGACCTAGTTGTGTTTTGGAGTGATTCAAGTTCTGATTAGGGGTCATTCTGTTGCAATTATTTACACTATGGTCAGATTGTGGGTCATTTTAAAGCCTAAGTTTATCTAAAAGAATACAAAATAATCACAAGCGAAAGAGTGTGATGTGTCCCTTGTACTTCTGTCCTTTAGTTCAATAGTAATCTTCCTCCTCCAATGCCCCACCACCCACCCACTCTTGCCACCCTAATCTGATGATTAAAAGGTCCATCCCTCCATTCATAGATCTTGTTTCATTCATAGAAGCTGTAATATGGTTTCCATGAATGGAGGAGCTAGGTGGAAAGCATGAGCATAGTAAAGCACACTTGCTGAGTGTCTGTGACAGCTCCTTAGTTCTATAACCCACAATTAATGGGAAGATTACATCGGTGGAGGTGGGGGCATCAGAATAGGCAGATTGCTACTGAACTAGAAGACATAAGCACAAGGGACAAATCACAATGACAGTAAGCAACTTCACTTGTGCTTATTTTGTATTTTTTTAAGGCTTTAAATAAACCTGTTCTGTGCCAATTTAGGGTAAAACAAAAGGTTTAACTGCTGCCCTCCCCAGCAGCACATAACGCCCTTTTTTCCCCCGTGACTATGTTCGTACAAAGAGAAATAGAGTATGGAGGGCAGGTGACTGACTCCTCTTTCTTCCATGAGACAGGTGGTTTCTGATTGGCAACTTGGTGCCTTCCACTGTCACATGAGGGTGGGAAGAACCCTGTCCCATCACCAATTTAGGGCTGAGAGCTTGAATAGGTCTTCTAGTCCCAAACAGAGTGGCAGGGGAGCAAAAATGATGTTCAGCTGAAAAGGGCAAGAGTTAAAGCGGAGTTCCACCCAGAATTTTTTTTTTTTTTTTTTGGCATTCACTCTTTTACTACTAAATAGATGTAACCTTGTGTTTCCTTACTTTCAAACCACCTAGTAATTACATGTATTTTTTACTCACAATTTTGTTTCTCTCACTGCTGGACTTTTCCATTTTAGATGAGGGCACCTAAAGCCCATCCATAGTCTCCTGGCATCTCTTCCTGAAAGAAGTGCATGGTGGGTAACCATCATGCACTCCTCGATCTCGGTCCGCCTTAAATCATGCAATTTCCTGTCTGGAAATAACACAATTTTACAGTCCAGGGAAGCCAACTGACTCCTGGAAAATGATAAGTCACATCTCCCAGGAGAACAAGATAGTGAAAAACAGTGGGTTTGCGCTGCCTGGGTGGGCTAAAGTTGTAAGTGAAGTGCTAAAAAGGTAAAAGAAACGTGAATGTGCTAAATGATATCTGTGAATGGTGCAATGTTGCCCTCTGGTGGTGAATATACACAAAGCAAAAACTGTACCAATGTGGGTGCTCATATAAAAGAGCGGTGTGAGTAAATAAAATGAAGGTGAAATGATGCGGCAGGGTGTGAGTGAGCAGGGTCAGTGGTGGCCCGAAGGGACCCCCTCCATTCCTGACACAAAACCCTACTCACCCCTTGGGAACAATCGTATTGAAAAGAGGGTAAATACGGCTTCCAGCCACCGATCTATGATCCAATCCGGCGTGGTGGCGGTGTCCACATGTAAAATACAAATTTCCATAGTGTAGGGTATCAAACTAGCAAAACAACTATATAAGTGTAGTAACTCACAGTGGAGAAGTCAGAAGACCGGAGCTTCCATGCGTTCCAGGGTTCAGCCGGAAGTACGTCTGACGCTCTAGGCTCCGCCTTACGCATTTCGTCATCAAGACGCCATCGGAGGCGCCACTGACCCTGCTCACTCACACCCTGCCGCATCATTTCACCTTCATTTTATTTACTCACACCGCTCTTTTATATGAGCACCTACATTGGTACAGTTTTTGCTTTGTGTATATTCACCACCAGAGGGCAACATTGCGCCATTCACAGATATCATTTAGCACATTCACGTTTCTTTTACCTTTTTAGCACTTCACTTACAACTTCAGCCCACCCAGGCAGCGCCAACCCACTGTTTTTCACTATCTTGTTCACTGCAACTAGTCTTTTGGCTGGTTTAAGTGGGGGCAGCAGCCTGCACTACCTATCACCATCCAGCAGCGCCACACCACCTTTTCCCTTCACTCTCTTACATCTCCCAGGAGGCCAGGGGAAGCAGGAAGTGAGGAGAAGAGCCTAGGACCTAATAGGGGCAGATTACAGAGACTACCTAGCAACAAGCAACTTAGGGTGAGTATAATTTATTTTTCCTTCAAAGGTAAGTCTGTATAGGAAAAGGACTTGAATGATGTAAAAAAAAAATTCTGGGTGGAACTCTGCTTTAAAAATAAAAAATAACAGCAATTTATGAAAAGAAGACTCTTAAGGCCCGTGCATACAATAAGAAAATCGTATGAAAATGTCCGTACAACGAACGATCGGCCTACTATCTGATCGTTAGTGCTTTTGACAGCCAATTGACAAAAACTGAAGGTGCAGCCTAGAAAATTTTTATAGTACGTGAACACAACAGCCGTTTTTTTTTTTTTAATTTGGTACAGTTTTTGTTCAAAAAAATCAGAAGAAAAAGACTACGTATGCTGGGGAACAAAAGAATATATTACAATACAATTCAACAAATTACATCACTTTCGAAGTTGTATTCTGTTGTACGAGAATTTTCATAAATTGAGTAACCTCTTCATTTTCGATATGAGACTAGAATGCAATGAAAAATGGACGATCATTTGTCCAATATTCTCATTGTACAAGGCTTAAATACTTACCGCTCAAGTGGAAAAACAAGAAAGAAAAGGAGAGATCTGAAGGACAGAGGGATTCTTGAAGCATTGTACCAACTCCCTTGTATATAGACAAAACATAATTTTAAGGAAAGGAATTAATAACATAAGGTGTTAATAAGACTCTTGAAGAAGCTGATATCAAGGCGAAACATGTAGAGCTCACACCTATGTATCTATACTATATGATTCATATCTGATGGTCATTTTTAGATATATTTAATATTTGTTAAAATAAAAATTAATTTTTATTAACTACTGAATTTTGCTGAATTTGGCACCCTGAAATCCCATTCCTTTCCTTAAAATGAAGTGGGAAAACAAGTTCACAGTTCATGCTCTTCAAGAGCTATGGCTTCTAGGTGAATCTTCAGTATCCAATACTTCTGGGTGTATCAGATGCTGTGGTACACTTTGCCAGACCATAAACAGCAGTTATGTAGATAACAGCGCAAGGAAATGGCAGGCTGCCTGGCAACTGCAACAATTAGAAGTGTGTTAGATGTGGAGGTTTCACTGGAGTCTGGATCTCTTTAAAAGAGCAAAATGAGGATTCACCACCCACCAGAGAGGAAATCATTAAGAATCTTCTTTAGCAGGCTGCCAATTTTAAGAACTTCTTTTCAAGTGACAGAGTCACTTTAAGTGAAACTTTTGTTTTGCTTTACATATTCACTTTTACATTTCTGTTGGAAACAATTATGTCTTTTCATTTTAGTGTATTTTCCTGGAAGCTGGAGCTAATCAAATTTTGAGCCTTGGGCAAAAATATTGAAGGGTTTGAAAAAGTAATCAGAGATCTTAATATTTATTATGTACCAGAATTGCTTGGTTTCTACTATTCAAAGTGCTTGAAGCATATTTTTTGCCACATAGAAATAATTTCTCTAAAGTGTCATTAAACCCACTTCATAAAAAACTATCAATAAATGCTGTATTACATGCTGTTCATACTCAGTCACTATGAAATTAGTTTTCTGTATTCTGCAAAAAACCTGGCTGATGCTGCTACTATCTCCCCCTTTTGATCATGTCCCCAATGCAATTGGGTATTTTTGCAGAGCAGTGCTACCAGCTACTGCACATGCTCAGTTTTCAGTGAGTTTCTATGCTGAGCATTTACTCCCTATCACATCTGAGCAGCCCATGTGACTATAGAGTCACACATGTGGGGTATACACAGTGGTAAAAGACAACCCACTCCCTCCCTCCTCCTCTATGCCCACTAACCAGCTAAACACTATGGGGGCGGAATATTACTTGTAGATTGGTGGAGGCTTCACCTCCCACCCACACCATGTTATTGCCAAAAAAATAATAAAGATTTGATTTCAAATAAATATTTGTATGACAATTTATAACAGTTTATTGATAGTAATTATTTATTTTTATGTTGTATCTCGAAGGCTGTTTTTTTTTCCATTTTGAACATGTGACCAGCAGCAGAGGACTAGAAGCTCCTCCTGTTATGTTTTTCTGCAGACAGGCTGGGAAAGAGCTGGGTCATGTGAAAGCTGTATATCCATTAGTAAAAAAATTACTTAGATGTTTTTAATTACAGTGCTATATTCCATATACAGAAAGAGAAGGGATAATGTAAATTAAACAGTGTGTATTTAGTATCACTTTAAAACTGAATTTCAGGCAACCAGTTATAGCCATAGCTCGAAATACATACAGTATATAGGAATTATTTTATTAAAAGTAATAGAAGATCTTAAAGCCCTCTGTGTACAAGGTAAACTACCACTACACACACTGCAAGGGTTAAATGATCCTTCTTGCTGTAATACTTACCTTATTCCTTGCTCTAGCGGGGTCACTCCAGCAGTGCATCTGGTCCTGCAAAGCCTCCTTTCTTATGAACTCCTGGTCAAGGTCACGCTCCTGCCTCCCTCACACACAATGAAGGGTTGATAGCCCTGCATTAGTACATGATGACACCAAGGGACTGCCTAAAGTACAGTGCACCATAGGGAGAGGAGGATAGCACTGAAGTGGGAGTAAGGTAAATAATTAATCTTTTTTATGTCCCCTTTAAGCCTTGTAGTGGCCATTTGCATGGGCTTTTTTTTTACCTTCCAGCCCCGAGTTGGGCTTTAAATTTCTTCCTTTCTTGCAGTGCTGATTGGGTAACCAAATGCCTAGGACAGGGGTAGGCAACGTTCAGCCCTCCAGCTGTTGCAAAACTACAAGTCCCATCATGCCTCTGGGAGTAATTGTACCCATCGGCTTTGCAATGCCTCATGGGAAATGTAGTTCCACAACAGCTGGAGGGCCGCAGGTTGCCTACACCTGGCCTAGGACTTCAGTGATGTGGTATTTGCTTAAGGAGAGAATCCGCCCACCTGAATTCTCAATCTCTCCTTCTTCAGTGTTCACAAGACCAGATGCCTAGAGTTTTGGTAATGTGAGAGGGACTAGAAAGAACCTGGAGCAGGAAATATGTGGTCACAGCATACACTTTCATTTTATACCATCAGCATTGTAAAAACAATGCAAACAATAGTTAAGCCGGCTTAAAATATCTCCTTTTATGTTGCATAGTTACCAACATTTCCAAAAAACTTTTAGAGGCACTTTTTTGCAGAAAGCCAGTATAGGTGGAGTAGTATGTTAATTAGGGTGGGGACATTCATTTTGTGGGCGTGGTAAATGTTAAATAAATTGGTCTGCTGCAGCGACAATGGGTGTGGTTTAAATTATGCTAAATATTAGGCGTGGCTTAAAGCAGCTGTGGTGTTTGTTTACATCCTCCTGTCCATAGGGATGCATGGTCCTTCCCATCAGGTCCGCCTGAAGAACTAACAGGCAGACCTGATCAGGCATGCCATGGGAGAGGGGCCTTAGTGATAGCGTCAGCAAGGAGTGACCATGAGAAACTGGGTTTAAAACTGCACTGCCCAATTTCTCACAGTCAGGACAGTGCTACGTGACAAAAGGAGATATCATCTTTTGTCAGCTAACACCATTTTTTTTTACTTCTATCTAAAAGTCTAAAACATAGAAGTAAAATAGTACTGTTAGCTGACATGTAGCTGTACTGTCCTGACTGTGAGAAATTTGGCAGTGCAGTTTTAAACCCAATTTCTCACAGACAAGTGACTGCTGGATACAAAAAAAAAAAACCTTGCCCATCAGTGCAGCCTCATCAGTGCCCATCAATGCACTCTCATCAGTGCAGCTTCATCAGTGCCCATCAGTGCAGCCTATCAGCGCAGCCTCATCAGTGTCCATCAGTGCAGTCTCACCAGGGCCATCTCATTAGTGCAGCCTCAGTGCAGTCTCATCAGTGCCGATCGGTGAAGTCTAATCAGTGCAGCCTCATCAGTGCAGCCTCATAAATGCAGTATCATCAGTGCAGCCTCTTTAGTGCCTAGGTCAGGGTTTCTCTACTACCCTCGAAGTCAACTGCCTATACAGTGAGGAGAAGAACCTACCTGGTGCTAGCCAGCTGAGCTCCGCTTACCATCCGCAGGCTCACCAGTGCTGCTGGCTCCCACTCCAACATAGGCTCCTGCCCTGCGGCCTCCCAAGTCCCAATGTACAGGCAGCATGGCATGAAGCGGGGTCAAATTTACAGCATAGTGCACTGATGCCTGTCTCCTGTGTGAGCTGTGTACTCTATCATTTTGCTGCATCGATGGTGCTCCCAATTTGCTGGCAACGTGGGCTCAAGGAGCCCTAAATATGCCCCGATGTGCACTGCGCAGGCACCCAGCCGTGGCAGCAATGAAATGCCCCGATGTCTGTGCAGAGTTGTGGCAGCGGGTGTCTGTGAGTGGGTTTGATTTCCAGCCGGGACAAGGACATGCCGGGACATTTGACTAAAGGAGTTGTAAATGCTTGAGGTTTTTCACCTTAATGCATAGAATGCATAGAATAAACCTTCTGTGCTGCAGCCCCCCAGAGCCCCCCTTTTCTTTACCTAAGCCTGATCGTTCCATCGCTGCGTTAATCAAATCCAGTGACACGGGAGCAGGGGGGCGGGACCGAGTCCTGCTGTCTGAGTCAATGGACGCAGCAGCAGGACTCAGGATCGTGCCCGCATGGGTGTCCCCATGGAATGCGCCTCTCTGAGCCAGGAGCACCACCGGGGGGCCCCAGAAAAGGCGGATTGGAGTTGCTCTGTGCAAAACCCTTACACAGAGCAGGTAAGTGTAACATGCTTGTTATTTTAAAATCTGTGAGTGCCCCAGCTGATCCATGACTGTTGGCAGCTATAATGTTGCGAGTGCTGCCTGTCTGCTGCCTGTCTGCTGGCCAACTCTTACCACAACTTCCAGGATTCCCTGCATTCTTTGCAGCTTCTCTTCTGCTGTTTACTTTTAATTTCTAAGGACTAATATATGTCATAATATCCTTCTGTCTACAAGAAGAGATTCCTGTACTGATTCTGCCTCCTGACAAGCTCTGTGAATTCTATGACACAGCCGTGAAAACGTATCACAGAAATCAAGGAAGTATATGTGTAGAGATTTTTCATAACGTAAGTTTACACATTTTTATGGAGTATGATAAAATTAATAATTAAAATGAGGAAACTCATTTAAAATTTGTTTTCTGTATTCTGCAAAAAAACTGGTTGATCCTACTGCTCTCTATCTCCACCTTCTATCTATGTCCCCAATTCAGCTAGGGATTTTGCAGCTGTGGTGGCAACTCTGCACATGCTCAGTTTTCAGTGAGTTTCTATGCTGAGCATTTCCTCCCTATCACATCGAAGCAGCACATGTGACTATAGAGTCACACATGTGGGTGTATACACAGTGGTAAATGACAGCCCACTCCCTCCCTCCTCCTCCATGCCCACTAACCAGCTAAACACAATGGGGTGGGATATTACATGTAGATTAAAGGTGGTTTCACCTCCCTCTTATTCTAAGACACAGGCTGGAGGGGCGTGACACAGAAATCCACCCACACCATGTTATTTCCACAAAATAATGAAAATTTGATTTCAAATATATATTGGTATGCCAATTTAAAACAGTGTGTTGATATTATTTACTTATTTTGACTCTGTATTCCATAGGCTGTTTTTTTTTTTATTTTCTTTTTTTGAACATGTGACCAGCAGCAGAGGACTAGAAGCTCCTCCTGCTTATGTTTCCCTACAGACAAAAGATCTGGGTCATGTGATAGTTGTATATTGATTAGGAAAAAGGTACTTTTTAAATAAAATAATTACAGTGCCATCATCCACATACAGAAATAGAAGGAACAATGTAAATTAAACAGTGTGTGTTTAGTATCACATTAGGGTCCCTTTCACACTTGTGCGACCCAATTTTTTCCCCGCAATTTTACCGTGATTTTGACACGATTTGGGATCAGTACGACTTTGGTCCGACTTTGTTGCAACTTTGGTTCAATGAAAACATATTACAAAGTTGTACAGAATAAGTACAGAAATCACATCTATATTATTCAGGTGCGATTTGCATGAGACTTTGAGGGTTTAACATTGAAGTCTATGGACCTCAAGTTGCATCAAAGTTGGGCCAAAGTAATGCAGGGACTACTCTGAAGTCGGCATGAAAGTTGTACAGATATGAATGGTACTCATTGGAAATAATGGGGAACGACTTGTCATGCCACTTTGCAGTCCCAAGCCGCAGGACAGCTCGCACAAGTGTGAAAGGGGTCTTAACATAGCTTCATAAATACATAAAAGTATGGCTGTACTTTGCAAAACACGCTTGTTTCATCTTGCTAAAATCTTCCTCTGTGCTCTCTTCAAATTATCTAGCTTGGTGGAATCACATCACATTATTTGGCATCAGCTATGTTCTATTCAAATCCATTTTCTGATTATTCCTCGGATGTATTCCATATAAAGAGCATATTCAATCAGATATCATAGGATTCTTTTTCATCCATTTAAAGTAGAACTATGGCCTCCCACTTAAAAATCTGTGCTGCAGCACTTAATCATAAGAGCATCTGCACTTACAGTTTTCTCTTCGTCCTACAAAGTCTCACCTGTTGATTCTGCCAGTGAAGTCCATATAATGCAGCACTCTGTGATGGTATGGCATTTATTCTGCATTCAATTCAGAGCAGTGTTGTTACTCTCATGTAGACGCTCGTGTAGACTTATTTAGTGCCTCCTGGGACTACGCTGGGATAAAACTATTTTGCAAGGGGTGTGGCTATTAGCATTGTTACTGCTGATTCACAAACCTGTAGCGTGTCAATCAGCACCATGACACACCTACCACTGCTCACTGCTTACTGGATTTGCGGCACTGCTGAAATCTTCCCAATGTGAGCTGCAGTATCTAGGGGGGCGGGTGGTAGACACAAATTAAGGAGAATTTGGGTTACTCAGGGAAGGAAAAGGGAGTTTTTTGTTTAGTTTTTGAGACTTATGCATAATGTAGTAACTGAATTTGGTACTTGTTTAGACTGTCATACAGTAGCTTTTTTATTTTTACTTTAACCACTTGCCAACACCAGCCGGCGTCGTTATACGGTGGCAGGTCGGCTCTCTTGCGTGAACAACCGTAGGTGTACGTCGGTCCGTGCATAGGAGATAGCTGCAATGCTCGCGCCCGCTGTGCGCCACGGGAGAGAGCCCACAGATCCGACAGACTCAGTGTCCGCCTGCACCCCGTGATCACAGTGTACATAGGCAGATCCCTGTTCTGCCTCTGTACATGTAAATAAGGCGGATCCTTGTTCTGCCTCAGGACATGTTAAAGATCTTCTGTTCTCAGTGATCAGGAACAGTGATCTCTGTCATGTCCCTGGCAGCCCACCCCCCCCCTACAGTTATAACACACTTAACCTCTTGATATCCCCCTAGTGTTAACCCCCTTACCTGCCAGTGTCATTTATTCATTGATCAGTGCATTGGTATAGCACTGATTAATGTAATAATGTCACTGGTGCCCCAAAAGTGTAATTTGGGGCCAGATTTGTCCATTGCAATGTTGCAGTCCCGCTAAAAATCTCAGATCGCCACCATTACCAGTAAAAACAATAAAAAAATAAAATAAAAGTCCTTAAATCTATCCCATAGTTTTTAGACGCGATAACTTTTGCGCAACCCAAGCAATATAAGCCTGTTGCGATTTTCTTTACCAAAAATATGTAGAATATATATCGACCTAAACTGACGAATAAATTTGTTTTTTTATATTTTTTTTATTGAATATGTATTGTAGCAGAAATTAAAAAAATGTTTGTTTTTTTTTAAATTGTCACACTTTTTTGTTCATAGTGAAAAAAATAAAATCCGCAGAGGTGATCAAATACCACTTAAAGAAAGCTCCATTTGTGGGGAAAAAAAAGATGTAAATTTTGTTTGGGTACAGCGTCGCACAACCGCGCAATTGTCAGTTAAAGCGACGCAGTGCCGTATCGCAAAAAATGGTCAGGTCAGGAAGGGATTAATCCTTCCGGGGCTGAAGTGGTTAAAGCAGTAGTAAACCCATCCCTTTAACAGTTTAAAAAACAGTTCCATTTCCGGCATGTGCCAGGAATGTAACGCTCCCATTGGTTGTACTCTAAACCAAACCGTCAAAGCATCCAATGGCTGGTTTCATAGCTGATCACATGTGCAGCATCATGGCAGTTGTAGATGCACAGAGGCCAAGATGGCAGCTTCCTTGGCTGAAAATAATAGGAGGGTTTACTACCACTTTAATAATAAATCTTTAGATGGAGACATAAGGATGTGTCCTTTGTTGTATTAATTTATAATGTTCTGTTGATTTTGTTCAACAGGGAAGCAAGGCAAATCAAAAGAAAGGTCAATGCACAATAACACAAATTTGCTTTAAATAAAAAAAAAAAACATAGGGTAAACTATTTTCTAGTCTCTGTCATAGGTGAATAGGCACAGCAGATACACATTCATTGTTTGTTTTTAGGAAACAAAATATTCTATGATAATTATTAATCAGCTGGTGATTTGGCAGCATTATACCTTTGAAATGTTTACCAGCCAAGAATTTGTCTCTATAAAGCATCCTCGGTAGAGGTCATCTAGGATAAACAAGAACTCGTGCTTCAAAGGACCCATTTACAAATTCACAAGTGGATCTGTTGCCCTGGTGGAGCAAATCAGCAAACATCGAAACAGCAAGAATCATCCAGATGTCAAATTCATGTTCAGGAAAATCAATCTCTCATCACTAAAGATAATGCTCTAGGTATAAAAAGATTATTTCATGTTACATTGAAGTCATAAGCAATTTTACTTCAGCCTAGGATTCCTTGTCTACTGGTTCAACCAATAGAAAACCTCCACTATACCTTGACTAGGAGATTTGGTGAACTTCTTTACATAACCAAAAGAAAACCACCGAGGGGCCTGTATTGAACTGTGGGATATGAGCACCTCAGCAGCCAGTAGAGAGAACCAGGCTACCAGGAGGGTCAGGCCAAAGTGAAGATGGGGGTCAATGGAGTACATGCTGGACTGAAAATAATTTGGATAAACTGAACGTAATAGGTTGGCTTTATTGGAAGAAGTGTCAGATATCTAGCCCCTTACTGGACGTTGTGTTTTTCTTCTACTGGCTGCCATATCACTACAAGAAACAGTAGTAATATAGTAGCCAGTGGTGGGGGACATGCTATCTAAAACACCTAAGGATGCCTGTTTTGACAGAGTGATTCAGGCTTCACTTTTAGTACAGTAACCAATTATAACTCATAGGATTTTCTTTTACTGCAGCAAAATCTGTTGAAACAGTCTATAACACTCTATGTCTTTCTGATTTACAAGAATTAATAGGTTTGTGAAAGAGATTAGTTCATTCACATGCATAAAGGGCAATCATGGCTCCTTTGCAGATAGACCATGTTTGAGATCTTCTCGTCCAAATGACCTCCACAGTGGTTTACAGGTGGCCACCCCACAACCCCACTGCCCCTTTGATGTGGATGATTTAACCCTAAGCCTGACAATTTCATCTTTTTAGAATCATGCTCCTGATGCCTTCCCAAACACCCCCTGTACAACCACCCTTACCTTTTGTACTCTTATTCACTCTCTCCTATTATTCCTCCACTGCTGTCTCTACCCCCTCAACCCTCCTCCCTTTCCACCCCCCCCCATTCCACTTTGGCTCTGAGGAAGAGGGTTTCACCCTCGAAACACGTCAGCCATTCGTAACACCACCTGGTCTTCCAGCAGTACTGGTTCTCCACATCTGACTTGAGGGTAAAAAAATTGGGATTAAAGATCAAGAAACCTTATAAAGGACTTTATTGAATATGGTTAAAATGAATTAGAGCAAAAAACTACCGCTGTTGCAAACATTAAAATGATAACGTTGTCAAACAACTCAGAGACCTGCCAGCAGCACACCACTTACAACTACCACACTGCAATAAGTCTATGGGGATACACAGGCTCTCCCACAGTCAATGGGATAAAAAAGGATGAGATTATTCAAATGGTAAAACACTCATTCCACAGAGACCAAAACCCTGGAAATCGTCCAATCAAAGGGTGTATCAATCCACATTGAGTGCCAATGAGGCTGAATGTTCAATAAAACCACAATGAGGATAATGCAGGCCCTCATTGCAGTTTAATTGCTGGCTGTACCTAAAATAGGGTCTATGGATAAACAGCAGAACCAGTCACATAAGTTGGTATAAGTCAACCCCACAACAGGAGTGTCACAGCCAGATGTCCCTGGATATATATAGACTGGTGAAGATTCAACACACAAGTCCCATATAGCATTCACTAGGCAGCCTATAGCCGCTGTACATCAGTATGCTCACCACCTCATGTCTCACAGAAGGAGGGGTTTTGCAAATCCTCATGCTGTGTGCAGTCCATGCATGCCAGCTCCCGTTTCATAGTCCAATAGCCCAGAGAGAGTGAAGTCCTGCAAAGCTAGCCTGCTTCCCAATAATTGGGCAGGGTAGGAGGGTGGTTGAGGCAGGGTCACCAAAGTTGCGTGGTGACATCACATTGACCGGTTTCGTCCACCTATCAGCAAACTTCTTCTTCTGACTTGAGGGTGACTGCTCGCATCAGCTTGCGGTGTGATATGCCTTTATACTACATTTGCATGTGAGTACAACCATTGTTGTTTGTATTTGGAATAAAATTTATTTTGGTAATGCACTAGGTTGGTGCGCCCTTCTTTTGCTACTGTTTTACAGTTCTAAAGGATACCCATTGTCCTAAGGAGGGCAGCAAGGCCATTGGCATAGAAAGAAGTCATCTGTACTATGCATCCTCAGGCCCACTACTTGAGTGCAGGAGAATTACTTTGACACCCCACATTCCTCTCCTGCCCCCCCCCCCCCCATCATCTACCCATCATATACATCACCTCCTCTTATCCCCATCTTTCTCCTTCCAAACTCAGACCTCACTCCAACACCCTATACCACACTGAGTCTGACACAAATAAAATAAATATACTCCAAACTTTACATCTTTATGCTAAAAAGTGTCTTATAGGACAATCCAGATTCTGTATGAGATGCCTTAGTTGATAGAACTAATCCAAACTCTTCTGCTACATCTAATAACTGTAGTTAAAGTGATTGTAAACAATCATCTTGTAAAACAACCCATTTCATTTAAAACAGAAATGAAAGGCAAAACATTTTTGTATAGATATAAAAAAAAACATTATATATACTTTTTTTTAAAAGTGATCAGATTCCCTCTGTTCTCAACTGCATACAATTTGGGGGAGGAGAAGCAGCAGCACACTGAGCTTTACAGATAATGGCTGTACAGCGGGGGCGTGTTAGGACAAATCTGATCATTGGAAGTCAGTATACTGGACAGAACTGACCACAATGTGTTCTCCTGCTTAGTGTGGTCAGTTTTTAATTGAAAATCAAGGGGGCTAACAGGAAGCAATACAAAGAGAACAGGATATTTTCTCATACAAGTACATGGTACAGCAGGCACATATCAGGACTATGAATGCTTTAACCCTGGAGGCTCTTTTATTGTATTACTTTGAAAATGCCTCTCCCTGTGCCTACTGTAGAAACTGGGCTGTATTTCCTTTTGGTGTTGCCCTAAATAAAGAATAAATCATTTTAAAAATGGTTGGGATTGTTGCATTTTTACACAGTATCACTGCTATGCACTTTTTTATTCCTTAATCCTTAACATGTTCAAAAAGAAAGTTGAAAAAAATACAGATTATATTAATACTAGCAAATGTATTTGCTTAGGGGATTAGTTAAATACATATTATAGTCAGACGAGGTCCCCAAGGAGCAGGTATTAAGATTGCTGACTATTCATACAATACTTGTAATAATAGACTTCAGCAGCTTAGATAGGAACTTTATTTTGCTCATAATGGGTTTTCTTACTTGCTGGTCGTACACCAGGAAACATGGAGGCCTGCCAGCAGCATTATTAAAAAGTGGCCAGATGGGAGATCCAATTAAATATCCTCATCTCCATTGCAAATGCTTTGTTGTTTAATGTCTTTGTAAGGTATTCCCTCGTTATTCAGCATGTTCCACTTTGACGTCGGCCAGGGACACAAGAGGTTATGTTATCATTTATCTAGTTATTTCCAGACTTTTCATTGTCACCTTTACTTAAAATTTAGCACTACATTAATGTTTTACACTTAATTAACTTAAATAAAAATAGTGATTTACAATAGAACACATGAATTTAAAATTAACTTGTCATATACAGCTAGTTCTTTTGTTCTGTTCAATTAAAATTTAAGTACACAAGATAACATTTAGTGATAAAAATAAATTCAATTAATTCACATTTTGTAATTACATCACGATTTAAAATTCATTTCCACTGTTACTTTTCAGACCTTTATTGATCTATTTACTATTGTATTGGAGAACACAGGGACCGGCTGCAGTTTCACCTTGTACGACTTATTGCTCCCTTATGGAATGTTTCTGTAATTTGTTGTTTCGTAAACGTTACCTCTACTCCTATAAATTAACCTAGAGGGTAGACCGGTGAAAAATTATTACGACGACCGTC
>BLSH010325990.1:674112-691030 GCA_018402905.1 Glandirana rugosa | reverse complement strand
ATCATCTCCTACTGCTATAGGGTCAAGTTCCTGCTGGTGCTGTAAGGGACAGATTATTGTTCTAAAATCATATCAAACTGCTATAGGGAGAGGTTCCTGCTGGTGCTGTAAGGGACAGATTATTGTTCTAAAATCATATCAAACTGCTATAGGGAGAGGTTCCTGCTGTTGCTGTAAGGCAC
Source organism: Glandirana rugosa (assembly GCA_018402905.1). Classification (NCBI taxonomy): domain Eukaryota; kingdom Metazoa; phylum Chordata; class Amphibia; order Anura; family Ranidae; genus Glandirana; species Glandirana rugosa. Next base: position 690,848 of record BLSH010325990.1, on the reverse strand, counting down.
AGATTATTGTTCTATAATCATCTCCTAGTTCTAAAGGGGGAGGTTCCTGCTGGTGCTGTAAGGGACAGATTATTGTTCTAAAATCATCGCCTACTCCTATAAGGTCAGGTTCCTGCTGTTGCTATAAGGGACAGATTATTGTTCTAAAATCATCTCCTAGTTCTATAGGGACAGGTTCCTGCTGTTGCTGTAAGGGACAGATTATTGTTATTTCCCTATCCCCATTTCTTTGTAGGGCACTTGTCTTACTCTTACCCCCACTTTTCTTCCTTTTGCAGCCCTCTAGCACTTTCCAGGACTTTTTTACAGCGATTTTTGTGCCCAAAAGTTCGGGTCCCCATTGATTTCAATGGGGTTCGGGGTCAAGTTCGGACCTAACCCAAACCCAAACTTTTCCACGAAAACCCGAACCCGAACATCCAGGTGTCTTCTCAACTCTAGGTGTTACAATAGCAAATTTGCATTCGCTATTGTCACACAACTAGGTGGGCTTTGGGCGCAGTGTTCTGTGCCCCGAGCCCACCCTTTTTTGAAGCCTAATAGAGCCCATGGCTCTTATCATGTGCTTGAAAATAAAAAAACCCAATTGGAATCCATGTGTCCGGCACCCTGCATGTAGATCAGGGGGTCGGATGCATGGATGGGGGGGCGGCGGCCATGTGCCCCTAATGAACAGGCCGACACTGGTGTGTAATGCACATTATGGGGTACTTTTGAAAAACTAAAACCCACCACACATTTAGACACAGTGGAGTGATTTACTAAAACTGGAGAGTACAAAATCTGGTGCAGCTCTGAATAGAAACAAATCAGCATCCAAGCTTAAAGCTGAACTTCAGTCATTTTTTCATCTTTCCATCTATTAAATCCTCTGCACTTGTTGCTTTAACTTTGGATAGTAAACCTTTTTTTCTGCCAGTAAATACCTTATACAGCCCATTTCCTGCTTCTTGTCTGGTAAAAAGTCTTGGCGTTTCACATCATGCACAACTCTCTCTCACTGTCGTGAGTGTTTGCCAGGAAGGGAGGGGGGGTGAGTCATAAGAGGGCCAATGAGAGCTGCAGAGCTGGAGGTGTGCCTCTGTGTGTCTGTGTAAATCCAGGAAGTGAACAGGCAGCAGCTTCAGCTGCCCACAGTTAAAATGGATGCAGCCAGATTTAGTGGAGAGAGATTTCTGCAGCATATTTGGCAAGTAGAGAATCACAGTATATATAAAATAATATGCAACGTGCTTGGAGGGAAGCTTCAGAATGGCAAAGATGTTTCATTACAAATTATGTGAGCAGACTGCAGTTCCTCTTTAATTGGACAAGCTGATTTTAGAAGCTGAATGGCTACCATGCAGAGCTGCAACAGATTTTGCACTCTCCAGTTTTAGGGTCAGTTCACATTAATGCAACATAGGATCCGACTTGAGACCCCACGTCAGATGACATGTGAAATTCAGTGTTTCCCTATGAGAGCCACCTTAACTGATACTACATAAGTCTGCCTGACTTCATAAAAGGTTGCACTACTTTGGTCCGACTTTGAAACAACTTCAATACCGTAGAGCAGTGTTTCTCAACCTTTCAATCAAGGCACCCTATAGACACGCTCAAGGCACCTTTTAAAGTTGTAGACAATCTCAAGGCACCCTTTAGCCCTCATACACACAGCGTTTTTTAACGCCACATTTTTGGGTGTTTTTTACAGCTCTTCATGTTATTCAATGGGCCCATAAAAATGCCAACGTTTTTGAGCAGTAGAGAGTGTCAGCGTTAGTGAGCTGTAACTAGAACGCGGGACCAGCGCATTTCGAGGCTGTAACGTTTTGCCATTTTTGACGCCGACGCTGCAAAACACTCACTAACGCCGTACTGGCATTAACAGGCATTCTTGATGCCGGCATTTTTAGGTTAAAAAATAGCAGAGGATTTTTTTTTTTTAAAACGCAGATTAACGCCGGTGCTCATTAACGCTCATTAAGGTTTTAGATGTCACTGCGCTGCCTAGCTGGAGGGTATATAAAACTGAAGGTAAAATGTATAACTGATGTAGTACTATACCAAAAAATGTGAGCTGCTGCCTCCACTAACATATGTCACACACATATAGTCTGGCAATTAAGACGGGTAACAAAAATGGTGAAAGGTCTGGGGGATAAAACATATCAAGAGCGACTTCAGGGACTTAATATGTACAGTCTGGAGGAAAGAAGGGAGAGGGGAGACATGATTGAAACCTTTAAATACATCAAGGGGGTGAATAAGGTTCAGGAGGGCAGTCTTTTCAATATAAAACCAAAATCCAGAACACGGGGCCATGACCTCAAACTAACTGGGGGGGAAGTTCAAAACTAATCTTAGAAAGTATTATTTTACTGAAAGGGTGGTTGATGATTGGAATAAACTACCAACAGAGGTTGTGAGACAGTCAACAGTAAATGGCTTCAAACATGCTTGGTATAAACATAAATCTATAGTCAGACAACAAGGTTAATGTAAAAAAAAAAAATTAAAAAAAAAAAAAATTTTAAATAAATAAATAAATAAAAAGTGGCAGACTCGATGGACTACTCAGTCTTTTTCTGCCGTCACTTTTCTGTTTCTATGAAAGATGTTTGTGGGGGTGATGCTGGTACGGGCTGCCAACATATAGAAAATATATCAAATATATATGAAATATTAAATAATATATAAATATAAAAATTCATATATTAAACATGTATAGGAAATAGGTTCTTGTGCTAAATGATCCCAATATTATAACTCAAATCCAAAGACACATAGATAATAAAGTGCTTTAAGCTAAAGTGATGTAGTTCATAGAACAGCCCACAAAGTATATATTAAGGTGCAATTTTAATAAGTAGAAGTGCTGGTGCTTGAATGGGGAAGTGAAGATCAAGGGAACACTATGCTTTTATGTTCTTATATCAGTAGCGTGCTTCGCATTCATACAGTGTTCATGTAAATTCCACCTCGCTGTCCACCACCGGGTGAATTGGGGGCTTACCTCAAAATGTGACCCCACTGGGTCCAGTCACACAAGGTCTAAAATAATTTAAAGTGTTGTAAATGCAGTTTCACCGTGCTGCCCTCCACCGGATGAATTGGAGGCTCACCTCAACTTGTGACCCCCACTGGGTCTAGCCACACATATAATTAGAGTTTTCCAGTTTCAATGAGGCAATTACCTTGTCGAGGGTTATACGGCAGATTTTCAAAAACCTCCTGACCCCTCCGGGTCCAACTCTGGATTATGATTCCAATGTCTCTTCCACAATCACAGTACCATGTAAGAAAAAAGCTCTAATAGTGCAGTATGTCCAACCAGATATCACAAAACAACTAATCGCACTACCCCTTTAAAACTTCACTCACATTTTATTAAAAAACATATAGCATAAAATAGGCATCTCACGTGATCACCACCAGGCTTCACCTCTACATGTTACGCCACCATCCCACCTGGCTTTGTCTGGAGGAGTGAACTTCTACTTCTAGCACTTCTACTTATTAAAATTGCACCTTAATATATACTTTGTGGACTATTCTATGAACTACATAACTTTAGCTTAAAGCACTTTATTATCTATGTGTCTTTGGATTTGAGTTATAATATTGGGATCATTTAGCACAAGAACCTATTGTATACATGTTTAATATATGAATTTTTATATTTATGTATTATTTAATATTTTATATATATTTTATACATTTTATATATGTTGGCAGCCCGTACCAGCAGCGCCCCCACAAACATCTTTCCTCTTCATTAACGCTCACTAACGCCAATGCAAAATGCCGGAAAAAACACAGATTTTTCAGAAACGTCGAACTCGACGTTTGGCTTATTTTTCCTCATAAGCTTGTGTGTATGAGGCCTTAAAGTTATAGACAATATATAATGCAGCAAATTCACACAGGTAGGACACCCAAAGTTTGCACACTGGTACTGTCTAGTATTCCAATGTTTCTCTTCTCCCTAAATTTCTCTCCATCAGTCAGCTAATGTCACCTGAGTGCTGAGGGGGAGGGGCAGAGGAGGGTCAAACAAGGATGCTGGGGACAGACATCCTTCTTATCAACTGATGACATCATTGGATGTTACTGGTAGGATGCCAGTGTCTAAAAAGTCATAATGGTGCATAATGAAAACTTGTGGCTTTGTGTAACTAAAAAGCAGGCTTCATCCACCTATTGGCTTGTATACATGATCAATTTTTAGCCATTTTGCCAAGGCACCCCTGAAGAAGCTTCAAGGCACCCTGGTTGAAAAAGGCTGCCATAGAGTGTAAAAAGTCACATTAAAGTTGTATCAGTCGGATTCCAAAGTTGCACTGAAAGTTTCGCAACTTTGGACTCAGGCTAGTATGACCCAAGGCGTGCGCACAGGGTGTGCCAGGTGTGCCTAGGCACACTGTAATCACCCTGTGCTGAGCAGGGTCCCCCTGCTGCTAGGCTGCAGAGAAAGGGACTGGGGAATCTTTAAAGTGAGACATCGGGGATCTGTTTAGACACCTGATATTATGCCAAAGACCCCCAATGGGGCCACTAAAAAAATTGTAAAATAACAATTATAAAAAATTATTGTAAAAAATAATTTAAGAAAATACAATTGTAAAAAAGTAATAATAAAATCTTAAAAATACCAATCTCTGCCTTACTGACATCGTCCACTGCTCTATGGACACTGTCCATTGCCCTACTGCCCTATATATACATATATACACACATACATGTGTGTTTGAGCTTTGGGGTGCACACCCTAATGCAGGGATATGCAATTAGGGGACCTCCAGCTGTTGTGGAACTACAAGTCCCATGAGGCATAGCAAGACACTGACAGCCACAAGCATGACACCCAGAGGCAGAGGCATGATGGGAGTTGTAGTTTTGCAACAGCTGGAGGTCCGCTAATTGCATATCCCTGCCCTAATGCAATAGGCTGCGCTCACCTATGGTATGAACCATACCTTAGTAAATCAGCCCCACTGATATGCTTTACAAATGTACTTTGCAAACTTCTGAAACCAAGAAAGGTAAAAATAATGGGGCCACAGCACGCATGCCCACCAAAAGGTGAATCTGACAGGGCAACACAGTAAATAGCCCTGGACTGGGGCTGAAGGTATTTACCTAGGTGCACTGCACTTAGGGAGGGTGGGCAAGTAATCAGAGAAAAGCTGCACCATAGATGCAGATGCCCTTTGAATTGTGACAGTGATATTTCAAAACTCTTATAAATAAGCCGTTTTAGCTGTAGTTTGCTTTGTGCAGCAGAGGGAACGAGTAAAAAATAGCTTTTACACACCTAAAACAGAAAAAAATAGTCAATATTTAAAAAAAAAATCTGTGTATTACAAAGTCATTTGTAGGCGTCATATTTGTGTCTGTGGTCGTTCAGCCAAAATGTTGCTAACTATTGATCTACTAAATCATAGCTCTTTTTCTTCATCATCTAACTGTGCTCTCTCCATCTTCTTGGTGGGTTCATTAACCCCATAATCGCTTAAAGGAGACATTTTAAAGCAAAGTGTGCGCATTAAACATTTGGCAGCTATAGGGATCACTGATCTGCAACTATACACGGTTTCATGTGTTGGTTTATAGTGACAGGAGTAATGTGCTGCTACTTCTCCATGCAGGGATTTCCACATTGAAAACAAGTGACATTTAAAGTTTGTATAATAAGAAACTGACCTGTGACATATAAACTCTCCTTATCCTTAACCTGACCCTAGAGCAGAGAGTGAAACCTTAACTGTCACCTAAATCATGACACTTAAACTTAACCCGTTATTTAGATCCCTATTTCCTGTACTCGCCTGCCATCCTATTTGCCAGGTTGAGTCCTGTGAACAACCCCATACTTGCATCTTGACAATGTGCTTAGCTGTAATAGAGAAACCATAAGAAGTGCTGCTGATAAAGTGCACAGAGGCAGATTTGTGTAGGGCTTGTAGGCATAGGCGTGTGCACATAGGGTAACAGGTGTGCCCGGGCACACCCGAATCACCCTCTACTGTGCAGATTCTCCCTGCTGCCTGGCTACAGAGAAAGGGACTGGGGAATCTCTGTCCTCATTCCCTTTCTCTGTCTCAAAAGTGAGACATTAGGGGTTTGTTTAGACTCCTGATATTTAATCAAAGCCCCCCAGCAGGGCTCCTAAAATAAATTGCAAAATAATAAAATAGAATATTGTAAAAAAATAATAAAAAAACAAAAAATTGTAAAGAGCAAATAAAATAAAATAAAAATAAACTACTGACACCTATCTCTGCCCTACTGATACCGTAATGCAATAGGCTGTGCACACCTATGCTTGCAGGCACTTGTTTCATGTACCTTTTTGAGCATCAAACATTAATTCGCTATTGCCACACAAGTGGGTGTGCTCAGGGCACAATGCTCTGCTCCCACCCTTTTTTTAAGCCTATTAGAGATTAAACATCGGAATCCATGCGTCCTGCTCCCTGCATGTGGATTAGGGGGCTGGATGCATGGATGGGGGGGCGGCGCCCCTGCACCCCTTATGGAGTGGCCACCACTGGTTGGTAAGGTTGAATAAAGACACTAGTCCATCCAGTTCAACCTGTGTAGGTGTGTGTTCATGTTGATAATCATTTCCCATATCCCTGCATATTGTTTACTAAGATGTATGTCTAAGACTCTTTTAAAACGATCAATACTTCTTGATGCTATCACCGATTGTGGAAGAGAGTTCCACATCCTTATCGCCCTGACAGTGAAAAACCACTCACGCAGTTTAAGGTTAAACTGCTTCTCCGCCAGTCTCATTGAGTGGCCCTGCGTCTTCTTACACTCCCTGAGACGGAATTGTTTCCTACACTACTCTGGGACCATTGAGGTATTTGTATATCGCTATTATATCTCCTCTCTACCAGATTGAAATTTACTGACAGGACACCAAGAATTTACTGGCACAGCCAAGTTTTTACTGGCATTTCCGAAAGTTACAAAATCACAGTTTTAAGTACAAATTTCAGTATTTAGGCTACAAACAAGTGCAATATGCAATTAGCAATGTGATTCAAGGTAGAGATTAAAGTGTTTGTTAATCCCCCCCAAAAAATGCTGATCCTGTCCCTTTAATGTGCAATTATCAGCATGGTGCTTTTGCTTTTTAAATTATCCCTCTGTATCTCATACAATATATGTTTGATAATGCCAGGTCCTGACTCCCCCCCCCCCCGAGTGCAGACTCCCCATTATCATATTAGCTGATCCTGAGAGACAGTGGTCTGTGCAGTCTGCGTCATTGCAGCTCTCCTATTCTCCTGCGCCTGTCTTCAGCCTCCCCCTTCCTGTTAACACGTAGTCTTTCTTTGCTCTGCTCTCATAATTAACTTTAAGCCCTCATACACACGGGCGTTTTGTAATGCCACGTTTTTGGGCATTTTTTGCAACTCTCCATGTTATTCAATGGCCCTATAAAAATGCTGACGTTTTTGAGCAGTAGAGGGCATCGGCGTTAGTGAGCCGTAGCTAGAACGCGGGACCAGTGCGTTCCGAAGCTGCAGCGTCATGGCGTTTTTGACGCCGAGCCAGCAAAACACTCAATAACGTTGCTTAACGTTGTATACACAGCGTTAAGCCTCGTCAGGCATTCTATTCAAAATCAATGGTTCCCTATGGGAGCCCATTGATTTGAATAGAAGCCGCACCACAAGTCGGATCACGTTCAGTGACAGTCTCTCTTAATGCCATGTGATCCCTTCCGTCCACTCCAGTCTAAACAGCACTGATAGTTGCCTTTCTTCCATCCCACAGACCCAAACACGAGGCTTCGGCCACTCTGCTTAGCTCCCTTACACCATGACATCACACGACACGGTCAGGCCAGACTGCAGAAAGAGGGGGATTGTGGGACTTTAAATGAGGTGGGTGTTAGTGGCTGAAAGATGAGTCACTGTTTAAAAAAACACTTTTATTACCAAAAAGCATCACAGCATAGCAAAGTATATGCACAAATCAGTAAAATATCAATCAGATATTGCAAACCATGTATGCATAAAAAGGGTATTAGTAGCATAACAAGCCCATGATGTGGCGAGGAGCATGGATATTCCATATAAAAAACATTTTCAAGTCAAAAAATGTTGTACACTCAGATTTAAAATAGAGAACAAGAAACAAGAAAATAGGTGCATCCAATTGGCCCGACGCACGTTTTGTGTATATTTGATACACTCTTCAAGGGCAGGTGCACCTGGGTCTACAGGAAAACCTAAATTAGTAAGAGTCCCCTTAGGGCAGTGGTGTCAAACTCAATTTCATTGTGGGCCACATCAGCATTATGATTGCCCATAAAAGGGCTGGTTGTATCTTTAAGACTATATGTCCAGAGCATCCCCTTCCCTTACATTAGATGTCAAGAGTCACCCCCACCATCAGAAGTTGAATCCTCCACCCTCCCTTACATCAAAGTGCACCCCCTTACCTTATGCTGCTGCTGGGAAGAAGCTGGATGCATTGCTGGAAAGCAGAAAGTACAGGGTCTGGAGGAGGACCAGAGGTGGGCTGGAGCTCCCCTGCAGCTGCAGGAGAGGTGCGAGGGCCACATGAAATGGCCTGGAGGGCCGGATTTGGCCCGCGGGCCTTGTGTTTGACACCTGTGCCTTAGGGGAAAGTATACATATAAGGGGAAATAGATATAAGCTCATCCCTATAGGTACTTACCAGCCCATTGAGTCTGAAACCTACGAAACCAGAAATGGAGGGCTGCTAAAGGTGCCAGTCCCAGGAGCTGAGGTTGGGATCCGCACAGGAAAGACCAGGCACACAACAGCAACATTCCTGTAAGGATTCCAACCTCAGCTCCTGGCACTGACACCTTTCGCAGCCCTCCATTTCTGGTTTTGTAGGTTTCAGACTCAACGAGCTGGTAAGTACCTATAGGGATGAACTTATATCTCTCCCCCCTTGTATGTATACAAGTCCCATTCTTTTTCTTTCTCATCTTACTTTTCTCACAACATTTCCCCATTTCCATTCCTCTCCAAGGTTATGTTTTTTTTAGGTTTTTCACTATCCTTTAGTGCAGTGGTTCTCAACTCCTGTCCTCGGGAACCATTAACAGGCCAGGTTTGCAGGATAACTGAAATACATCACAGGCGATATAATTTGCTGCTTAGTGATTGCAGTGTTCTAGTCTGCATCTCCCCAAGGTAATACTCAAAATCTGGCCTGTTAGTGGGTCCTGAAGACAGGAGTTGAGAATCACTGCTTTAGTGTATTCATATCTTCATCTTGTATTTGTGATGTTGGGTTCTAGCTATTACTACTTTTAGTGATATACTACAACATATAGTACACATATTTCAATCATTTTTCAGAATTTGAACCCACACTCACCACCATCTGTTTACATGCGTTTTGTCGCTGTTGGGATCATGTTATGTGCCTGGTCTTTCCTGTGCGGATTCCAACCTCAGCTCCTGGCACTGACACCTTTAGCAGCCCTCCATTTCTGGTTTCGTAGGTTTCAGACTCAACGGGCTGGTAAGTACCTATAGGGATGAGCGTATATCTCTTTCCCCTTGTATGTATACCTTCCCCTAAGAGGTGTATAACCATGGACTATATTTACTCATTTATGTTTTCCTGTAGACCCAAGTGTGCCTACCCCTGAAGAGTGTACCAAATATACATGAAATGTGCGTCGGGCCAATTGGATGCATCTATTTTCTCCTTAAGATTGTTTATTGATTTTAAATCTGAGAGCACTACATTTTTTGACTTGAAAAAGTTTTTTATATGGAATATCCATGCTCCTCATCACATCATGGGCTTGTTATGCTACTAATACCGTTTTTATACACACATGGTTTGCAATATCTGATTGATATTTTACTCATTTGTGCATATACTTTGCTATGCTGAGATGCTTTTTGGTAATAAAAGTGTTTCTTTAAACAGTGACTCATCTTTGAGCGACTAAGACTCACCTCATTTAAAGTCCCACAATCCCCCTCTTTCTGCAACAGATATAGGGACTGAGACGTGGTCCCGCATGACTCATTTAAAGTCCCAAATTTTTTTCCCCCCTCTGGCACCAGTTGGTGCCACCCCAAATGCACAGTAGCAGGCACTTGGCTAGGATGGTCTTATTCAGTTCTGGACTGGAACTGCGCATGCACAGTCCAGATCCAAGCGTCACAGCCATAATTTTAACTGGCAACCTTTTCCTGTTACTGGCGTTTACAGGGCAGGGGAAAAGTGCCCATTTTTTATTGGTTGCCAGTAAAAATACTGACAGTTGGTAACACTGTGTCCCATGTAGGCTTAGGTGCTTAAAGTAAACCCTTAAGCAGTCCATACATGGTCAAATTCCGAACAAATTTTCTTTCCAAAATCAGAAATTTTGTGTGTTTTTTGATCCGATTGTGCCACTATTGATTTTCAAAATTTGGCTGGGAATCTTCTTTTCTTTCTGGGAATTTTCTTTTCTTGCACTCATATGCATTTCTTTTTCTATTACATTTCTCGCATGATTCTCCCATTATTGATTAGAAAATTGTTTGTTTTTCAAAAAATTTCCAACATGCCCGATTTCTCAAATTTGATTGCCGCACGAAAATCGGCTGTTGCTGCAGCCCACTAATGGTGCGAAATTCGAAACGAAAATTCTTAGAAACGATTTTAAAAAGAAAATTCTTTCAAAATTCGACCCGTGTATGGCCTGCCTTACTGAATGTCCTCCAGGGGAGCAAACCACTGTGTATTTTGGGTAATTAGGGGTGGGAGGAGGAAGGGTTTTTACAGCTGGTCCCTGATTGCGTACACTTCATTGATAATCGGCTGCATGTGTTATTTTTTACTTGTTGCTGTTTGCACGTTTTTTAAAGACACGTAGAAGAAAAAACAACCGTGTAATATTCCTGGGTTATGTGATCAGCACGGAAGCTTATTTGTTCCTTGGGAGAGTATATGGCAGAGTGCTTAATAGGCAGCAGATTGTGGGAGGCAGGGGCAGAGCGCTATCACTCCATAGATGACTGCTGACCAGTTTTACATTGCAGTACCCTCTTCATTCTTGTAGCGAATCCCCAGCCTGTGCTCTTTCTCTCTAGTAAATTCTAACTAGCCATTGCTATATAAAAGTATCCTGCTGCCAGCTTTACATTGCTGTGTTATCTGTGGTTTCCTATTTATTAAAGTAAAACCCCTATCTGTTCTCTTTCCAGTAGTACCTGTATATTTGGGCCTAAGATTGCTGTATAATATTGCTCTACTGCTGGGAAAATCTACATTTTGATATCATCCGCAGACTCTTCATTCTTGGAAATGGTAAATGTCTTCAAGTACAGAAGAATACCTGTTGATCCTACCAGAAATCCAGTGAGCTTATAGCTTTCTGTAGTGAGTGGACAACACAGCCAAGCAGTGTTTTCAACCCTACGTGAGTTCTTCCTCATTGGGGTACTGGACACCCCTTCCTCCTCTTCTCCATAACATAAGGGGGATGTGTTCTGCTGCCCGTCATGGGAAGAGTCAGACAGAGTTGCCAACACTGCTTGGGATTTCACTGGTGAAGAGACAGTGTTGCAGCTTAAAAAAAAAAAAAAAAATAGATATTTGGGGGGAACACCCTACCAAACGCATGGTACTGCTCGTAATGACCAACAAACAAAAAATCTATAAGAGATATGAGCATTCAGTCTAAGGTCAGTGTAGGTTCCCACTGGTAAAACGGGGTACTTTGCAGCAGTCAGTGGGCTTAAGCACTTCATGGCCATTCGGTGTGACCAAACCCCCGTATCTTTGCATTTTTTGCTATATACGTTTAGATGCTTTTAAAATAGCCTGACAGGAGTATGTATCATGTGTGCGCTGTAACTTATAGATTTCTTGTTTGTTGGTCGTTACGAGCAGCACCATGAGTTTGGTAGGGTGTTTCCCCCAAATATCTCGTTTTTTTGTATGCTTTATGCTTGGGTCCTGACCAGACCTTTTTGGGTTGGTGAACCCCATCCTCCTTAGTTAGCCCCAATCAGTGTCCACCTGATCCATGGGATGTGTCCTCTGGTCTCCCATAAAGAGAGGCGTTAGCTTCCATGGTTTAAGAGATATGAGCATTCACTCTAAGGTCAGTGTAGGTTCCCACTGGTAATGGGGTAATTTGCAGCAGTCAGTGGGCTTAAGCACTTCATGGCCATTTAGTGTGACCAAATGACCCCGTATCTTTGCATTTTTTGCTATATACGTTTAGATGCTTTTAAAATAGCCTGACAGGAGTATATATCAAGTGTTGCAGCTTAGTCATAAAGTTTTGAGCTCACTGGATTTCTGGCAGGCTCGATAGGTATTTTTCTGTAATCTTGGAGTTTTAAAAGACAAAAGGTGGGGAATGAATCTGTATTGCAGAGATGTACTGAATTTATTTTCCCGTATTTTATTTTTTTAGTAAAAAAGCCACAGAGCAGTGATAATGGACAAAATTCTATAACTCCTGTTGTTAGACCATTTAGAGCAGAGGTAAGCAGCTGTGTCCATTGGCTCCCACTGCTGTCAATAACAGTAAGTGAGCCAATGAGAAGAGAGCAGGGGTGGGGCCAAGCCGTGGCTCTATGTGTTTTATAAAGGCATAGAGCAGGGCTCAGGAGTGAACATGCATCAGTGCCCTCATAGCAAGCGGCTTGCTATTAGGGGCACTGGTCAAGGGGGATGAGCCAGGAGGGAGCACCGGCAGAGGACCTGAAAAGAAGAGGATGAGTGCTGCTCTTTGCAAAACCACAGAGCAAGTAAGTATGTCATGTTTAATTTTTATTAAAAAAAAAAAAATAACCTATAATATCACTTTAAGCTTTTTCTTTCTCTGCCTCTAAACTCTCCTCCATGTTAATCTATGTGTCCATGCACACTATAGGCATTTACAGGAATTTAGGGGCAAGGGAGTTTAGAGGCAGACAAAAAAAAACATCACTTGTGCGTTTAGGAGAGTTTTTGAGCATAAAAAATGCATGATGCACCTAAACGCAGGCTAATGCATCTAGACATGTGTTAACGTTGGGTGCTTTTAATGCTTGAGCATTTTTTTTTAATTTCAATGGGCAGAATTAATAAATATTCTGACCAATGAAATTTATAAACGCTCAAGCGATCGGCGCTCCTAAGAGCGTTTGAAAAACCGTAGCTTAGTAGCGTTTTTGCTCCTGCTAGGAAAAAATCTTTTAGAAGAGCCCCAGTATGTATAAGACTTGAAAGGTGGATGAGTAACTGCTCTAAATCACTTTAGGGGTTTGAGGTACTTACAGTATCTTTATAAAAAGTAGGCTTTTTTTTACAACAGGAGGTAGGGACAAGTTAAGGAACATGAAATGGAGCCTGAAGTTACACTTGATGGCTAAATATAACAATTCATAATATTCCTATGCAACATTTCATCTTTATCTGGCTCAAAAATATATTTCTATTTAATAAAGTCCTGGTCATAGTAAATACTTAAAATATATACAAAATCACTTTACATTCCATTTAATGCAAAAGACAGAAGTGTTGTAGGAACAGATAATAAAAACACTAGTTATAAATATAACCTTTTTTAATTTAAGATCTTAAATTAGCCCAAATTCAGATCATAATTGAAATTAAATGAATATATCTATTTTGGATTGTTAAATTCACATCGTAACATGACAATGCCTATAAGAAATTGCTTATTCTTTTGTATCTTTCCCAAATAATAGTCTACACCTGGAAAATATAAATACTATCCATTTATATATAGAATTGCTGAGAAAATATATTTTAGTTTGCAACTTTAAATTGTGGTTCCAGTTTGGTCAGATGATCTTCAAATGTCCTTTCTCATCACTTGTAGTATTTCTCAAATACCTAGCACAAGTTCAAATTAAGTTGACATTTAGGTTTAATAGAGAAATTCCCTCAGAAGAGCAAGGAAATACCAACTGCCAATCAGTAAAATACATTCCTTTTTGTTCAAGTTTTAATAAAGAATATTTATCTCAATGAAAAATTATGTTCTTTGTCAAAAAAAGTGTTTTTTGTAGCAACCACAGAATTATTTTTAAAATGAATGTGTGTTATCATTTCAGACACATCACATTCCCTAGACTATTTTATGAACACACGCAGCTATACAGTATAAGCTTTACACTATATTCAATAATTCACATACATCGTTATATCAGGCCAGTGGTTCTCAACTCCGGTCCTCGAGACCCTCCAACAGGCCAGGTTTGCAGGATAACTGAAATACATCACAGGTGATATAATTTGCTGCTCAGCGATTGCAGTATTCTAGTATGCATCTCCCCAAGGTAATACTTAAAATCTGGCCTGTTGGTGGGTCCTGAGGACCGGAGTTGAGAACCACTGTATCAGGCAAATATAAAAAAAAATGAATGTAGTTGGGTATTTGTTTAAAGTCCAAATTTGAGATAACTGTCAAATTTTAGCTTTAGTAGCTATGTTTATACAAAAATCCATCACTTAATAACTACATAATTTCCTAGCTGCATAATTGGGGAAAAAAATATTTTTTCTTTTAGTTGAAAGAAAAAAAAACTCTATACAATGTGCCTGTGATGAAAAGCTCATTTTTATAGTAAAATCAAAAATTATTTATTTTATTTACAGGAAAGCTAAGCTTTAAAAAAAACACTACCCACTCTTGATCTCATGGCCATAATTTAAATATACCAAGGGTAAATATCTTTAAGTAGAACTTTGCTGCTCTGCTACTGAATTCAAAGCAGTGTTGTCCTTCATATAGGCTGTAGATACTGGCTCTATAGGGGGATAAGAAGATGTGTTGGGGGGAAGGTGTGGTTATCAGCATTATCACTGCTGAGCCATAAGCCTGCACATAGTGGCTGGTCATTCCTAGCTCCGTCCACTTTCTAGATTTGCAGAACTGATTGTGTGACCCGAGTGCTTTCACACTGGGGTGGTGCGCTTGCAAGACAGAAAAATAAGTCCTGCAAGCAGCATCTTTGGGGTGGTGCGGGAGCGGTGTATACAGTTCCTGCCCATTGAAATGAATGGGCATCGCTTCCCAAGTGGCTGAACACAGCTTCGGAAGCGTCGTAAGCCGGTGCATTTAACCCCTTGTTAACTTCTTCTTGGAGGTTGAAAGCACCCCGCTGCCACCCGAATAGCTGCATCAAGGCGCCGCTATAACAGCGGCAAATCGCCGCTAAAACTAGCGCCGCTTTACCGACCCCGACGCCCTAGTGTGAAAGAAGCCTTATAGATAATTGCAGGCTTTTTCATTTTTTTATTATTATTTATTCAATTATTTTTCTTCTCCATTCTTCTCATGGAGGCCATTTTCACTAAAGGCAGATTAACCCATCTCCATTTACTGGAACTCTGTCTATAAAATGTACCAAATGCTAAAGAAAAAAGAAACAACCTTTTTGGTGAAGAAGAAGGTGGTGGCACTTCCAGCATAAAAAAAGTTACTTGATTGTAAATCCATTACATAAGAGGACATGACATGCAGCTAGCTCAAAAGTTCAGCAAACGCGTTTCACACACCTGCGGTTAGTCATTTTCTGCTGTTGCTACAATGTTAACAGGTTAGAGACAAGGACGGAAACTAACTGTATAGTTTAATTGTAGCAGAGAAAAGTCAGGTCACCAACCTGGCTATGCTATCAGTTAGGGCTATGTAAATTCAGGACTGATTGGACAGAAGTACAAATCCTATGGTGGACAAAGCGGCTTTCGTGTGTATCTCTTAGCTGTATATTTAGCTGTTTGCCTAGAGTTCAGCTTTGATGTTAAGCAGAATTTCAGATGGTTAGAAAATGCTCATGGTACACTTCACCTACAGGTATGTAGATGGTCAGCTGACAGTCGAAAATTGGCTGTTGCTGCAGCCCACTAATGGTGCGAAATTCAAACAAAAATTCTTAGAAACGATTTTAAAAAGAAAATTAGATTTAAATGAGATAGATGCTATTAGATTTTTACTCCAGGAGTATGTAATTAGTTTGGAAATTCTAGAGAAATGCCTATGTAATGCATTACAATTTAACTAAACCCATTCAATTTTAGTAGACTAAAATGTACTGGAGATTTTAGTTGACTAAAATTTGACTAAAACTAAAATGGCATTTTAGTCAAAAGACTATGACTAAAACTAAATCAAAATTTGACGTTACAATTAACACTGGTTCTATATCACAATGGCTAAATCTGTGTCTGTAATGCATGTTCAAAACTTAATATTATAAATAATAACATGCTATTAGATTTTTACTCCAGGAGTAAATAATTTGTTTTGAAATTCTAGAGAAATGCTTATATAATACTTTACATTTTAACTAAACCAAAGTTAACCACAACAGTACCTGGCACGAAAACCCCCTTCCTGTCCAGGCCATTTTTCAGCTTTCAGCGCTATCACACTTTGAATGACAATTACTCATTCATACTACACTGTACAGTAAGTTTCACACTATCGCGACTTTCGACTTTTTACCGGACCTGTCCTTCCCCCAAAAGCACGGTCCATGACAACACCAATTGAAACCAAATCAATTTTACATTTCATAATATATTCGTAAAGAGATCTTAAAGTTTTGTTTAATAAATGAGGACCTCATTTTTAGATTATCGTACAATAATAAATATTATAATTCAAAACTTGTACGTAATGTCTGTGTCTAAATCGGTAACACTATATCTTGGTCACAATTAACATTGCAGTTTAAAACTAAATCAAAATCAGTATCAGAAAACTGATTTTACGGTAA
>BLSH010325990.1:625230-658257 GCA_018402905.1 Glandirana rugosa | reverse complement strand
CTTGACTTTTCTCAGTTCACGGGCAGTTATTTTGCGCCTTGGTTTTTCCACACGCTTCTTGCGACCCTGTTGGCTATTTTGAATGAAACGCTTGATTGTTCGATGATCACGCTTCAGAAGCTTGGCAATTTTAAGAGTGCTGCATCCCTCTGCAAGATATCTCACTATTTTTGACTTTTCGGAGCCTGTCAAGTCCTTCTTTTGACCCATTTTGCCAAAGGAAAGGAAGTTGCCTAATAATTATGCACACCTGATATAGGGTGTTGATGTCATTAAACCACACCCCTTCTCATTACTGAGATGCACATCACCTAATATGCTTAATTGGTAGTAGGCTTTCGAGCCTATACAGCTTGGAGTAAGACAACATGCATAAAGAGGATGATGTGGTCAAAATACTCATTTGCCTAATAATTCTGCACACAGTGTATATATAATTTTTTTTTGGGTTAACAACATAGATGGACTGAATCCAATATGAATAGATGCAATCTATCTATGAGCAGGCTGGTGCCTAAGTAAATTCATCAATCTTCTTGGGTACAACCAGCATATTGGATTTTTACCATGTGATTATTGCCAGCAGCAAGCAGTATTGACTGTGCTCTCCCAGCTTTAGGGAAAGGGCTAAATGCTTTTGTTGTTAATTCTTGGGAGGATTGAGCGTTAAGGGCTCCTCTAAGAGGATAGGCAAGTGTTCAAATAGTACTTGTTAGGTGTTAGGGGGTGCTTTAATGTGTGAGATAAACCATTAACTACGTTGTCTTCTTTCCCTCTGCTTTGGTGTCTTTAAAATATACCTGTATAACAGTACTGTACTTTAAGCTCAAGCCCTGCTATTGGTATATTTAACTCATATAGAGTATAACACTCCTTCGCCTGACCCCATACAGTGTATGCTGAAATTTCTGTAATGGATTTGCTATGCTTCCTGCCAATTTTTTGAAGGGCATCAGTGGGAAAGGGAACGCTTTGTAATATTCACCATTAGATGACTTTGCTAAGTGATTACTCAAAGCAAAAGAAAGTTGACCAGAACTACAGATAAATTCATTTTATCCAGAATCCCTGCAAGTGGGTGTTAGCTGCAGATCTCCAAACTGCCAACAATCCACTGTTCAGGAATGTGAACGAGGTTAATGGCAGGAATACACAATAAGAATATTGGCCGAAAATTTCCATCAGCTGATATTCTAACCGTTGATGCCCAGCAAGTAATATCCAATATCGATATCATGAACAAAAAAAGCCGATTGAAAATTTGTGTCGTATCCTTTGCGAATGAACAATATTCTATGCATTGGTGTGAAGGTCACCAGTAAAACATCTCTTGAACATATCATTCATGAGCGGAATGTTTTCAACCACCGGCCGCTCAGTGGTCGAGTGATCGGCCGATTTTCTACTCGTGTATTCCTGCAGCGTTTTCAACCACCGACCACTGTTCCGTTGGTCTGTGATTGAGCGATCGGCCGATTTTCTAACCGTGTATTCCTGCAGCGTTTTCAACCACCGACCGTTGTTCCTTTGGTCTGTGGTCGAGCGTTCAGACAATTTTCTAACCGCGTATTCCTGCTTTTAAAGTACCACTTACCAGTTTATTTCTGCCCTAGGGGAGAACATACATTAGGATATGCAGTTGCCCTGACCTCAGTTTTTTCGAATAGAATGCTTATAGTGAAATATTCATAATTCATATAAAGGCAATTATGTAATGATATTTACAAAGCACACCATGATGCCATGTTGCTTGTCTATTCACAATACAGGCAGAATTCTGATTCAAGCCTTAAGTAAAATTAAAGTGTATCCCCACCCATATTTTAGAAACCTACACTATATGTTTATTATGTGTTGCTATTCACACAATATACTTAATACTTAAAAATGTTTTTAAAAAAATATTTCCTACCTTCTCATTTTTTTATAGTATTATATGCTGGATTCTATAGGCAGATGGTATTGTTCAGAATAACTTGCAATATGTTTATATAGAGAGATTTTAGGAACAGACAGGACTGAAAGTGCATAAACATACAATGTACTCCCCCAACTGTACTCTTGTGCTGCCATCATGTCACATGCAGAGCCGGGACAAGGGGTGGGCAGGAGTGGCGGCTGCCTTGGACACTGTGGTATCATATAGGGGTGGGGGGGTGGGGGGGCTGCATAGACAGTGCCTATCGACAAGCTGGCAGGAGTACTGGAAGAGGCAGAATTTTTGTTTGGGGAGATTTTTGGCTTGCAAAGAGAATTTATACTTGGGGGTAATCGTGTAGATCAGTGCTCACATTTTTTGGAGGGGAGGTAGGGGATTTTTGCTGACACATACATTTTGGGGAGGGGGAGTGCCATCTTTGCCCTGGGCACTAGATGACATTGCCGCAGCATTGGTCACATGCATCCCTAATAGAGGCTGGAAGTGGCTGTGCTGACACATTGTAAAAGCAGGTGCAACAATGTCAATATCAGAAAGGTCCAGGACAAAGATGTGCAGCCAATGCAGGTGTGAGTGCATGTAGACAAGAAGTGGCTCAGCCCTGGTTCACACTTATGCGATGCAGGAAACGCAGCAAATCCTGTGCGTTTCCCACATTGCATTGCAATCGCACAGCGTCCATGCAATCCACTGCAGGTATCAATGTTATCCTAATGACACCCCGAAACAGATGGCAAAATGCAGTGCAACTGCCAGAGTCAGTTTAGGTGCAGGGGAAAAAAGGATTCTGCGCCATTTTGGTGCGGATACAATGCGATTTCAGCCATACAAAATGTATGACTGAAATTGCATCGCACAGAAATATGTGATCACATGTGATGTGCACAGAAATGTGATCACTGAGATGCAAAAAAAATGATTTAAAAAAAACAAACGGAAACAAACCGTGCACTAGCAAATTAAGGGGCATTTCATTTGGGTTTCGCCCATCCGCCTCAGATGACGTCCCTGTGATGAAACGCGTTAGCCGGAGTCATAGCATTCTGACGCACTTCCAGTTTACGTTCGTGGAACAGAAATTGCGGAAGCGGAACCACTTTGGCTTACGCGTCTGACTTCTCATTCGGCTAAGTAAGTGGATGCGTGTGCACAATTGCTCCACTGAATGTTTTTACACCATGGGGGTTTCTTGTCATTTTATCTTGCATAAGGAGCCGATGGAAAAACACTAGGAGGGCTGAACTGGCTACCGGTCTGGCAAGTAATCCTCTATGCATATATAGGAAGAGCGGTGAGTACATCTGATACTTGTGATTGTGACGGGAACACCACCGCGTGGTCTCTATCTGGTATTGCGGCTTGTAGAGCTCATCCATCCATAAAAGGGCAGTGGTTTTCAACTATAAACTGGTGGACACATACAAGATTTTTGCACAGTGTTGTCTGATATTTAATAAGGTATTCATTTGGGTCATACACCTGACAGGACCCTTCACTGTTTGTGGCATTGTAATATTCAATTTGCATATAGAAGTTCTGAGATTGCACTGACATATTTATATATGCACATTTTTAATATTTGTATTGGTATTTTTTAATGGTATTAGTCACATGAATTTGTGATCGAGCACGTTTGCACTTTTCTCCCAGTTTTCAACAGCCACTTACTGTATGCATTCTTAGCAGCGCCATCCCACCTTTCTTTAGTTTGACCATTTAAACCTCCTGCTACACAGGGGTTTTGGGGGGGGCAGCAGCTATTATACGCTATATTCACATCACTTTTTCACTAGCTTACATTACGTATCCATAGCGCGGTACACCCTTCCTTTCACCTAATTTGGGTTTCAGCCAATTTAAAACAAACCTGTCATAGAGCCTTTTCAAGACTGTGACAGTTTCTGTTGCTTTATTTCCTATGGACACCAGGCTTCCATACTTCAGTTTTCTTACTGTACAGTGACTCTATTTCTTTCTTT
This sequence comes from Glandirana rugosa, assembly GCA_018402905.1. Classification (NCBI taxonomy): domain Eukaryota; kingdom Metazoa; phylum Chordata; class Amphibia; order Anura; family Ranidae; genus Glandirana; species Glandirana rugosa. The sequence goes on along the minus strand of BLSH010325990.1, from coordinate 654,339 downwards.
CCTTTTTTTTAACAGTGCATAGTAACTAAATGCTTTTTTTGGAGTTCTAGCTTGCCAGCATTTATTAAACCTTAATAACAGAAATGTATTAACCCCTTTCTAGTCATGTCTAATTTAATCAACCAAGGAAAGAGTTACTATCACAGTTTTCTATGAATTTGTACACCCGTATGCCTATACATCAGCCAGCATTACAGATATCATAACTGACAGAGGTGAGATTATGTTCACAGTTGTTGCTCTGCCTTATCAAATAAACTTCAGAGTTAATTTTTTTTATTAGACTACCAAATATCATTCTGCATCCTTCTCTTGTATTTGCTTTTTTTTGCTACTGACATGACTTACATGACAATAAACAAACATCCCTGAAACAGTAGCACGTAGATGTGAACTGATTGGGGAATGTTAATTCATGGATGTTAAAACACATTTTTTTTCCCTCTAAGCATATGTTCAGGTCAAGTACAGAACTAAAAAAAAATTCATAGCAATTTGCAGAGTGAAAGTCCATGTACATTTATTCTGTGTAAAAGGGCAAAAAAAAGAGTTTCCTGTGCTGCTCGAATGTTTTTCATTGATTGAGAAGGGAGAATACTGCATTTGACCACTAGATGGGGGTAGGTATCATAGGAGTTTCTTATAATACTTAGCGCCATTTAGTGGCCAACTGCAGTATTTTCAATTACAAGTCAATGAAAAACAGCGTAGGAAAAAGCCTAATAAGGATTTTTTTTTTTTTGCCCCATTCGCACAGAGCAAATAAATATGCACTTTCACTGGCATTTTTTATAAATGCACACTGTTTAATTTAGTTTGCTAAATCATATTGTAGTCTAAAGAATTGCCGCTTTTTTTTTTTTTCGTTTTTCATCCTTTTTTACACACCAGTACTGCTTTTTTTCCAGCTCATTTCATCCACTGTCTATGTGTTCTTACTTCAGTGTCTGCTTCACATCATTGCTTGGAGCTGGCCTCCTGATAGTAACACCTGTAGACTGTACTTGCACAATGCATTGCTGATTGCAATCTCCACCAGGAGTGTTTCGGAGTATGTGACAGACTAACAACGCATGAGAACAATTGGGAGGCAGGTGTCACTCCATACCTGGAAGTGCCTGAAAGCTGTAGATTTAAAAAGACTAAAATACTTTTAAAATTGCATTAACAGGATAAAGATTAAATGAGATTTTAGTGATTGGGGTTGGATCTACAGAAATACTTTAAAGCCTATCTCTGAGGAAAACAACAGTCCTCCCATTGGAGTTTGTTTACACTTGTGGTCAGGGGTGGTAAAAATAGGTGGATGGTCTGTGTTTTCAACCCCCCCTCCCCCAATGACTGCCCCCTTAAGGTGCAAAGGCGGCGAGACAGGGCTGTCCACATGCCAGTGTAAAAATGATCACCAGGGTTTTCTGGGTCTAATGCGACCCAATCAAGTTAATTGGGCCACGCCACAACTGCATTCCCTGCGTGTGCAGTTGTGGCATGGTGGTGCAAGCTTTTAGGGTAAAAACAAGAGATCAAGAGGCAACACAGTGCCTCCTAACCGCCTTCCAAATGCCTCTAAAAAAAAGAGGTCTACCACAGACGACAGGAAGTGTAAACTAAAATGATATTAAAGGCATAGTATTTTTTTATCTGCTCTGTGCAGATCCTCTTTCTTCTTGGGTCCCCCACTGGCACTCCTGGCTTCTCCCAGACTGCTTGCTATGGGGTTCTGGTGCATGCTTGCTCCTGAGTCCTGCTCTATTCGTCCATAAGACACAGAGAGTCATGGATTGGCCCTGCCCCCTGCTCTCTCCACTCCTGGCTTTGATTGACAGTAGTGGGCCCTGTGCACATCGCTGGATTGAGAGAGAGCTCAGGTGAGTTTTAGGGGGGCTATGGGGCTATGGGGGGCAGCACACAGAAGGTTTTTTTACCTTTATGCATGAAGGTAAAAAACCTTCAGCCTTTAGAACTACTTAAGCCTTGCAGGTGGGCTGACCCCACACTTCAAGAATTAAATACTTCTGTAGCACCCTTTAGGTGCTATAGTGGTAGGATTTCCTGGTGTGTTTGGGGAGCCCTGACCAATCCCCAATCTGGATTGGGAGGGGGCAGGCCTCCTTAAATGCCTAGGGTCAGCCCAGCTGGGGAGGAGTTGTTTGGGTGGAAGAGATGGAGATGGAGTAGTGAGGCTGTTGGGGCCTTTTAGGGAGCTCCCCAGCCAGTGGCTCGGGTGGGGTGAAGAGATCCTGGAACAGAGGCGCAGGAGAGAGTGAGTAAAGGACAGCAGGAGAGAGTACCTGCAAGTCTTCAGGAGAGGAACAACTGGTCGCAGCCAGGAGGGCTGGTGAGTGACATGCACGGTCAGTGAGAGCATTGGGGAAGCACGCCTGAGAGGACTGGGAGTTTGCAGTCAGGAATGGGTGCAGAGCCAGAGCAGTGGACTGTGGTGTCACAGGCAGTGGAACAAGGCAGCTGAACCAAGGAGGGCTGGCAGGGCCTGGAGAGGACTCACTGGGAGCAGTAGTCCACCAAGGGCAGCTAACACTTATTTATTTTCATCTAATTGCTACACCATAGGGACTCATGGTCCCAGCCTGCAAAAGGCAGTCCAATAGATCTGACTTGTTCAGTCTGCTGGGAATGTCAACGCTGCTCATCCAATCTTTACAATGTTGGGGTTCAGAAGGTCACCTCTGAAAGCTCAACAGCAACATTTAAACTGAATGGGCTAAACCAGAAGTTCCTACTTGTATCCAACCCTGCCTGCTAATGCCAGGAAATTACAGTGTAGAAAGCATTAAACAAAGCAGATCTAATGTGAAATGTGTGATTTTTTTTTTCCCTATTTCCCCCACTGCTGTTGGCTCTGCAGGGTCCGGCTATCACTGTCAGCCTCTGCACTGTCAACCTTCAACCTTGAGAGGCTGCTTTGGGAGTGGGACAAATGAATGAATAATGTAGTGGCTGGGAATGAAGGAAAGGCTGCTACCAATATGGTGGAGTTCAGAAGCAGTCTACAGCTTCTACACAAGGCCTTTACAGGCAGATAAAATGAAAAGAATATATTAAATAGATATCTAATCTTAAAAGATTATTTTTGAAATGAGTGGGGTCAGGGTTTCTTTAACCACTTCAGCCCTGGAAGGATTTCACACTTTAGGACCAGAGCACTTTTTGCGATTCGGCACTGCATCGCTTTAATTGACAATTGCGCAGTCGTGCGACGTTGTACCCAAACAAAATTTGCGTCCTTTTTTCCCACAAATAGATCTTTCTTTTGGTGGTATTTGATCCCCTCTGCGTCATTTCTGATTGCCGCTATAAATAAAAAAAGAGCGACAATTTTGCACAAAAAAAAAGTTTTTCTTACTTTTTGCTAAGATGCAAATCCAAAAAAAAAAACATTTTTTTTCATCGGTTTTGGTTGATTTATATTCTTCCTGATATTTTTGGTTAAAAAGTTGCCGCTTTTACGGATGATGAGAAGTCATTTCTGGGGTTTTGTTTTATTTTTTACTACTAATGGCAGCGATCTGCAATTTTTAGCGGTACTTCGGTATTGCGGCGGACATGTCGGACCATTTTGACACATTTTTGGGACCATTGGCATTTATACAGCGATCAGTGCTAAAAAAAAAAATGCACTGATTACTGTGTAAATGTCATTGGCAGTGAAGGGGTTAACCTGGAGGGGGCGCTCTAAGGGTTAACTGTGTTCCTTCACTGTGTTCTAACTGTATGTGGGCTGGGCTGGCAGGGGGAGGGGAGTGGTCATGGCTTCAATATACAGGAAGCCTGTGATCACAGCTCTTCCCCCTCTGTCAGAACGGAGATCCGTGTTTACATACACGGACCTCTGTTCTTTCACTACGGGGGGGGGGCCATCGCGGGTAGCCGGCGGCAATCGAGTCCGCCCTACCCGCTCCCTGGACACAGCGAGCGCGCTCACAATGCTAGTTATCGCGGCCGCCGTCAGGTGACGCCGGTTCGCGATAAAGAGCCACCTTGCCGCTGTCATGCTGCGGCGGGTGGTCAGCAAGTGGTTAATCCCCAACATTTTAAAAAGCTGTAATGACCAATTGGAGGTGAACTTGTGGATAAGACTAAAAAAAAACTATAACTGGGATATGAAAAACAAAAAACAAAAAAAAAACACTCTATAAGTGTTCATTGATCAAGATTTTCAGACAAAGATATTACTGTGTTATAGATGCATGTATTGTATTAAGTCGTAACCATTTTAATGATTCCATAGATATTTTCTATGTGTTTTTTTTTGTATTTTGTAATAAAACAATTTTTATATCAACATTTGTGGGTTTCCATTGTCTAAAGTGCCCAAAATAGTCCCTCTTGTTGGAAAGAACAACAGCATGATTGCATATAAACTGACTATGTACTGTATGCATTGTGCTTATCTGTGCAGCAGGTGGCGCTGTAGTATTATAGTGTGTTTTCTGTGATATGACAGGATGTACCATCTATCTAGGTTCAGTGCACTTGTTTGTGGTTAGTTCCTGTTTTGTTTCTCATAATGTAGAGACATGTTCTGCTATGTCTTCATAAAGTAAAGCGTATTGCTGTATACAAGAAGCTTCCAGCGCATTATATCAATACCCTGATAACACCACTTCTTCTGTTTCAGATGGTATTTATTGTGTATTTTTTTTGAACAGTAAGTTTTTTTGATTATGGTGTCCCTTTTACAAAAACCCTTAAAGTGATACCAAACACACACTGTATAATTTACATTGTCCCTTCTATTTCTGTATATGGATGATGCCACTGTAATTATTTTAATTAAGAAAAAACATCTAAGTACCTTTTTCCTAATCAACATACAGATGTCACATGACCCAGATATCTCCCAGCCTGTCTGCAGGGAATCATAGGCAGAAGGAGATCTAGTCCTCTGCTGCTGGTCACATGTTCAGAATAAAAAAAGCAGCCTTTGGCATACATTAATAATTAATATTAACTGTTTTATATTCCCATACAAATATATATTTGCAATTGAATCTTTATCAACATGGTGTGGGTGGATTTCTGCCAGTCACAGGCTGTGTCTCGCCTCTCCACCTTGTGACTGAAAACTGAGCATGTGCAGAGTGGCCACCACAGTTGCAAAATCCCAAGCTGAATTGGGGACATGGACAGAAGGTGGAGATAGAGAGCAACAGGATCATAGTTACATAGTTAGTCAGGTTGAAAAAGGACACAAGTCCATCTAGTTCAACCAAAAAAAAAAAAGAAAAAAAAATAGAAAAATTATATATAACCATACAATTCCATAGCCTTCATCCACAGTTGATCCAGAGGAAGGCAAAAAAAAACTAGCAAAGCACGATCCAATTTGCTATAGTGGGCAAAAAATTAATTCCTTATCCCCCGAGAGGAAATCGGATTCACCCTGGATCAACTTTACCTAAAAATGTTAGTAGCCAGTTATATTATTTACATTAAGGAAAGAATCCAGGCCTTTTTTAAAGCAATCTACCGTGCTGGCCAAAACCACCTCTGGAGGGAGTCTATTCCACATTTTCACAGCTCTTACTGTGAAGAAACCTTTCCGTATTTGGAGATGAAATCTTTTTTCCTCTAAACATAAAAAGTGCCCCCTTGTCCTTTGTGATGACCTTAAAGTAAATAACTCGACACCAAGTTCACTATATGGACCTCTTATGTATTTGTACATGTTGATCATATCCCCCTTAATCTCCTCTTCCCAAGAGAGAATAAATTCAGTTCCTCTAATCCAGTGGTTCTCAACTCCTGTCCTCAGGACCCACCAACAGGCCAGATTTTAAGTATTACCTTGGGGAGATGCAGACTAGATTACTGCAATCACTGAGCAGCAAATGATATCACCTGTGATGCATTTCAGTTATCCTGCAAACCTGGGCTGTTAGTGGGTCCCGAGGACTGGAGTTGAGAACCACTGCTCTAATCTTTCCTCATAGCTGAGCTCCTCCATGCCTCTTATTAGTTTGGTTTCCCTTCTCTGCACTTTCTCCAGTTCCCCGATATCCTTTTTGAGAACTGGTGCTCAAAACTGAACTGCATATCAACCAGGACTTTTGCAGAATACAGAAAACAAATCTTAAAATGACTGAGTTAGTATGAACAGCATGTAATTCACCATTTATTGATAGTTTTTATTATGTGAGTTTAGTGACACTTTACTTTAAATGCTTTTACTGTGAGCACTATAATAATGCCACTCTAGTAAGTGTACTGTAGGTTGCAAGAATGTACTAACCAGGCCCCTCTTATTATAAAAAACAGAAAATAGCCAGAAACCTAGAGAACATCTATGTAGTTCCTTTTTCCAGGTAGGATGTGCTGCTATATACCATCTATCACTTTGTAGTTCTCTTGTGTTTTAATACTAGTAATCCTGTAAAACTACATAATTATCAGATATGAGCTAAAGGCTCTCAGAAAAATGATTGCACCATGCAATGGTCAGATTATTTTGAGTATGTCTAAAACCTTAAAGTGGTTGTCAACTCGTGACAACCACTTTAACCTATGGGTAAGCCTATAATAAGGCTTACCTGTAGGTGCCCTGCATATCTCCCAAACCTGCACGGTTTAGGAGATATGCAGTGTACTAGATGTGCCAATGTCATTTTGGCACATGCGCAGTGAAGAAACGGCCTCCATGCCATTTCTTCACTGTGATCGTGACCGTGACTGGCAGTTCCCGCGCGCATGCCAGTCACAGAGCCAGAGTCGAGGCCCTGGAAGGAAAAGGGGCAGAAGATGGACACTGCCAGCATAGGGGACAGCGCTGGAGGTCGCAGGCTTCGTTTGCAGGTAAGCGGCACATAATGGGCTACTATGCGATGCATAGTAGCCCATTATGCATCTACTTTGCAGGGTAATGTAGAGGAAGTAAACCCCATCTGGATTTACTTCCTCTTGAACCTGCATTGTGCATTGCAGAATTCAAACTATATAAGTTTCAACCAGAGGGCCAACTTTTCAATGGTTGTAGAAGACTGTATACACAGGCAACCTGTAAACTGTTATGCTGGCCATACACAATACGAAAAATCTGCCGAACGAGTTTTCAAAAAAACAAACACACGGTCGTGAGAGCAAACAGTTTTGCCATCATGTAATGACCAAAATTTGATCGATAAATTGTTCAACTGACATAAATGAATCAGTTTTCATTCGTTTTGTCACATAAGCCCAGTGAAAAACTGTTCTGAAAATCAGTAAACCAATCAAACCAGCAGGAAATTACATTTCTGGAGGGCGTTCTATATACCATCTGTGTACAGAATGCCTCCATGTAGCCCTATTGTATTGCATTTTACAGAAAATTACAGCAATGCAGATTGAAAAGGAAAGGTAATTTTTAAAGTGTTGGTTAAGTCAATCACTGGCAGTCCCTCTATTTGAGCCTGGCATACCACACTCTGGAAGTCTTTTATAAAAATGAGGCATGTAAGTACCGTTTTAGAGCTCTCTTCATGGCCACTTTACAGCTCCGATACATGGCTTCTGCAGGAGGGGCCGAGACCTCCCTCTGACATTAGCCTGGGAGATCACATGGCTGCTCAGCAGCCCTGGAAACCAACAAGAGTCATGTGACCGGCCTGAAGATCGCGCTAAAAAGATATTTGCATGCCTCGTTTTGTAAAAGACTCATACAGTGTGCTATGCCTGCCTATTATAGAGGGGCTGGCAGTGACTATTTCTAATTTTTTATTTTTAATAATAGCGGCGGGGGGGGGGGGGGGCGTAGACAGAGACACAGACAGGGAGCTGACAGACAGGGAGGAGGGGGAGAGAGGAGAGCTGGAGAGCTGAGACCAGGGCTGCGGATGATGAAGGGACGTACACTGACAATGATGGTCAGGGCTCAGCAGCCCTGATTTTCGTGGTCAGCGCAGAGAGGGGATACAGGAAGTGGCAGGATCAGGTTTTTTTTTTTACAGTTTAAAGGGGGGCAGATTACACAACACAAGCACTGTGCTGTTTAATCTGCTTTAAGGGAACAGGATCTCTGTTTTTTTTGTTTTTGGGTTAACAAACACTTTAATAACATTCAACCACAGTAAGACTTGTGTCGCAATTGTATATGCTATCATGTTATTTTTTTTTTTTCTGCAAAAGTGATTTAGAATTTCTAGATGCTCCCTATTATATAGCAATTTTTTACTTTATGAGTTCAGGTCCGCTTTAAAATTATGACACAAATATGGTATATACCAATGTGTTTAATAATTTAATTGCACAGATATAAAAATAGCTTTCAGCCTGTAAATAATCATATAAAATAAATTCTACCATAAATAAATGTATGAGATTGTAAGAAACAGTGCTTGGATGTGCTGTAAACTTTTTCATAAGGCTCATTTCACACGTAGCAGAGTCTGCTCCAATCAGCAGGGGTCTGTGAGCAGATCCTATGCTGAACTGGAGCCGAATGGGAGGCATGTCAGTTTTTGACATATGTGCCTGTTCAGTTTATGTCCAGTGGACATGGGTGGACCCGTGACAGCTCTATAAGGGCCAGGTATTAATGGACTCCATTTACTATATATCAGGCTACCTCTGATCCTTACTGTTTAGGTCCACAAAATATTTTTTTTTACGGACCTGAATGGACTCGGATGTACAGTCAGGTCCATAAATATTGGAACAGCGACACAATTCTAATCTTTTTGGCTCTATACACCACCACAATGGCTTTGAAATGAAACAAACAATGTGTGCTTTAACTGCAGACTTTCAGCTTTAATTTGAGGGTATTTACATCCAAATCAGGTGAAAGGTGTAGGAATTACAACAGTTTGTATATGTGCCTCCCACTTTTTAATGGACCAAACGTAATGGGACAATTGGCTGCTCAGCTGTTCCATGGCCAGATGTGTTTTATTCCCTCATTATACCATTTACAAGGAGCAAATAAAAGGTCCAGGGTTAATTTCAAGTGTGCTATTTGCATTTGGAATCTGTTACACTCTCCAGGAGGTAGGTGTATGTGTGTCAAAGTCAACAATCAAGAGAAGACTTCACCAACTTGTACCAGAGTGATGGGAAGAGAAGAGTATGGAGAAGGAAAGGAACTGCTCATGATCCAAAGCATACCACCTGATCAGTGAAAGCATGGTGGTGGTAGTGTCATGGCGTGGGCATCTATGGCTGCCAATGGAACTGGTTCTCTTGTATTTATTGATGATGTGACTGCTGACAAAAGCAGCAGGATGAATTCTGAAGTGATTCGGCCAATATTATCTGCTCATATTCAGCCAAATGCTTCAGAACTCATTGGACGGCGCTTCACAGTGCAGATGGACAATGACCCAAAGCATACTGCGAAAGTAACCAAAGAGTTTTTTAAGGGAAAGAAGTGGAATGTTATGCAATGGCCAAGTCAATCACCTGACCTGAATCCGATTGAGCATGCATTTCACTTGCTGAAGACAAAACTGAAGGGAAAATGCCCCAAGAACAAGCAGGAACTGAAGACAGTTGCAGTAGAGGCCTGGCAGAGCATCACCAGGGATGAAACCCAGCATCTGGTGATGTCTATGCATTCCAGACTTCAGGCTGTAATTGACTGCAAAGGATTTGCAACCAAGTATTAAAAAGTGAAAGTTTGATTTATGATTATTAATCTGTCCCATTACTTTTGGTCCCCTAAAAAGTGGGAGGCACATATACAAACTGTTGTAATTCCTACACCGTTCACCTGATTTGGATGTAAATACCCTCAAATTAAAGCTGAGAGTCTGCAGTTAAGGCACATCTTGTTCGTTTCTTTGCAAATCCATTGTGGTGGTGTATATAGCCAAAAACATTAGAATTGTGTCGATGTCCCAATATTTATGGACCTGACTGTAAATGGACACAAGTCTGTTTACATCTCACTGTCCATAGGGCTGCATGGAGCTTCCAATCAAGTCCACCTGAAAAATTGATGGGCGGACCTGATAGGAAAGCCTGTGTGAAAGGGCCGTAATGCATATCTAAAGTCAAAATGTTTTTCTTTGTAGAGTGGCAAGAGTTATTACCCTGTCTTGTTCTTAGTGCTGTTTATGTCCCACATAGGTGTGCGCAGCGTATTGCATTACGGTGTGCACCCAAAGCTCAAAAATACATGTGCGTGTGTCTACATATATATGGCCCTGGCACATTGATCTCCATGCATAAGCACTTCACTTATGGCAGAGCCGGTAAGAGGGAAATCTTTCCTATCTTTCCGCTGACACACAGAACGATAATGCTAATGCGCAGGGGGTGATTAGGGAGTGCCCAGGAACATCCGGCACACCCTGTGCACACACCTATGATGTCCCATTAGAGGGAATAACTCTCTGTAGTTGCACTTGTGACCACTATCACTGGGGCAGAAGTGCAAGAAAGGTCTTGTTGTGTGCACAGGAATAATAAACAGATTTCCTAGTGGGGCACAGATAGCAAAACAAAAAACAGTTTTGGCTTTAGTTATACTATAAACAGAATATAACTGTGCTTTTACTTGTGCAATCCTATACGGTATAATGTTAATGCCCCCAGCTATTCCACATTAGGAAGCAGCTTAGTATGGTGGCACACTGAAAAGAGAAGGAGCTAGGAGCCTTGAGGTACAGGGCCGCTCTGTGCAATTCCATTGCACAGGGCAGGTAAGTATAAACCAGTTTGTTATGTAAAGTGGATGTAAACCTGATTCATGAAGTTTGAGCTGGGCACATATATCTGCAGTATTTTCTTATCTTTCTTCAAAGCACTAAGACCTGTGGCTTTCTCCCGCTCTGTTCTTCTGTTATCAGCATGATAATTTCTGACAAGTTCTCCGTCAACTGAGATAAAACCAGGCTGAAATTTGTGTCGGGGAGGTTGCTATAAATAAATTAGCAGAGAGCTAAACTATTCACAGAACAGCTCTGACAGTCTCTGCCTATGTGAGGAAGGGGGTGTGCCTTTCCTCCAATCAGCTGTCTTGGCTGACTTCACACTCAGTGTTGAACAGGAAGGGAAAATCTCTAATACGATCGGAACTTTCTAAAGGATATATAAAGCTGTAAACAGCAGATATACATGTAAAACGTATTTAGCGAGATTTGTTTCATCTCTGTGTATCATCTGAGGCTGTTCACTTCACTGGGTATATGTGAGGATTTACATCCACTTTAAGAAAAATAGAGTTTATAACCACTTTAAATACAATTTAGATTCTGTAACCTGATTCAACAAAACCTTTATAAATATTCCCTTTTATGTGTATAGGGTAATCTTTTCACTGCAGATCTAACAATGATAATATCAGACACTTGCTCCAGAGGACAAAAAAATGATAATGTAGGTTTCTGGTTCTGTTTAACACATGAGGTCCAGAATGTCATATTTTCAGCTCCCTGGCCTCACTTTCTCATCTTTCCAGCTGTGAATGAATAAAGCACAGATTCATTATCATCCAAGCAAATGGACCATTATGTTACTTGATGACAACAATGCAGAACGCGCAGGTGGTCAGAGGGCCTCACTGACTGATTGCAGCATGCTGAAAATCAATCATTTGCTCTGTGAACCGCATTCAAGTAGGACTGCAACAATCTGGGAATATATAATATATTTTCCTTTCCAATTATGAATATGTCAGAAACAGCAAGTAACTGTTTATAGATTAATAAAGTGCAATTTGCAAAGGATGAGTAGAGAACACCATGGGGGAGATTTACTAAAACTGGAGCACTCAGAATCTGGTGCAGCTGTGCATGGTAGCCAATCAGCTTTCAACTTCAGCTTGTTCCATTAAGTTTTGGCAATAAAACCTGGAAGCTGATTGGTTTCTATGCAGAGCTGCACCAGATTTTGCACTCTCCAGTTTTAGTAAATCTCTCCCAAAGAATACTTGGAATTGATATTTTACTTAGTAGTAAGTTACTGTGGAAAACTATTGCAGAATGTAATTCAAGCAAATAACGCTAAGTTCAGAGAGAACAACTGAATGGACAGATTGATCAATGAATCCCACCTACCTACATGACCAGTGTAAGATGAAGAACAGGATTCTCGAACATCAAGAGATCCTTTTCCAATATAGTGCCTCATATGTTCATATCCCTAAACTGAACAAGGTTATTTGTACATATTAAAGCAAGACACATACCAGTCAAATCTCCCTAAGGCTCTATTCATACCTGAGTGTAGTGCAGTGACAGCTGCTACAGCTCGTTTTTTTTGGCTTTCTTTTCTTTTTAGTGGAGCATTTTTGGAGTGGCACCATTGATTTAAATGGGCCTCCCTCTGCTCCAAAAACATTCCAAACAAGCTCATGTACCAAATCTTGGCACAGAGTAAGGAACATTTACGGTTGCGATTTTTGCAGCAATTGTAGTGTGTTTTGTTGCTCAACAATCATAGCAAAATTGCACCACGTTTGGGGTACCATTAAGAAATAATGGCATCAAAAAAGCGTTCCATGTTTTGCTGCAATTCTGGAATCGCAGGCAGAATGGCAGCGATTCCACCTGCGAATCGGATCACTCAGGTGTGAATGGAGCCTTAGATTAGATCTATTAGTTCAGCAAGTTTTATCAATAACAATATAGTGCGAGGACCTACCTCTTTGCATATAAATTAAATTATTGCTTAGGTAGGCCCTCACATTACTAAATCATTTGCAAATTTACAGTCGTTGATCTAAAGCAGTGGTCTCCAAACTGTGGCCTGGGGGCCAGATGCAGGCCTTTGCTTGCATTTATTTGGCTTTTGGGGCTCTATTTCTCCCACTGATACAAGGCACTTTTGCTCCCACTGACACCAATGATGGGCCAGTATGCCTCTCACTGACACCAACAATGAGACACTATACAGTACCTTCCACTGACACCAATGCTGGGGCACTATTCCTCTCACTGACACCAACAATGGGACACTATTCCTCCCACTTACACCAATGATGGGGCACTATTCCTCTCACTGACACCAATGATGGGACTCTATTCCTCCCACTGACACCAGTGATGGGGCACTATTCCTCCCACTGACACCAACAATGGGCCACTATTCCTTACACTGTCACCAATGATGGGGCACTATTCCTCTCACTGAAACCAACAATGAGACACTATTCCTCCCACTGACACCAATGATGGGGCACTATTTTTCTCACTGAAACCAACAATGAGACACTATTCCTCCCACTGACACCAATGATGGGGCACTATTCCTCTCACTGACACCAATGATGCGGCACTATTCATTACACTGACACCAATGATGGGGCACTATTCCTCTCAGTGAAACCAACAATGAGACACTATTCCTCCCACTGACATCAATGATGGGGCACTATTTCTCTCACTGACACCAATGATGGGGCACTATTCCTCCCACTGACACCAATGATGGGGCACTATTCCTCTCACTGACACCAACAATAGGACACTATTCCTTCCACTGACACCAACGATGGGGCACTATTCCTTGTATTGACACCAATGATGGGGTGCTATTCCTTGCACTGACACCAACGATGGGGCACTACTTCTTCCTCTGTAACCAACAATGAGGCACTGTTCCTCCCACTCATGTTCTACTCTCACTGGCCACAGTCCTGCCCACACAAAGTCTGAAGGACAGTAAACTGGCCCTTTCTTTATAAAGTTTGGAGACTCCTGATCTAAAGGTCAAATCTAAGGAAAATCTTATTTATGTGTAGCCATCTTTTGACAGGTCAAAGAAGTCTTACACAAATGAGCTGCCATGGACAATGCAGATTCCAGGGCAGAGATCGCAAATATCAATTGAAGCCTCACTGCCTCACTCTGATACATGTGCACTGCTAAAAGGAACTTTACTACTAGTATATAGCACCTAGATCAGAGAGGACAAGCAGTTATGAATAGATAGACAAGTCTAAGAAATCCCAACAAACACAAAAGTTAGGGCTAATGCAGGACTCAGGGCAGGGTTCCCAAACATCAATGGAACCCAATGGAACCCTTACCAATCTTATCCGTTATTGCTTTCACACCGGTTAAACTGGATGGACTAGTGTCTTTATTCAACCTTACCAACTATGTAATTAATACAAAATGATAGATTGGGGTCCTTACTACATAGTAGTTGGATACATGGCTCAATTGTCCAAGGAGGTCTATACCCCTCTCCTCAAAGACCTGTGTGCATGTATTAAAAGGCTTTTCATTGGTTTTCCTTTGGTTACATGTTATACAGTCTCATTCTTTTTAACTGTTAAGTGCTTTTCATGCCAAATACTTGTTTATTGCCACATTTTCACTCTATGACCTAATTATGCAAACAGTGTGTTTTGAAGACTAAATCCTATTTTAACAAGCTTAATCTGAGTTAATATGCTTCCATACAAATGTACATGATAACATAAAATTATTTGCAATATATTAACACTGTCTATATAAAATAAATAGGCTGTATACAAGAAATTTAATAGGCTAATTAACTATCCTCATTTTCCATTCAGCAGTATTTATTTTTATATCGTAAATTAGATTTATGGTTAAAGATTAAAAGAGATATTAAAAGTACAGGGCGGTCCAATATCTTTAATTTTATGTACAATCTGTTCCAAAATACCAGATTTTTTAAAGAAAAGGCGCATACACAGTTGCACTGATAGCACCACAAAGTTGAGCAGCCAAAGCTTATTCTCATATTTTTTTGTATGCACAAGTGATGGTTGTGGAGATATGCACAACTATGATAGTGCACATAAGGCTAATTTACTAACAAATGTGCTTTGCTAAGCAGCATCCAAATTTACCCCAGCTAGGTGCTTAAAGCAGAGTTCCCCCCAAAAGTGGAACTTTCACTTATTTGCCCCCCCCCCCACCCTCCAGTTCCACATTTGGCACCTTCCAGGGGGGAATGGGTACCTATTTTTGACAGGTTCCTTTGCTAAGCAGCATCCAAATTTACCCCAGCTCGGTGCTTAAAGCAGAGTTCCCCCCAAAAGTGGAACTTTCACTTATTTGCCCCCCCCCCACCCTCCAGTTCCACATTTGGCACCTTCCAGAGGGGAATGGGTACCTATTTTTGACAGGTTCCTGCCCCCACTTCCGGGAGATGACGCCCCCTCCTCTTTCCTCCTCCGCTGGGCCAATTAGAAAGCTCAGCGTGCTTCGTAGATGCGCAGTAGGGAACCGTCTGTGAAGTTGAAAGGCTTCACTGCCGGTTTCCCTTAGTGAAGATGGTGGCGGCAGCACCCAACAGCCGATCCAAGGATCGACTGGGGTGTCGACATCGTGGGCTCCCTGGACAGGTAAGTGTCCAGCAGTATTTGCAGCTGCTGACTTTTATTTTTTTTCCCCAGGCTGGAACACCTCTTTAAGGACATAAACCAAATTGATTTTCTTTGATGTTTTTAGGGTGATCTGTTTGCTATTTTGCAAACCTTTTCCATGTAGGTATAATACATAATCAGGTGCATGCTAGTTTCATTGGCATTGACCATAAAAATGTCAAAAAAGCTATGGCACTTGCCGACCGCCTAACGTACTAGTACGTTGGCAAAGTGGCCTCCCTGCACTGGATCACGTACCTAGCTGATTCATCACAGCACAAGCCGATCTGTGGGTATCGGCCAATGCTTGGCCACCAGCACCTGCTGATTTACAGAACAGAGCTCTGTAATTGTAAACAATACAGAGCTCTGTTCACTGACAGGGGATCTTGCTGTTTCTTTTCCCTGCTAAGCAAAAAAACAAGATCCTTAGTAAACACAGCACATATCACACACATTACACATAGTTAGGCACACATTTAACTCTTTGAACACCCTAGATGTTAAGCTTTTCCTACCCAGTGTCATTAATACAGTTACCGTTCATATTATTAGCACTGATCACTGCATTAATGTCACTGGTAACCATATCTATACCCAGCCGTGGCCGCCATTCTCAGTACTACAGCCGGGAGGACCATAGACGGGAGATCAGTCTTTGGATGCCAGTTAGGTATTTATGCAATCTGCCCCTTTTTTCTCCCCTGCCTCTTCTCACCCATTTATTCAAAGGGCATAGCTTTATCTCATGTGGTTCTCCCATGATTACAAGCATTATTTGCCTTTTGTTTATAACATTTAGGGATATATTTACCCTGAGGGGGACATGCTGACATACAAGATCATATTACTTTTCTATGAGATCAGACTATATATTTTACTGAGAAGACGCAGATATCTATTCTTTGGTCCTTTGGTTTTTCTTTTGGAATATAAATACACATGACAGATGATAATAGGCTTTAAAGTAATATATAGAGATAGCCTCATGAGATATACTCTGATTCCTTATAGAATCTTCAGGTCCTTTGTGACCCATATTTGCGGCTTCTATATTGGGGACCTCCATGGGGGTTCTTGTGACCCAGCGGTGCTGGTGCCCCTCCATGCTCATCCCACCCAAGAGAAGGCAACTTGATCTTGTCCAAGTTTTTATCCATGTGCATGACTGTACATTACTCCAAGTGGCATGTGAACCTACAACTATCAATATATATTATGGTCTTCCATCTTTTCTTCCTATGATGTTTTTTGCATTGTTATGTTCTCTATTAATAGAACCATTGAATGACTACATACTGTATCTCCTTACCAATACCCCTGAGGAAAGGTGTTCAAACCAGAAATGTGTTGGGTACATTGGAGACAACAAAGTATATGTATATGTATTTCCAACATAGATATACAGTGAAAGGTGTACTTTTTATGTGTCCTTGCACAGACACTATTTTACATGTGTATGTTCATGTGTTCTTTTTGTATCAATAAAATTATGCTATTTTAAACAATCCTATTTGGTAATCTTGTCGCCCTCAAAGTCTCTTTTCTAATGGAGGATACTCTGTTTTTCTAATGTCACTGGTAATGTCAGTGACAGTTAGTCAGTCCCCTCCCCCCAGTGTCTGTTAGTGTCAGATTACCCACCGCACTATCGCATCCCCTTTATAATGCTCTGATAACTGCCATTAGTAGTATAAAAAAAATTCCAGTATATATATCCCATAGTTTATGGAAGCTATAACTGTCAGACAAACCAATCAATATACACTTATTGGGATTTTTTTTTACCAAAGACATGTAGCAGAATACAGTGGCCAAAGTTTATGAAGAAATTTAATTTTTTTTATTTTTTTATTGGATATGTTTTATAGCAAAAAATAAAAAATATAGCTTTTTTTCCAAAAGTTTTGGTTTTCGTTTATATCACAAAAAAAAAAAACTCAGAGGTGTTCAAATACCACCAAAAGAAAGCTCTATTTGGGTGAAAAAAACTATATCAATTTTGTTTGTGTACAGTGTCTTATGGGAGCGAAAAACAAATATATGTAGTACACCTCATCTTAATGCAGAGCTTAAAATTGCATTATTTTGATGTTCAATGCACATTGCAAATGTGAACTGGAATGTACAGTCATATGAATAGGTAAGTACATTCCATGGAAATTGTTGGCTTCTTCGCAAGATTTGTACATTAGATTTTCATTCAAACAGCACCTGCAGATAAAGGTGCTATATTTGATTAAAACAAAAATATAAATAGATATAATGGAGTTCTGTTTTAAAAAAAAAATAAGTATACCCTTGCCCCCCAAAACGGGTATTGCCTTCTTTAGCAGAAATAACTTCTTGCAGGTATTTGCATAGCTGCCCACCAGTTTTAACCACTCTTTCAAGCAAAATTCCTTCAGTTGTAAGTTGTTTGCGGGCTTCCCACCATGAAATTCTGGTTTCTGATCACCCCACATCATTTCAATGTAATTCAAATCAAGCCTTTGACTAGGCCGGTCCATAGCCCTCCATTTCTTCTTTTTGAGACACTCCTTGGTAGGTTTTCTTGTGTGCTTCAGATCATTATTCAATTTGAAAATTCTATTTCTGGTTCATCTTCAACTTTAAGACAGATGGCCTCACACCCTCATCAAGCATACCATGATACGATGCAGCATTCATAGTTGACTTGATGACTGCAAGATGTCCAGATCCTGAAGCAGCAAAGCAAACCCAAACCATGCATTTCCATCACAATGCTTCACAAAGTTCTTTTCCTAAAATGCTGTCTTCTGTTTGCACCAAACGTGTCTACTGTTACTGTGTCATATCAACTCTATCTTTGACTCATTAGTCCAAACACAATGTTCAAGATGGCAGGGTCTTTGCCTTTAGATTCAGTGGTCTTGTTTTATGCTGGGTTCACACTAATGAGAATTGGATGCGGCGTACACCGCATCCAATTCGCATGGCAGGAGATTGTGACCGGCTCTCAATGGAGCTAACCCCAATGACTGCATCAAAAATATGTTTATATATCACCATTGAAGTTAGCACTGAGCACACCAGCAGAGAAAAAAAATGCTGCTTTTGTAAGCATTTTTCTTTTTTTATGCCTCTGAACTCAGCTTTATAGTAGTCAATGGGGTTGTTTTACTAAAGGCAAATAGACTATGCCCCTGGCGAAGTGCAGTTGCACTCTACACGTGCAGTTGCTCCAAAGCTTAGTAAATGAGCAGAAGCTCTGCCGACTTCCATCATCCAATCATGCTGTTTTTTAAATTTTCCTTGCATGTGATTGGATATTCTTTACAAAGAGAGCATTCATCATTTACTAAGCTCTGGCGCAATTGCACTTGCAGAGTGCAGTTGCACTTTGCAAGGTGCACAGTCTATTTGTCTTTATTAAATCAACCCCTATGTGTCCATGTACTGTACATTGTGGTATTTATATTCATATTTTATGATTCAGAGAGAAGCTCTGGAATAACTGATGCATATACCCACATAAACACACATATACATACGCCTATAATCATCATATGCACTTAAACACGCATGGATGCATGTAAATACATGCAAGACTGAGCATTTTTTAGGCTGGATTTTTTTTTACCAGTTCCCGGGGTAGGTTCTCACAATTGGAGCAATTGGAGCAGATGCCTAGAGCCTTCTGTTATCTGTGATGGTCTATTACAAGCCTTTGAACTTGTGCCATGCATAAAAATGATGTCTGTGAAAATGCATGGGGCACACCAGCTATGTGCGCGGGACATTAGGCACCCAAGAAACAGCTGATTCATCAGGGGAATTCTGTATCCTCAGAGAATGCTGACCCTCAGTATTTCTTCTCCCCAGAGAAATTATAAGGCATGCTTGTTATGGGGGCACTTGGCAGGGGGGTGGAGCCAGGAGCGCTAGTCGGGGACCAAGAAGAGGAGGATCGGGCTGCTCTGTGCAAAACCATTACACAGAGCAGGTAAGTATAACATGTTTTTATTTTAACAAACAATGCAGGTTTACAACCATTTTAGGAAAGCTGGACTATCAATTCAGCTCAACTAACTGCAGCTTAGCACTACTGTATTTAAATAGACACACCTGCTTAGGTTAGGGTGGCTATGCATATTTTTTATTTAGTTAAGTAACCTATGTTTACTTTAACCAGTTCCTGTCCAGCCTATTGATAAATGATGGCTGATCAGGATTGCTCTAGATCCGGGTGGATGTCATATGAAGTCTTCCCCAGAACGCACCATGCTGCGGCGTGATCCGTCACCCGCTGTGTCCACCAGACACAGCCGATGGCATATCACTGTACTAGGCCACCGTGACAAATCACAGCAGATCACATGACAATTGTACACAATGGATGGCTTCCATTCATGCCTTTCATTGTGTACTATTGTGTTACTTACTGTGAATGCTCACAGTGATCACATGGTACAGACAGGGCCAATCAAAATCCATCTCTACCATTTGATTAGTTGTGGCCAATCACAATACACACTGAATGAATCAATTTCTTTTAGAAAGAATGGTTGCTTATAACAGTGAATACCACTCTTATAAGTGATCATAATGTGTAATAATAATACAAAAATCCTGATCACCTCCCCAGAATAGTACAGTGTTACTATGATAACACTACATTGCTCTGGTCACAGTACGTTAAAAAAAAAAAAAGTATTAAAAAAGAGAAAATATTTTTTTAAAAATTGGAAAAGAAAAATGTAAAATTATTTAAAACATTTTTTTTTTTTTTTTTACATACTGTCATTAGTCAGTGCCCCTGATCACTGCCTCGCCGGTTATATGAGGATGCTGTACTGCACTGGTGACAGTGTGTAAAAAAAAAAATTGTTCTTTTTTTTTTTTTTGCAATTTTCCAAAAAATTACAAATTCCAAATACTCACTATGCCTCCTACTAAATACCTTGTACTGTCTGCTTCCAACAAGGGGTCATTTGGGGGATATTTGTACTGTCCTGTCATTTTTGGGCCTCGGGCGATGAGATAGGCTGTATGTATATCAGGATTGATCAATTTTCAGATATATTCCATGGTTTGTGGACTCTATAACTTTCCTACAGACTAAATAACATTCACTGATTTGGGCTATTTTAACTAAAGAAATGTAGCAGTATACATTTTAGCCTAAATTCATAAAGAAAGATTATTTCTTTGCAAAATTGTCCAAAAAACACACAGCCATTAATGTCTAAACTGTTGGCCACAAAAGTGAGTACACCCACAGTGAAAATGCCTAAGTTGGGCCCAAACAGTCAATATTTTGTGTGGCCACCATTATTTTCCAGCACTGCTTTAACCCTCTTGGGCATGGAGTTCACCAGAGCTTCACAGATTGGCACTGGAGTCCTCTTCCACTCCTCCATGACAACACCATGGAGTTGGTGGACGTTAGAGACCTTGCACTCCTCCACCTTCCATTTGAGGATGCCCCACAGATGCTCAATAGGGTTTAGGTCTAGAGACATGCTTGGCCAGTCCATCACCTTTACCCTCATATTCTTTAGCAAGGCAGTGGTCATCATGGAGGTGTGTTTTAGGGTCTTTATCATGTTGGAATACTGCCCTGCGGCCCAGTCTCCGAAGGGAGGGAATCATGATCTGCTTCAGTATTTCCTAGTACTTGTTGGCATTCATGGTTCCCTCAATGAACTGTAGCTCCCCAGTGCCGGCAGCACCCATGCAGACCATGACACTCCCACCACCATGCTTGACTGTAGGCAAGACACACTTGTCTTTGTACTCCTCACCTGGTTGCCACCACACATGCTTGACACCATCTGAACCAAATACGTTTATTTTGGTCTCATCAGACCACAGGACATGGTTCCAGTAGTCCATATCCTTAGTCTGCTTGTCTTCAGTAAACTGTTTGCGGGCTTTCTTGTGCATCATCTTTAAATGATGCACAAGCCATGCAGACCAATTTGATGCAGTGTGCAGCGTATGGTTTAAGCACTGTCAGGCTGACCCCCCACCCCTTCAACCTCTGCAGCGCTCATATGTCTATTTCCCAAAGACAACCTCTGGATATGATGCTGAGCACGTGCATTCAACTTCTTTGGTCGACCATGGAAAAGCCTGCTCTGAGTGGAACCTGTCCTGTTAAATGGCTGTATGGTCTAGGCCACCGTGCTGCAGCTCAATTTCAGGGTCTTGGCAATCTTCTTATAGCCTAGACCATCTTTATGTAGAGCAACAATTCTTTTTTCAGATCCTCAGAGAGTTCTTTGCCATGAGGTGCCATGTTGAACTTCCAGTGACCAGTATGAGAGAGTTAGAGCGATATCACCAAAATTAACACACCTGCTCCCCATTCACACCTGAGACCTTGTAACACTAACGAGTCACATGACTACAGGGAGGGAAAATGGCTAATTGGGCCCAATTTGAACATTTTCACTTAGGGCTGTACTCACTTTTATTGCCAGCAGTTTATTCATTAATGGCTTTGTGTTGAGTTATTTTGAGGGGACAGCACATTTACACTGTTATACAAGCTGTACACTCACTACTTTACATTGTAGCAAAGTGTAATTTTCTCAGTGCTGTCACATGAAAAGATATAATAAAATATTTACAAAAATGTGAGGGGTGTACTTACTTTTGTGAGATACTGTATATTTGTTTTAATCCTTGAAGTATCTTATTCCTGCAGCGCTGTTGTGTGGGCACATGATCTTCCCCTGTTCTTTGGAATCTGCATGGAAAGATCATTGGGGGGGGCTTTGATTACTCTGCTGATGTATGCTCTCTACAGTGTCTCTGTCTGGCCAGCCCTGATTGGTGCTATACCAGTCACATGACAAAAAACACAGTTTCAGAAGAGCAACAGTTTTACAGCTCCCAATAAATCTTTATTGAACATCGAATGTGTATTTTTTGTGCATTAATATGGTGTAAGTGGAGTTAAAGATGATTGACACCAGCTTTCATTTTGTTCATATGCCATCTGCATCCAAGGCTCTTTTTTTACTTTACAGATATTAGCAATAACATTAGATATGCTGTATTTAATACTGAGTGTGTTTCCTAGTGATGTAATCAATAAGCATACTATATCCCGCCTCATAGTGTTTAGCAATAGGAGTAGAAGGGAGGGGGTGCATAGGTAAGAAAAAGGATGAAATTACGGACTTAGAAGGGAACTGAAATTGGAGCATGCTCCGTAGAGGACACCAACTGGTCTGCACAATCTCAGCCTGCAATGGGGGCACAGAGAAGATGGGAGGGACAGCTGAAGGCAGGATCAACCAGGTATATTTTACTCAACACAAAACAAATGCTTTAGTGGCTTTGTGAGTATGAACACACTGTTATATAGCATGTAATGAGAGTTTTCATAGTCTGGGTTTAATGACACTTGAACTTGTTTACTAATGCTTTCTCTTTTGGATGTAGCGACATGCCTAAATGGCATTTTGATTTTTTTATATTTCAATGTTTCCTGTCATAGTTTGACAAGCAGCAGTTTTAAACCCTGTGTGAGCCTATGTGATTACATAATGCATGCAATTTTTGTTTAGAAGGCTTATATTGTTTACATTCTTAGGACTAGGCTATGCAGGTGATTTTTGATTGCGTACCTCTGCAATCAAGTTCACCCTTGGAGCGATGTCTCACAGAACTTTTGTCATGCTGCTATTTTTTAAATTAAAAATTGGAGCTTCTTTTTCTCATGCTGGGCTGATAAATTATACATTGACTCAGCACAGATTTAAATGGGGATTACTCTCTTCCTGCCACAAGAGCAGATCAAGCTATCCTCATTCAAAATTCTGAACTGTAGAATTTAACAAGCCAGCCATGAGAAAATGAAGCTGCAATTTTTAATTTGGGTTAATGAAGAAAAAAAGGAAAGAAAAAAATTCTGCTGACCTCACAAAAACGCTAGTTGCCTGGCTGTTATGGTAATCCTTTAACTTCAACATTCTCTGGGACTCTGATCTGGAATGAGCATGCAGACATTGATATCCAAATTGCTTATCTGTATACAGCAACTGAAAACACAGTATCAGCAGTAGCTAAAAAGCATTTTTATAAAGCAGAGTTCCAGCCAAATTTTTCACTCCTCACCATGCAGCATGAAGGTGCATCCTTAAAATTAATTGGCAATTTATTATTTTTTTTCTGTTTCTGTTTTTCATTTATGCCTATATCTAATTTTACTTCTTTAGTGGCCGCGGCACCATACGTCATTTCCGGTTTTGCATTGGCTCCTGGAAGATCTTGGTCAGCTTGACATGGCACTGCTCCTGTAACATTTAACATTGGCGTCTATGGAAAAACTTGGTCAGCTTGACATGGCACAGCTCCAGTAACATTTAACATGGGCGTCTATGGAAAATCTTGGGCAGCTTGATATGGCACAGCTCCAGTAACATTTAACATTGGCTTCTATGGAAAATCTTGGTCAGCTTGACATGGCAAGGCTTCAGTAACATTTAACATGGGCTTCTATGGAAAATCTTCGTCAGCTTGACATGGCACTGCTCCAGTAACATTTAACATTGGCATCTATGGAATCTGCTCCAGTGCCATGTAAAGCTGACTAAGATTTTCCATAGTAGCCCATGTTAAATGTTACTGAAGCCATGCCAGGTCAAGCTGACCAAGATTTTCCATAGAAGCCAATGTTAAATGTTACTGGAGCCATGCCATGTCAAGCTGACCAAGATTTTCCATAGATACCAATGTTAAATGTTACTGGAGCTGTGCCATATCAAGCTGACCAAGATTTTCCATAGACGCCCATGTTAAATGTTACTGGAGCTGTGCCATGTTAAGCTGACCAAGATTTTCCATAGACGCCCATGTTAAATGTTACTGGAGCTGTGCCATGTTAAGCTGACCAAGATTTTCCATAGACGACCATGTTAAACGGTACTGAAGCCATGCCATATCAAGCTGACCAAGATTTTCCATAGAAGCCAATGTTAAATGTTACTGGAGCTGTGCCATGTCAAGCTGCCTAAGATTGCACCACACTGCACATGTGCAAGATCGGCAGGTACATGCTGGGCAGTCAGGAATCCACAGAATCCAGGAAGAAGGACACTGTGGCTTCAGATGCCCACACTGGAGATGGCCGCGCTGTGCAGGAACTTCACAAAGTAAGAAAACGATGCTGCATAAATAGAAAACTGAGCATAGTTTACAGCATACCATTGTTACATTGCATGAGGCATGAGTATTCTAGGGGTATTTTTATCTTAAAAGTCATATTTCAGCTGGAACTCCGCTTTAAGGAGGTCAGCAATGTATTCCTTTCATGACAGGTCTTCTTCAAATTTTCTTTTTTGCTGTGGATGGGTGGATGACATTAGGAGTGTGAAAACAATTGTGGAGAATTCAATTCCACACATGGGAGATTTCCAGTCGCTGAACTCGCTAATGGTTTTGTGTTATTGGTATATGCCACAATTTAGTTGCATTACAATACATATTCCTCTTAATTACATTCATTATCTTGAGTGGGCCAAGTAATTAACTCTGAGTTAAAGTGAATGCATAGCGTTCTGCATGTACTTTATTTTTTTACTCAGCACTAAATTGTAATGAATATTTTGTTTTATTACTATTTACAACCAGCCTCTTTACATGTAATTGTTTACCAGTAAAACTTATCTGATTTGATAAAAAAAGGCTTTTGTTTTAACCACTTCAGCCCCAGAAGGATTTCACACTTTAGGACCAGAGCACTTTTTACTATTTGGCACTGCGTCGCTTTAACTGACAATTGCTCGGGTGTGCGACATTGTACCCAAACAAAATTTGTGTCCTTTTTTCCCCACAAATAGAGCTTTCTTTTGGTGGTATTTGGTCCCCTCTGCGTCATTTCTGATCACTGCTATAAATAAAAAAAGAGTGACAATTTTGCAAAAAAATCAATATTTCTTACTTTTTGCTAAAGTACAAATCCAAAAAAAAAATATAAAAAAATAAAAAAAAAATTTTTTTTCATCGGTTTTGGATGATTTATATTCTTCCTCATATTTTTGGTTAAAAAAATCACAATTGGCATTTAGTGATTGGTTTGCGCAAAAGTTGCCGCTTTGCGGATGATGAGAATTCATTTCTGGGGTTTTTATTATTTTTTACTAGTAATGGCGGTGATCTACGATTTTTAGCGGTACTACGATATTGCGGCAGACATGTTGAACTATTTTGACACTTTTTTGGGACCATTGGCATTTATACAGCGATCAGTGCTATAAAAATGCACTGATTACTGTGTAAATGCCATTGGCAGTGAAGGGGTTAACCTGGAGGGGGCGCTCTAAGGGTTAACTGTGTTCCCCAGGCGTGTTCTAACTGTATGTGGGCTGGGCTGGCAGGGGGAGGGGAGTGATCAAGGCTTCCATATAGAGGAAGCCTGTGATCACAGCCCTTCCCCCTCTATGAGAACGGAGATACGTGATTACATACACGGACTTCTGTTCTCTCACTGCGGGGGGGGCATCGCGGGTAGCGGCGGCAATCGAGTCTGCCCTACCCGCTCCCTGGCCCCCCCGGAAACAGTGAGCGTGCGAGCGTGCCTCCGGCGGCGCGCGTGCGCTCACAATGCTAGTTATCGTGGCCGCCGTCAGGTGATGGCATTTCGCGATAACGAGCCACCTTTCCACCGTCACGCTGCGGCGGGCGGTCGGCGGGTGGTTAAGTGGTCGGCGCGTGTGCACTCACAAGACTAGTTGTCACGGCGATGACGGCGGTTTGCGATAATGAGCCACCTTGTCACCGTCAGACTACGGCCAGCGGTCGGCAAGTGGTTAACCTGAAGCTCAAATTACACACATAGCTGAGGAGTGACCAATACCCCTTGCCCCCCGTCCCCTCCAGGAGAAGACTGTGATTAGTGCTAGGACTATAGTAACCACTAGTAC
Organism: Glandirana rugosa; assembly: GCA_018402905.1. NCBI lineage: Eukaryota > Metazoa > Chordata > Amphibia > Anura > Ranidae > Glandirana > Glandirana rugosa. The sequence goes on along the minus strand of BLSH010325990.1, from coordinate 628,155 downwards.
TAATCGAAGGTAAAACCCGGCATGCTGGTTGTACCCAAGTTGATCGATCGTTCAACTTGCTACATTCAGCCTGCCCATACACAGTTTGAATCTTGTCCAGTTCCTGCTGAACTGGCTGAGATTTGAACTATGCATGGCCGGCCTTACTGTTTTAGTCAAACAGGGCTTTATGTTGAGTCAATTGGACAAAGTACGTCAAAGGGAAAAGGTACTGTTGGCTTATTTTTTCAAAAACCCTATAATCCACTTACAAGTCCATCTCATGGGTGTACTATGTATTAAATAACCATTTGTATTTTGTGTGTGTGTGCTTAAAACGTGTAAAAAAATATATAAAAAACAAATCAAGCTAAACTCCAAGTAGATAAAAAATAATAAACTTAAGATCCCTTTTACTCTAGCGGACCAATCGGGCCCTCCTGTTCAGTTTTTCCGGTGGACCCGATTGGACTCCCCAGTCTCCTCTATGGAGCGCCAGCTGGCATTCAATCTAATCTTATCTGCTAAAAACAGATGAATGGGAATCCATTCCCTCAATGGCAGTTGGGTGTAAACAGACAGGTGGCCCAATTACATCCGACCACCCATAGAGGAGAGTGGGCTGTGTCTGTGTCTGCTCTACATAAGCGGAGCGGACATGGACCAGTCATCCATCTGCTCAGCGGGGATTAGTGGACAGATTCTACACAGAGAGGTCAGACTCCAACAGAGCCTGCCCCATGTGGAAGGGGCCAAAGCAATATTAAACCAAATACCAAAAATTTAATATATTACAGTTTACCAATCATTAGATGTGGTGGCTGCATTAGTTCTCTTTTTTTAGGCTTTTTTCCTCTGTTTTCACCTGGTGATCTGGTTACAGTTTTATTTTTTTTCCTTTTCAGATAAAGGTTTTACATAAATAAATAAAAGCTTATCACTGTAAAGTCATCCATAAATGGATTGAATAACTGTTGGTTCAACAGGGACCGACTGAGATTCCATCCATCTATGGCCAGGCTGGTTGGATGCATCGACTTGGGTACAACCAGGCTGTCTGATTTTTTGCATGGGGTTATTGTCGGTGGCTATAGCCGAAGGGAAGGCTCCCCGCCAGCAGAACACAATAGTGCAGTGGGAGGGATTATCCATCAACACTGACCTTGTTGATGGGGGAACTGAGCGATTTTCTTTCCTGCAATCCATGGTTGTAGTCAGTAGTGGCCCGTCCATTAGGGGTGCCTGGGTGCCACCCCGCCACCCATGTGTCCGGCCCCCTAATCTACATGCGGGGTGCCAGATGCATGTATTCCAATGGGGTGGGGGGGTTTCAAGCATGTAATTAGAGCCAGAGGCTCTAATAGGCTTCAAAAAAGGGTGAGCTCAGGGTGCAGAGCACTACTGCGCTCCGAGCCCACCCAGTTGTGTGACAACAGCGAATGAACATTCGCTATTCTCACGCTGATCCTCCTCTCGGCCATTCAAAAAGCGGGTCGTGAGACCCGTTTCCCGATTGGCCATAAGGAGAAGCCATTCTATTGGCCTATGAGGAGGAGGGAGGAGACGTACGGCTCAGGAGAATGGGAAGCCCGACCGACGAGCAGGACACAGAGGAGACTGAGGGGGAAAGCCTCCGCCCCCACCTCCACCTATCAGCACATGGTGAGTGAGCTGGCGACGAGGGGTCGGTGGTTCATGGTGTGCGGTGCGGGCTGGAGTGACGGGGGGGGTCAGGTCCGTTTGACGCCCCCTCCAACCAATGGAGCACCAGCCACCACTAGTTGCAGTAAAGAAAACAGAATCATCTATGTCTTGCTTAACCACTCCTGCCACCTCATCTCTGTAAACCAATACATCTGGAAGAGAGTTTGTTCTTTTTGAAAACAGGAGACTTACTGGCCAGATCACCAGATGAAAATAGAAAAAAGCCTAAAAAAGAAAACAAATGCAGCCATCACATCTAAGAATTGGTAAGCTGCAATATAATACATGTTTTCTTTTGGGTTTAATGCTGCTTTAAAGTGATATTAGCCCCTGTTCATGCTGGTGCGGCTTAGAAATTGCGTTACTTCAGCGTGATTTTGCACTGCCAATTTCATTGCGGCTTGCGACATTCATTTAACAGAGGCCTATGAAAGTCGAAATGAAATCAATAAAAAATAGTACAGGAAACATTTTCATAATCTCTGAAACATGAGTCTCGGCAAAATGAACGGTTCCATTGCTGGGAATGGGATGCGACTTGTCATGCGATTTGGAACAGTGAAGTCGCATTACAAGTTGCATCCATGTGAACTGGGGCTTAAACCCAAAAGCAAACATATATTATATTGCAGCTTACCCATTCTTAGATGTGATGGCTGCATTAGTTTTCTTTATTAGGCTTTCTTTTCTTTATTTTCATCTGGTGATATGGCCAGTAAGGCTCAGTTCACAGTTCACATCTATGCGGCTGGCTGCGGGTACGGGAATCGCCCGCAAACCACGCGCACCCACTCACAGTGAAAACATGCTGCTGTGAGAAAACGCGCGGGGTTTGAGGGTGCAGGAATGGCAGGGAAATTGCATTGGACATTTCCCTGCATGTTTTGAAAAAGGTGCATGCACCTTTTTCTGCGGGAAACGTACGCACGGCAGCCTATTCAAATGAATGGCCTGCCATGCCCGAGTAAGTTCAGCCGGTACACATGCATTGGTGTGAACTCAGCCGAAATCTGTTGTTTTTCAAAAGAACATGCTTTTCTGCAAATGTAGCAGTTGAGTTGAGACAAACCATGTACCACTGACAGGGGTTCTTACAATGATCAACTTCTATTTAATAATATAAAACCTTTATCCCAAAAGAAAAAAAAAAACTGTTGCTCTAATCACAGTGTGATCTGGAGTTTGGCTTCAATTTGTTAGTGTATCTTAATCTTCTACATATAACAGGAGTTTGGGGCGCGC
>BLSH010325990.1:610440-625220 GCA_018402905.1 Glandirana rugosa | reverse complement strand
ACTCCCCCCCCCCCCCCAGACTGACAATGCTTCTGTCCAAAGGTGCCCCTTTCCAGAGAGGAGGCACTACAATACAATAATTATTTTACTGACCAGATCACCAGGTGAAAACAGAAGGAAAACAGCCTAAAAAAGAAAATGAATGCAGCCACCACATCTAAGTGTAGCACCCCCGTAGTATAGATGCATTTTCTAGCAGGGTTTTTGGCTAGGAGAGGTAAATTTAGTCAGGCCTGGTTGTTTTGATCTGTCCTGGGAGGAGAAGCTCAGGGAGGATTGGGTGGACTTAACAGATGAGGTCACAAGAACCTCCCACTTCTTTCTAGAAACCTGGAGAAGTTCTCTGGTCAGAAAGCTGGGAGGTGGGTGGAGCCATCTGGAGTGTTCTAAGGAGCCCTGACCAATCCCCAAGCAGGGTTGGCACAGGGCAGACCTCCTTAAATACTCAAAGTCAGCCCAATCTGGGAGGAGTAGTGTCGGGTGGAAGTCTGGAGTTGTAGCGGAGGCGTTGTGGTGCAGGCCCCTACCCGGGAGGTCGCCCCCATTCTGGGGAGGGAGGCCTTGGGGCCTGGGTGTTCTGGTGCCGCACAGGAGGAACAGGAGAACAGCGGTGGTGCTACAGGAGGAGAGAGACTTTAAAAGTATCCACCGGTGCGGTGCGTGACGGTCCCTGGAACTGGAAGAGAAAGTGCTGGAGCAGGCTGGGAGAGGAATGGTGGACAGTGTGTAGGAGCCTTAGGAGCGAGTCAAGGGAAAGGCGAGTCACTACCAGAGAGCAGGTTGATGGGACCTGGAAGAGGATGGGCTGGGAGTTGTAGTCCGTCAAAGGCCCTGTTAGTACTGAAGCATTATACTGCACATTCAGGGGCCGGTGATCCCTGGCCTGTAATGGGTGTTCCTGAGGTCCTGCTGAAACAGGGTAGGCCTCACCACATGCTAACCACGGTGAAGAGAAAGGCATAGAGAAGCCTGATAAATTTCCTTTCAGGTTGGAAACTAAGTTCTGAGCTGGAGAGAAGTAAAGAAGTGTAAAGTGGAGAGTTCTGTGTGGTGAGAGAACAGCAAGTCAAGTGAAGTGCTGGGGAGTTGAGAGGAGCAATAGTCTGCAGAGGGAGAGTCTGCAGTGAAGCGTGCATGTACAGGCTTCTATATGGGATCTGATTCTTTGGGCATCCCACAGTCACCCCTTATCCCCATTCAAGTTATTTCCCCAAATAAAACAACAAAAACAAGAGCCAGCCTGGTCAGTGTCTCGGGATGTGTGCATATGGTGCGATTGAGGTCAGCTATCAGGTGAACCACTACTACAAGCCACTCTTGAGAAAGCACATAGCTACATAAGGAGTGTAATACATTACATTTCTGGTTATGGGATTAATACAGCTTTAATGCAACTACGTGTTCATTAACATATCAGAAAAGGTAATAGAAATAAAAATAATTCTGGGGTAAACAAATTGACAAACAAAAGCAGCCTACACTGAACTGTGATACCAAAAAAGGTATTTTTTTAGAATGCAACAGTGTCAGTGCCCAAAGATGACTTCTTGCAATCTCTGTACAGCAGAGGTCAGACTAGCAGAGGGAGAAGCAGAACATGTAACCAATCAGGATTGGGAGTTCAATCCGAACCCTAGCAGCTCGAGGTTTGTCAAATGGGTGAACTAAATGGCCGGATCTTGTACACCTGCCCAAACCTCTGGCTGCTGCAGCTAGATTTGAATAGTATAGTGGTGGTATCACTACTGCAGTGGTTCTCAACCTCAGTCCTCAAGTACCCCCAACAGGCCATGTTTTCAGGTTTTGCTTTAACTTGCACAGGAGCTTTAATCTGCCAATGGCTTGGTATTTTGGAGAGCTATTTTATTTAAGAGAAATTCCCAAAACATGCCCTGTTAGGGGTACTTGAGGGCCGAGGTTGAGAACCGCTGCTCAACAGTCACTATATAAATGATTTCTCACCCCAGCCAGCAGCTGCCCATTGAACTATCATTTGTGGTAAGAGTCCACTGGGAGTAGGATCACCATGTGTGGGCCATTGTGTTTATGTCAGCTGGTCATCATTCACCATGATTGGCAATGGATCTACATTACTGGATGACATGATTGACAATGCATTTACACCACGGGATATATATATATTTTTTTATAAGATACTTTATTAATGGTTTCTCTGTGTTAATTTACATTGTATATTTGTGTACCTCTTACTCAACCACATGAGGAGCAGATATCTTAGGGGGCCCTTATTGTAAAGGGGACTTTCATATACTAGTAAGTCCCCCCCTACAGACCCCCACTTCCACCAGGCCAGAGATGAGGGGAAGAGGTCTATGGCTTGGCTAAGATGCTCGCTGTTCCTCCATTTTCTGGACTGCCAAGCTGCCTCCTCGGATAAAAGTCTGGTATGGATATTTGGGGGCTTCACACCAATTGTTGGGCTGTTCTTGCATGGGGTCCTGTATAAAACATTATAATGAATAAGGGCCTGGTATAGATATTGAAGGTCATTCCACAGCAACTTTGCAAACAAAACAAAGCCGGCCAGAAAATGTCATTTAGCAGCAATAGTTTTTTTTTTATAAATTCCACTTTTGATGGGGTATATCCTACAGGTGTACCACTTTTTCGGGTTTTTGGAGCATGAAAAAATTACAAGAATTGACTTGGTTTGGGGTTTGTGCTTTTTTTTTTTTTTTAGTTGTTTGGCAAACATGCAGTAAACCAAACTTTTCTTGGTTCTGCTGTCTGCTTGGAATCTGACTTTAAGCTAAGATTGGCCCAAAACATTATAGTTTCCTCCTAAAGTGATTCAAAGCAGTAGTACGCCGCTGTTTTTTTTTTCTTTTGCAACCTGCAAGGCAATGTCATAATGTGCTAGTATACATTGCATACTAACACATTATGTGAAACTTACCTTAGAACAAAGCCCTCCAGCGCTGCGCTGTCACCGATGAAGGCGCTTCCATCTTCACGCGGTATTCCTTCCGGGTTTGTGGACTCCGGCTGTGAGTGGCCGAAGCCGCGATGATGTCACCCTCATGCATGCGTTCAGGAGCCGCTGTTCACATCACAGGACTCTGAAAGTAGCATGCTGTTTCTTCAGAGCGCATGCGCCGGTGACGTCGCTGGCTCCATGTAAAATAAATATCTCCTAAACAGTGCACCTATAGGAGATATTTACTGTACCTATAGGTAAACCTTACTAAAGGCTTATCTATAGGTAAAAGTCATGCATGGGAGTTTACTCCCACTTTAATAATTTTTTCTTTTTAAACATGTCTTTATGGGAATGATCTCATGAGATTAATCTGGAATATACCATATAGAAATCTCCAAATAATATAATTTATACATCTCCTAAAAGGGCAAAAAAAGGCAAAATCAAATAAAAAAAAAAAAATCTTTCTATCACATGCTTGTGAAATAAAAATCAAATGATTAGTTTCAGGAAAAGACTATGGCAAATTTTTTGTGGTTGCCAGAACACAATTGTTTTTCTGTTTTTCTGTTTTTTCACTTTCAAAAAGTGCTTAAAGCGGAGTTCCGCCCACATAATTTTTTTTTTTCTGGCATCCACCTAGTTAGTATTCATTACATGAATAAAGTAATTGATGACTTTAAATCTGGGTAGTCTTCCTATTTATTTTGTACTTACATTGCTGATATTTTCTTTAATGGGTGTTCCCATCTTAGCTGTGGGCATGTGAAGCCCATTTGCATCCTCCTGGAGTCTCTTCCTGGATAAGGTGCATGCTGGGTAACCAGCATGCACCTCTCGATCTCGAGTGTATGTCTCATTGCCATAACGACAGGCAGTGAAGGTCCTGCTCCGTTGTTATGGCAACATAGATAACATGTCTCTCCCTCACAAAATTGCATCATTTCCTGTCTGGGAATAACGTGATTTTATAGCTCAGGGATGCCCACTGGCTCAGGGAAATGATGACTCACATCTCCCATGAGCCCGGGCGCAGCAGGAAGTGATGCGGAGTGTCGTGGATCAGGAAGTAGAAGGGATACTAAAGCCCCATACACACGGGTCAAATGCCGAGCGGCATAGGCCGGTTCCACAAAAAACAAACGACATTCGCTGTGTATGGCAGTCAGTCCGACAGATGACTTCTGTCGGACGAGCATGCTGGAAAACCAGAAGCCGATGGCTGAGAGCGCTGATCAGGGTGTTCTGGCAGGGGGAAGTCCCTCTGTCAGAACACAGCAGCTCAGCAGTGGAGATTGCTGTACTAACATCAGACCATTAGTACAGCGGCTCCGACCTGAGCTGACAGTTTTTTTGTGTTCAACCCGCTGGGTTTAACCTGCCAGGCTTTAGCACACACTGTTTAATTTACATTGTCTCTTCTATTTTTGTATGTGGATGATGACACTGTAATTATTTTAATTAAAAAAACATCTAAGTACCTTTTTCCTAATCCATATAAAGCTGTCACATGACCCAAATCTTTCCTAGCCTGTCTGTAGGGAAACATAAGCAGTTTTAGTCCTCTGCTGCTGGTCACGTGTTCAACATAAAAACAACAGCCTTTGGAATATAGTGTAAAAATAAATAATATCAATAAACTGTTTTAAATTGTCATGCAAATATATATTTTGAAATAAAATCTTTATTATTTTTTTGAAATAACATAGTGTGGGTGGATTTCTTCCAATCACAGGCTGTGTTACGCCCCTCCAGACTGTGTCTTTGAATAAGGAGGTAAAGCCACCATTAATCTACATGTAATATCCCACCCTCATTGTGCTTAGCTGGTTAGTGGGCATGGAGGAGGAGGGAAGAAGTGGGCTGTCATTTACCACATGTGTGACTCTATAGCTACAAGGGCTGCTCATATGTGATAGGGAGGAAAAGCTCAGCATAGAAACTCACTGAAAACTGAGCATGTGCAGAGTTGCCAACACTGCTCTGCAAAATCTCAAGCTGAATTGGGGAAATGGACAGAAGGGGGAGATAAAGAGGAGCCAGATGAACCATTTTTTTTTTTGTAGAATGCAGAAAACAAATCTCATAGTGACTGAGTGAGTATGAACAGCATGTAATAAACCATTAATTGATAGGTTTTTATGATGTGGATTTGGTGACACTTTAAGGCCTCTTCACACATGTGTTGATTAACCTCCCTGGCGGTATGATCAGCGGCGGCAGGTCAATAAGGGACGCTTGGGTGCCGCCTCCCCGCCGCTGATAAGGAAAAAAAAACAGCCCGACCCCCTACAGGAGGCGCCGGTATATTGTCTTTTTTTTTTCCTCTCTCTGCTCCTTGCTGTCTGCTGACAGCAAGTAGTGAGCTGACTGCTCAGTCATAAAGGTGAAAGTAAGTGCGCCAAAGAGGCGCACTTGCTTTCACTAATTGGCTGCCCTGAGCCAGTGACTGACTGGCATTGGATGCTGTGGGTGGGGGCGGGACTGTGGCGGACGTGCTGGCTGTGTGATTATTCACGCAGGCGCAGCACTCCACTGGGTTTTAGTCCTGACTCCCACGCTGCAGACCATCCACTCCAGCATGCTGTCCGCAAGCGAAGCTCTGCACAGTGTCAGCCTGCTCTCCGCAAGCCGATCTCTGCACACTCCTGCGAGACTTGTCCCGACTTCGGGGGGGGGCACTGCGAGCCCCAGATAGATCTGGTGACTTTATACCCTATCTGGGGCTCTGTATACCCTATCTGGGGCTCTGTATACCCTATCTGGGACCCTGTATACCCATATCTGGGGTTCTGTATACCCTATCTGGGGCTCTGTATACCCCTATCTGGGGCTCTGTATACCTCTATCTGGGGCTCTGTATACCCCTATCTGGGGCTCTGTATACCCCTATCTGGGACCCAGTATACCCTATCTGGGACCCTGTATACCCTATCTGGTGACTGTAAACCCTATCTGGGGCTCCGAATACTCTATTTAGGACCCTGTATACCCTATATGGTGACTGTATACTGCTATCTGGGGCTCTGTATACTGCTATATGGTGACTGTATACTGATATATGGTGACTCTGTATACCCCTATCTTTTGACTCTGTATACTGCTATATAGTGACTCTGTATACTGCTATATGGTGACTCTGTATACTGCTATTTGGTTCTCTGTAAGTGTATACTGCAATCTGGTGGCTCTGTATACCCCTGTCTGGGGCTCTGTATACTCCTATCTGGTGACTCTGTATGCCCCTATCTGGTGATGCTGTATATCCTATCTGGTGATGCTGGGCTGTATACTCCTGACACAATGGGTGGAAACTATAAGGGGTGGGGCTTATGAGAAGTGGGAGGGGTCAAAAAGGAAGGGCGGGGTCTGGTGCCCCCCATCCTAAAATTTCACCAGCCGCCACTGGGTATGATTATGTCAGATTTTTGCCCCTCAAAGCGGTAAATTTTTTTGCATAGATTTGGCATTTTATATTGTAGGTCTGTAATTCTTAGAAATAACTCACTTAAGACTAGAGTCTAGTAGACATCCCGGGTATGATAAAGTTTGAAATAACGAATCATAAATTATAATATACTTGAAAAAAAAATGTATATAATAAATAACTATAAATAATTATCAAAAATAATGATATAATAATAGTAAAATGTATTCAATAATGTAATCTAGCCAAAAACACTGAAATTTGCTCATTTGCAGAATTGTCGCTGTCGTCACTTTCAGTGTCTGATGATAAATTTCCCCCAAAATCAGTATCACTCAATTCTGCAAATAATTCTTATTTACTATCGCTGTTTTCTAGCTGATCAAAAAACACTTTTGACATAAAGGGACCCTTTTTTATGCCATGGACATTCTCAAGTTTCCAGGCAGAAAGAATGACATATATAATATAAACGTGCATGCAGGGCACTGGGTAAAGCATTAGGGACAAAAGGGATGTGAAATGATTTCATACAGTAATGTAATCTTACAGATTACAGTGCACTGTGTGTTTCACTATTTGAATTTCCCGCCAGGCTACGCCCCCGTGCAACGCAACGCTTGCAGGGAACGGAGCCCGGCATCACACAGGCATTGGGCGGAGGACACAGCCTGCAGACACAGCGGGGGGACATCGCTGGATCCAGGGGACAAGGTAAGTAACCCAGCCTTGGATCCAGCAATGCGATCCCGAGTTTGGCTTGAGGACACTGCTATTTGCAGTGAAAACTCACCCCGAGCCACACTTGGAAATACCGTCAAGGAGGTTAAGAAGAACAAAGCAATGCTCATTAATGCACCTATAGCATTTATGACATGTTTTTGATGAGTTTTTGTAGTAATACTCAATGCTTCTGCGTTTGACAGCCTGGCACTGTCAGTATTGCTGGCTGGCTTGATGCTTTTGCCCACACACAGAAGCAATTGGTGTTACCACCATAAAGTGGCTAGAGCTGCTCTTTCCTAGTTTTCTATTATTTCCTAGTGCATTTTGAGATACAGGAAACTCCGCTGCTTCTCCCCCCAGCTGTGTTTAAGCGACATTTAAGCAGCATTTTTAAAGCCTCATTACCACCCATCAATGCCTGCCATGAATATTACAATGGGCACCACACAGTGCAGTACTGACAAGAAAGGCATCATTGTGTTGTGCTGTTTTGTGTTAGGGCTTGTTCACAAATTTCTAACACTTAATAAAGGCTCCTATAGTGTTGGTATGGGCAATAGACTTGAATTAATGAGCTTTAGTATGGGTGTTAGACTGGCGTTTTACAAGCGTTAATGACGAGTTTAAAAAAATACCCCCCAAATGCCCTATGGGCAGTTTTGTAGTTGAATGTCTTCACCATTATAAAAATGGTGTTAAGTTGCCACATCCCCAACTAAATGGAAAAAAGAGGTTCCCCCTATGAAATGGGATTTTAAACGGCAACTCCAACACCACAGATGAATAAAAGCTTATATTTATTGATATATATTTAAATGGTTAATTTCACATTTTTTTACATAAATTCATAAAAAAGCTGCATGACTATTACAGACATGTTTGCTTGTGAATACAGTTCCATATAGCCAAATTATCTCCAGTAATCAGAAATTGTCTTCGGTAACCCGACGCGTTTCAAGTCCATGCCTTTCCTCAGGGGTATTATACAGGAGAAATGTATATTCAGAAAATATTCTAGTAAATGATAAAAAATCATTACAATAAAGACACAAACAGAGCACATATACAAACCCCACTTAGTTCAAGGACACCTACCACCAGATGCAGATGGTACAGTGCACAATCATGTAGGTATTAAAAAGGAGTAAAACATATTGTTGCCCCTGCCTGGACGATACAACCGCAAGATCGGCGCCGTCCCCAGATCGGATGAATACCCCACGGAGGTCCCCATACACAGAGGTCCTTATTATCAGAACGTTTCAGTTGCATAAACACTGCAAGAAAGGGCAGTTTTAAAGTGTTTGATAAACATTAAGGAGCGTTAAAACCGCTCCGCAAATGCTTATTCCATTACTGGAAATAGACTAATCTTAACGCTACGCAACCGCACCGCAACTGCCTGCCAAAGCGTTACCACAGACTTGAATGGGAGGCATTGAAAGGCTTCTAACACCTCCTGACTCGACATAAGGCTTCAATTTTGAAGCGACGCGGCGCTAATGCTTCATGTTTTGACAGTGTGAACAGCACTATGTGCTGTCCATTGTATCATTTGAGTAGGCGTTTGAGGGGCGCTTAACACCTCCCAAATGCCTGCTTTTAAAGGGGTTGTAAAGGCAGAAGGTTTTTTTTATCTTAATGCATTTTATGCATTAACCACCTCAATACCGGGCACTTTTACCCCCTTCCTGCCCAGGCCATTTTTCAGCTTTCAGCGCTGTCACACTTTGAATGACAATTGCGCGGTCATGCAACACTGTAACCATGTAAAATCATTTTCTTCACACAAATAGAGCTTTCTTTTGGTGGTATTTAATCACTGCTGGGTTTTTTATTTTTTACTAAAAAAATAAGACCGAAAATTTTGAAAAAAAAAAGTTTTTCTTAGTTTTTATCAGTAAATTTTGTAAATAAGAAATGTTTCTCCTTCACTGATGTGTGCTGATGAGGCAGCCCTGATGGGCACTGATAATGCCAGTGTGAACTAGCCTTAAAAAGTTAAAAATCAGCTTGTCGCTTTCAAGAGGCATTGACGCATATTGGCTGCCTCTATTCATGTCAATGATAGTGTGCCGAAACTTCACATTGACCGTACTTATCACATATACATTATGGCAACATCCCATGTGTCCTTTTTCATATTGGGACAGTCTGTGTAGTGGGGGAAATCTGGTTTTGTGTTTTGATTGGTTGATGAGGTGATTTAACCGCTTGCCGACCGCTGATCGGCAATTGACGGCGACAATGTGGCTCTGTAACGCAAAACGCCGTCATACGACGGCGGCCGCGATACAGAGCCACTGTGAGCGCGCGCGCGCTCACTGTGTTCGGGGGGGCCAGGGAGCGGGTGCGGCGGCTTCGATTGCCGCCAGCCACCCGCGATGCCCCCCCCCCTGGAGTGAAGGAGCGGAGGTCCGTGCATGTAAACACGGACCTCCGCTCTGTGTGAGGGGGAAGGGATGTGATCACAGCCTTCCTGTATACGAAGGCTGTGACCACTTCCCTTCCCCAGCTAGGCAAGCCCCCCTACAGTTAGAACACACCCAGGGAACATAGTTAACCCTTAGCATGCCCCCTGCAGGTTAACCCCTTCACTGCCAATGGCATTTACACAGTAATCAGTGCATTTTTATAGCACTGATCGCTGTATAAATGCCAATGGTCCCAAAAAAGTGTCAAAATGTTCCGACATGTCCGCTGAAATATCGCAGTACCGCTAAAAATCGCAGATCGCCGCCATTACTAATAAAAACCCCAAAAATGAATTCTTATCATCCGTAAACGCGACCACTTTTGCGCAAACCAATCAATAAACGCCGATTGTGATTTTTTTTATCGCAAATATGAGGAAGAATATAAATCGGCCAAAAACTGTGAAAAAAAATGTTTTTTTATATTTTTTTTTTGGATTTGTATTTTAGCAAAAAGTAAGAAATTTGGGTTTTTTTGCAAAATTGTTGCTCTTCTTTTGTTTATAGCGGCGATCAGAAATGACGCAGAGGTGATCAAATACCACCAAAAGAAAGCTCTATTTGTGGGAAAAAAAGGACGCAAATTTCGTTTGGGTACAACGCCGCACGACCGCGCAATTGTCAGTTAAAGCGACGCAGTGCCGAATCGCAAAAAGGGCTCCTGTCCTAAAGCTGGAAATCCTTCCGGGGCTGAAGTGGTTAAAGAGGAACTTAACCCCCCTATCTTTTTTTTTTAGCCAAGGAAGCCTCTGTTTGATCTGCAGCTGCCATGGTGCTACCCAAGTGAACAGTTATGACACCAGGCATTCAATGGTTTGACTGGTTCAGAGCACAAGCAAATGTGACAGTTACATTCCTGGCCCATACTGGGGATGTAATTGTCTTCTGAAACCATTAAATCAATTAATTTAGTTTTGCTTTAAATCCGAAGATTTATTCAAAACATAATTTTGCTCCAATAGCCACAGACACAACACTTACCTGTAGTAATGACCCCAGCCTGTCAATTAGCTGGATCTACACTATACAGTATGTAACATGATTTGTGAATGGAGGAGAGTCTGGAAAATTACAACATTCTCTCCCCCATTCACATATTGTGTTACATGCAGTGTAATCAATGTACAATCTTTTCTCAATAGTGGAAGAAGAGAGGAGGAGGCGGATCCCCATCAGATCCTTTTGGCTGCAGCTCACAGTTATTAAAGTGAATCTAAAGCCTTAAGTTTTTTTTTTCACCTTAATGCATTAAGGTAAAAAAAAACCTTCTCTGCTGCAGGATCCCCCCAGCCTCCCTAATTCTTACCTGAATCCAATCTGATCCAGCAATGTGCATGAGAGCAGCGGCTCTTGCCGTTGTCTCCCACCTCATTGGGCAGATTGATAGCAGAGGGAGCCATTGGCTCCTGCTCCTGTCAATCAACTCCAGAGATGAGGGAGCACACACAAGTGCCCCATGGGCAGTGGTTTCCCGGGGGGACACTGGGCAGAGAAGAGGAGCCAGGGGGGGCAAGAAGAGGAGGTTGGGCTCCACTCTGTGCAATTCCATTCTACAGAGCAGGTAAATATAAAGATGTTTGCTCTTTAAATAAAAAAAATCCTTTACAATTGCTTTAGCTCTGAGTTATGACTATTAACTCGCTCAGCGCCGAAAGTTCAGCAGCAGGAAGAGGACCTGTCATCACTACACAGACGTTTTCTTCAGAATCCACGGATGGACATGACGGACAGACTTTAGACATGCTTTATTACAGGTAAGTGTTGTGACTGCAGCTATACTGGCAACATTATTTTTTGACTAAACTTGAGCTTTAAGATGTTTTAGCAGTAGCAATTGTTATAACTTGATAAAAAGGACTTGCACCCCCTCGAAATGTGTGTTGGTGATTGCTGTTTGCAGTAAAATTGCTTGATCATACATTCTTTCCTTTATTCTTACTTGGTGATCTAGCCAGTACGTCTTATTTTTGAACAGAACAAGCTGTCTAGGAGGTGTATCAGTTAGAGGGTTGAAACAAACCACTGAGAGGGGTGCTTACCATAGCCAGCTTTTATATATTTATGTAAATACTTTATGCCAAAAGGGAAAAAAAACTGATGTAAAGTATAAGCTCTCTAATACAGAAAGGGTGTTACTGGTCAGATCACCAGGTGCACACATGGGGAAAAACCCTAAAAAAAAAAAAACTAAAGCAGCCACCACATCTAAGGATTAATAAGCTGGAAAATATTACATTTTTGGTTTTGGGTTGAATAACACTTTAACTCTTTTCTTACCCACTCAGGTGATCCATTAGGCTTCTGCAGGTTCTTTAGCATGTGAACCAGCAGGCTTCAGATGAGAACCCACCCTTGTTTGATCAGAACCCAGGACCTCCATCTAGCCCACTCTGTCTCCTGGCCTTTAATCCCCTTTCTTTCCCTGAGTACTAGCTCATGTCTAAGGGCCGGTTCACACTGAGGCGATCCTAGGCGATTTGCGATCCGACTTGTGTCACCCCAATTCGCCTCAATTCGCCTGACATCAGAAATCCCATTGGAATGAATGGAGCCGTCTTAATATGCGCTACTCAAGTCCAAAGCGATTCCAAAAAAGGTTCCTGTACTATTTTCAAGCGGCTTCTAGGCGAATTGAGCCCATAGAAGTCAATGGAAGTTCGCTTCCAAGTCGGATCCCCGTCTATGAAGAAGCGACTTTTCAGGAAGAAAAACATAATTTTGCCAGAAGACACATCTCTCATGTCCCAGGTACTCGTGTTGAAATTGCCTAAAATCGCCTGAAATCGCGCCGTTTCGCTTCACAATCGCGTCGCTTCGCCTTTTCAAATCGCCTAGCAAAGTCACCCCGAAGTCGGATGGCCTCAGCGTGAACCGGCCCTTACAGAGTCCACACCAGACTCCTTGAAAGCAGCAAACAGATTTTACTGAAGAAGAGTCCTTAGAATGGTGGCCATCTTTCTAAGTATGGCCAGCTGTTCGTTTTTATATATTGATTGATGTATCCTGCAGCATTTTATCAATACTTTTAAACTTTAAATACAATAATAAAATATTACACTATTTAGTACTTTCTTTAAAGATCTACCAAACAGGCAATGCCACTCTGACACCACCACCAATCCCAATTCTATAGGAAAAGAACAAGACCCCTGTTGGTGGGACTTTAAAAGTGGTGGAGCAGAAATTAATTTTACAAGAATATGCTGTAGCAATTCATTTCTGCTCCACCACTTTTAAAGTCCCACCAACAGGGGTCTTGTCTTGTTTTTTATAGTACTTTCTGGGCTCCATGCGGTGAGTTTTTTATGCAGCCTTCGAAGTCATAAGAGGAAGACTGCAAATCAGAGGAAGCTGAGTAGATGGTTTGTAATGAAGAGCTTATAGAGGCACTTATACCATATAAGTGTGGTGAGTGCATAGTTGGTGGAGGTTTCACATCACTGGATTCCTTAACCCTTGGTGGAACATAGCTTTCTTTTCAAGATTGCTGTTTTTGATATGCGTTTGGAATATCTACGGTAATTCTGGTGAGTGTATAGTAAGACAGAGGTTCAAGCACATGCCAATATTTCTGCACGTGGTGGACCTCTTTCAACTACAATTTGCTTTATTATTGTTCACTTGCGCTTTGTGTGCGAGCAGCTATATGATTTTAGGAGCTCACTATTTATTTGTGTGTTTTTCCACAGTTATACTGACCTAAATCCCCCGTCTAGGTCCCACCCTGGTGCCACTTACAGGTGGAGGCTCCACCAATCCAGTGTAGTGATGGCCCCCTAAGACCACTGGTCCCCTTAATTCCCCACCACTGTTTGTCTTCTACTTGATCCTCAGAGAACCTCACATTTGTCCATTTAATAGGAAGTGTCCATATCATGCAGGCAGCCATGTGGACACCCAAAGAAGAACTCATACAAGAAGAAATCAGAAGAGGAAAAGGTTCAGGGCCGTAGTGCCCAAGGTAAAAAGGGCATTTAGATTGGGATGTTACTTTTATAACATAACACACACACAGGCACCATGCCCACACATAATACCTCTTTAATGTTACACACTTTAGGTTCGTTTTAGGACTTTAAGACTACATTTGGTGACAATTTAATGTAAAGCAAGGGAAATAGTAACGTTTTTTGTGTTGTCTATTCACACTTTTGCGCATCATCATTTCTCACTGTTTTGCAAACACGCACCTTGGGTGTGCAAGCATAAATTTAGCTGTACAGGTTTACTTTAAAGTAAAAAGGTAAAGTGCTTAAAAGTGGAACTTCCGCTTTAAGTGTAGGTGACTCCCTGACATGTCACAATTGGCATGTCATTTTTTTTGGGGGGGGGGGGGGACCCTGCTCCCACTTCCTATCCTGGCACTGCGGAGCTGGAAGGAAGTTCACCTCTCCCCCCTTCCTCCCAGCAATCTTCTGGGGCACGTCAGAAGCCCCAGAAGAGTGCCCGGCCATTCACAGTGTGTATGCGCAGTGTGTGCCCGGCCATGAAGCCATGGCCGGGCGCCCACACTTGCTATGCTGGCGCTGCGGAGGGGAGGGGGAGAGGAGCGATGCATTGGGCGGCCGTATCGCTAGACAGTGGGACAGGTGAGTAGCACTTTTCGTAGCTGCTGACTTTTAAATGGGTGGAACTCCGCTTTAAGATTTTGGTGTAAGTTGGGACCCATTCATACTAGTATGATGATTCATACCAACTCGCTGTGGTAACACACATTCTAGTGCACTGAATTAGGGAAAATGCTGCAGGTCCAACTTTTTAATCAGTTTTGATGTATTAGGCAGCTAATTAAAATGAATATGTTAAATGCACCATGGCAGACTGCCCAGGTGTGAATGGGCCCTTACAGGTAAGTACATCTTTTCTTATTAATTGAATTTATCAGAACTAAATTGACCCCATAAGTATATCTTTAACCAACACTTTGTATCGTTTATATCATTTTGGATAGAATTTAATCAGTGTATAACCAGCTTTAAAGCATTATTAAACCCTAAACCAAAAATGTTATATATTGCAGCTTATCAATCATTAGATGTGGTTGGCTGCATTAAATTTCCTTTTTTTCAGGCTTTTTTCCTTCTGTTTTCACCTGGTGATCTGGCTAGTAATACATCTCCTGTATTAGAGTGCCTCCACTCTGGATGCACAGGGGACTCCTTTGGACGGCAGCATTGTGGGCCTGGGGGGGGGGGGGGGTGTTAGGTACCAC
>BLSH010325990.1:574573-602432 GCA_018402905.1 Glandirana rugosa | reverse complement strand
ATCGTATATAACAAATATGTGAAGAAACGTGTAAAACAAAATGACAAAAGCAGAGATCACACTCAGATCCAACATAAGACATAAAGGAAACATCGGGGCTTATTAGAATACACACATCGAGGGGGGGGGGGGTCGGGGGTTGGGATGAAAATACAGTAATTAGCAAGACAGAGTGGTTATGACTTAAAATGTTTAGGAGAGTCGAATCACCATAAACAGATTGATCCCAAGTCATCCACCATATATTAAACTGCAGAAGAGTATCAGTGGTAGTGGCAGTAAGGAATTCCAGTCTCCGAATGTCAGCCAGAATACGTAAGAGTTGAGATTTAGAAGAAGGTACAGTAGACCTCCAATTGCGTGGTTTTACTCCGTAATATATACAGTAATATATAGTAAGTAATATATATGAAGTTTTGTTGATTCGGTAACACCGGAGAAGGGAAGACCTAGTAAATAATGGATGGGATCCAATGAAAATTACACTTTAACCACTTCAATACCAGGCACTTACCCCCCTTCCCGCCCAGACCAATTTTCAGCTTTCAGTACTGTTGCGCCTTGAGTGACAATTGTGCAGTCATGCGGCGCTGTACCCAAACAACATTTTTATAATTTTTTTCCGACAAATAAAGCTTTCTTTTGGTGGTATTTGATCACCTCTGGGGTTTTTATGTTTTGCACTACAAATAAAAAAAAGACCGAAACGTTTTGAAAAAATAAAAAGTTTTTCGCTTTTTCTGTCACAAAACTTTGTAATTAAGTACATTTTCTCCATCACTGATGGGCACTGATGAGGCTACACTGACAGGCACTGATGAGTCAGTACTGATTGGCACTGATGAGGTGGCACTGACGGGCACTGATGATGAGGCACTTATATGCATCACTGATGGGCACTGATAAGCGTCACTGATGGGCACTCATAGGCAGCACTGATTGGTACTCACAGGCAGCACTGATGGGCACTGATAGGTGGTGCTGGTAGGTGGCACTGGGCACTGATAGTTGGTACTGGTAGGTGGCACTGTTGGTGGCAATGACAGATGCACTGGAAGGTTCCCATTCCCTGGTAGTCTAGGGTGGCATCTGAAGTTGGCACTGAGTGCCATCCATGTTGGGCATTATTTCTTGGTGGTCTATGGTGGGCTCCCTGGTGGTCAGGGTGAGCTTCCCTGGTCAGCTCCTGGTGGTCCTGGGTGGGCTCTCCCTGGTTGTCCCTAGGTGGCCTCCCTGGTGGTCCTGGGTGGCGATCCTAGGGGTGCCCCCCCCTGCCAGGAGAGCAGCCGATCAACGAGAGTAGAGGAAAAGCCGATACACGGCTCTTCCTGTTTACACTGTGACCAGCCGTGATTGGTCATGGCTGATCACATGGTAAAGAGCTTCCGATGTTAGCTCTTTACCGAGACCGGTAATGCGGTGGGTCAGACTGACACACCACACCACCAATCGCCGCGATCGTGGGTAATCCTGAATCACGTCATATGACGTCCGGTCAGGATAATGAACCCCGCGCCCGGACGTCATTTTACTATAGGCCGGGCGAGAAAGTGGTTAAACAGCTGTTCAAGTAGTGACATGATGTCATTCCAAAAGGGTTTCAAATGCACACATTGCCAGAAGATATGGTAAAGCAAATCTTGCTCAAGACCACAGCGCCAACAAAGAGCTGAAAGCAAAGAGTCTTGGCGATGTAGTATATCTGGAGTTTTGTACCAGAACATCAGTATTACCAATAAATATGTGAAAAGTATGGCGTGCATTTGTATTCAGCCCCCCCTGAGTCAATACTTTGTAGAACCGCCTTTCGCTGCAATTACAGTTGCAAGACATTTTGGGGATGTCTCTATCAGCTTTGCATATCTAAAGTGAAATTTTTGCCCATTCTTCTTTGCAAAATAGCTCAAGCTCTGTCTGATTGCATGGAAGGCACCTGTGAACAACAATTTTCATGTCTTGACACAGATTCTCAATTGGATTTAGGTCTGGACTTTGACTGGGCCATTCTAACACATGGATATGCTTTGATCTAAACAAATCCATTGTAGCTCTGGCTGTACGTGTAGGGTTGTTGCCCTGATGGAAGGTGAACCTCCGCCCCAGTCGCAAGTCTTTTGCAGATTCAAACAGGTTTTCTTCCAAGGTGGTCCTGTATTTGACTCCATCCATCTTTCCATCAACTCTGACCAGCTTCCCTTTCTCTGCTGAAGAAAAGCATCCCCAATAATTGATGCTGCCACCACCATGTTTCACAGTGGGGATGATGTGTTCAGGGTGATGTGCAGTGTTAGTTTTCTGCCACACATACAGTTTTACTTTTAGGCCATAAAGTTCAATTTTGATCTCATCTGACCAGAGCACCTCCTTCCACATGTTTGCTGTGTCCCCCGCATGGCTTCTCGCAAACTGCAAACGGTACTTCTTATGGCTTTCTTTCAACAATGGCTTTCTTCTTGCCACTCTTCCACAAGGGCCAGATTTGTGGAGTGCACGACTAATAGTTGTCCTGTGGACAGATTCTCCCACCTGAGTTGTAGATCTCTGCAGCTCCTCCAGAGTTACCATGGGCCTCTTGGCTGCTTCTCTGATGAATGCTCTCCTTCCCCGGCCTGTCAGTTTAGGTGGACAGCTATGTCGTGGTAGGTTTGTATTTGTGCCATACGATTTTCCATTTTTGGATGATAAATTGAACAGTGCTCTGTGTGATGTTCAAAGCTTGGAATATTTATTTTATAATCTAACCCAGCTTTAAACTTCTCCACAACTTTATCCCTGACCCGTCTGGTGTGTTCACTAAGATTCTCTAACAAACCTCTGAGGGCTTCACAGAACAGCTGTATTTATACTGAGAGTAAATTACACACAGGTGGACTCTGTTTACCAATTAGGTGACTTCTGAAGGCAATTGGTTCCACTAGATTTTAGTTCGGGGTATCAGAGTAAAGGGGGCTGAATACAAATGCACACCACACTTTTCAGATACTTATTTGTAAAAACTTTTGAAAACAATTTATGACTTTCCTTCCACGTCACAATTATATGTCACTTTGTGTTGGTCTAACACATAAAATCCCAATAAAATACATTTACGTTTTTGGTTGTAACATGACAAAATGCGGGAAAATTGCAAGGGGTATGAATACTTTTTCAAGGCACTGTATACTAAAAGGTAGTAGGTCTATCTAGGGTAAGGGATGGGGCTAGTGACTGAAAAATATGTTTGGCTTGCAAATAAAAATAGAACATAGTTTTGGAAATACCGTATATACTCGAGTATAAGCCGACCCGAATATAAGCCGAGGTACCTAATTTTACCACAAAAAACTGGGAAAACTTATTGACTCGAGTATAAGCCTAGGGTGGGAAATGCAGCAGCCATAACACAGGGACAGCGAGCCATTACACAGGTATTGTAGCCAGAACACATTGACTCAGCCATTACACAGGGATTTCCTAATTGGTCAGAGAAGACAACAACTTGACGATCTGACAGCTCTCTCTGCATTCTAGCGTAATTGTGCTGAAAAACTCGGCTTATACTCGAGTATATACAGTATACTTTTTTCTGGTATGCGAAGGTGAGCAGCTTACAGGATGTCTGCAATTTGTTTATTATTATTCACCAGCATGATACCCCATGCCAGGGATATGTCAGTCATCATCCCCACCATCAACATCACCCCCTTTGACAACCAGCAGTTGACACTTCGCAAAGCAGCTAACTCCCAATCCCATTGGTTGCTGGCAGCCAGGGTCCCCATTGATTGATGAATTAATCAGAGTGGTTACTGATCAGTTGATGATCATGAATTAATGAGAGTGGTTACTGATCAGTTGATGATCATGAATTAATCAGAGTGGTTACTGATCAGTTGATGACTACTCATCTGTCAGCTTAGACATAGTGATTACATGCAGCCTGAAGGCTTCTTTGATAGGCTGCAGTATTCAACTGAGGTTTAATAGTGTAATTGTTGGATAGAGTTGCATTATGAAAAATAAAATAAATAAAAAAATAATAAGAAGTATAAAATAAATTCATTAAAAAAAATAGAAACATGTTTTTTTACATTTTTGCGCAGTTGTAAGCTTATAATAAAAATAGGGCAGAGTATTTTTAATAAAACAGTGTGCCAAATGAAGTCTTATATAGTATGCCTTAAAAATGTAGTCATGGAGTTATTGTTACATTAACTGACACATACTGATGCTGCTTAATTTGTCTGCTAATTTTGCTGTCTCTGGTCACACACAAACAGGTTAAACAGTTTGTTGCAAATCATAACAGATAAGGAGGGACAGGGAGGTGGTTATTACAACACTATAAAGAGACTAAAGCCTCGTACACGCGGTTCATCGGTCGTACAACTGAACGGACCAAATCGTATGTTGGCTGTTGTATCTAGCATACTGACATGCACTACACGATCGTACGATCAAGCTGAACGTAGTGAATATATAAAGAGAAAGTTCAGGTGCATGTAATTTGTGTCTGGCCGTTCCTGACTTCTGAGCATGCGTGTTTTGCACAATACAACTTGTTGGACCAACCTCTCTGTACACACGATACAACGGTCGTGCGACTGATTGTTGGTACTGCCTAAGTTTTCTAGTTTGCTCATACAACTCCCGTCGTACGTCAGCTGTTCTAATCGCGCATACTAACAATCGATTTCGCATACAACGGTCGTTCGTACAACCTGTTGTATACGACCGTCGAACCGTGTGTACGAGGCATAGAAGGTATGAAACTTCAGTTGGACTTTGCAGAACTCTAGCAGAAGGCATGTTGGACTGCTGCAGAGAGGAATCCCCCTCGCAGGGACAATGTATCTGACAGTGAGACTCGCTACAGCCATTGATCGATAAAAGTTGTCCAGCATGTCTCTTCAGAAAAAGTAGATAAAAAAATCCACTTCTGTTGAGCGGATGGCCACACATGGATCGAAATTCGACTGGTCTCTGCTGAACTTACTGAATTTTTATCAGTGTATTGCCAGCTTAAGACATGTAAACATCATAGTTTTAATGCAGTCTCAATTCAAAAAGTATTTAGTAAATAACAATTCTTAACCTCTTCCCACTGACGCTGTGCATACAGCATCTCACAAAAGTGAGTACACTCCTCATATTTTTGTAAATATTTTATTATATCTTTTCATGTGACAACGCTGAAGAAATGACACTTTGCTACAATGTAAAGTAGTGAGTGTACAGCTTGTATAACAGTGCAAACTTGCTGTCCCCTCAAAATAACTCAACATACAGCCATTCATGTCTAAACCACTGGCAACAAAAGTGAGTACACCCCTAAGTGAAAATGTCCAAATTAGGCACAAAGTGTCAATATTTTGTGTGGCCACCATTATTTTCCATCACTGCCTTAATCCTCTTGAGCATGGAGTTCAACAGAGTTGCCACTGGAGTCCTCTTCCACTCATCCATGATGACATCACAGAGCTGGTGGATGTTAGAGATCTTGTGCTCCTCCGCCTTACATTTGAGGATGCCCCACAGATGCTCAATATGATTTCGGTCTGGAGACAAGCTTGGCCAGTCCATCACCTTTACCCTCAGCTTCTTTAGTAAGGCAGTGGTCGGCTTGGAGGTGTGTTTGGGGTCGTTATCATGTTGGAATACTGCCCTGTGGCCCAGTCTCTGAAGGGAGGAGATCATGCTCTGCTTCAGTATGTCACAGTACATGTTGGCATTCATAGTTCCCTCAATGAGCTGTAGCTCCCCAGTGCCGGTAGCACTCATGCAGCCCCAGACCATGACAGTCCCACCACCATGCTTGACTGTAGGCAAGACACACTTGTCTTCATACTTCTCACCTGGTTGCTGCCACACACGCTTGACACCATCTGAACCAAATAAGTTTATCTTGGTCTCATCAGACCACAGGACATGGTTCTAATAATCCATGTCCTTAGTCTGCTTGTCCTCAGCAAACTGTTTGTGGTCTTTCTTGTGCATCATCTTTAGAAGAGGTTTCCTTCTGGGACGACAGCCATGCAGACCAATTTGATGCAGTGTGTGGCATATGGTCTGAGCACTGACAGGCTGACCCCCACCCCTTCAACCTCTGCAGCAATGTTGGCAGCACTTATGTGTCTATTTCACAAAAGACAACCTCTGGATAGGATGCTGAGCTTGTGCACTCAATTTCTTTGGTCAACCATAGTGAAGCCTGCTCTGAGTGGAACCTGTCCTGTTAAACTGCTGTATGGTCTTGGCCACCGTGCTGTAGCTCAGTTTCAGGGTCTTGGCAATCTTCTTATAGCCTAGACCATCTTTATGTAGAGCAGCAATTCTTTTTTTTCAGATCCTCAGAGAGTTCTTTGCCATGAGGTGCCATGTTGAACTTCCAGTGACCAGTATGAGAGAGTGAGAGCGATAACACCAAAATTTAACACACCTGCTCCCCATTCACATCTGAGACCTTGTAACACTAACAAGTCACATGACACCGGGGAGGGGAAATGGCTAATTGGGCCCAATTTGGACATGTTCACTTAGGGCTGTACTCACTTTTGTTGCGTGTGTGTGTTGCGTTTGCGTGTTGAGTTATTTTGAGGGGACAGAAAATTTACACTGTTATACAAGCTATACACGCACTGCTTTACATTGTAGCAAAGTGTAATTTCTTCAGTGTTGTCGCATAAAAAGATATAATAAAATATTTACAAAAATGTGAGGGGTGTACTCACTTTTGTGAGATACTGTATATGCAGCCTCTCGGTGGGTGGGCTTCAACGCAGAGAGGCCACATATATGCAGCCCTATGTAAACACTTGTCTGTACTGAGAGCGCATGCCATGCATACTCCCAGCACAGTCACCAGGGGGGACCGGAAAGCTCCCAATGCATATTTCCGAACATGTAACCACCGACACAGCCAATTACAGTGGTCACAGGACCCAAATGCCCGCTTCCGCCTCCCAGCATTTAGAAGCTCTTAAAGGGCTGGGAGGCGGCAGCTGGAAGGGGTTAAAGTGTGTTGGTTACATTATGTACTCCATAAATCATAGGATAATTCTCTGCTAGTGTTCTCACATCCTAGAATCCATAAACTAAACAAATGTGTTTTGCGAGGACTTTTAAGGGCACATGTGAAAAAATTGTAGTAATGAAGAAATAGTACAGTTTAAAACTACATATTATTTTTATTAAATACTGATAAAAGATATGCATTCTGAACAATTTATACAGTACATCATGGATCCATACTATGCAATATACCAACAGCATGGTTCACACGTCAGTTGTAAATGGTTCTTATTGGAAGGTGGCACATGATAAAACTCAACAAGTTTCAAACACCTGTCTTCATCAGGAATACATGTGAACAATATGTGTTGTTATACTCATCACTAGTCTTAATCATATTAATTCACAATCTGTATGGATTGTTTTCTCAACGGTGCAGAATGGAATCCTCCGGATCCACAGCCACCAAAGAACAAACAAAAGGGACACCAAGAAATGATGCCAGATATAAGTTATATATCCTATTTATTGACACCTTATGACGAAGGCTGGTATACTTGAAAACAAATGTATACACATAGTTGTAGAGACGGTCATGCAGGGCCCACGTGACTTAGATCAAGAAGAGTCCACGTATCCTTTATCCATATCATAGAATGCCCAATCCTCTATTCTATAAAATATTTGAAAAATGTCCCTCAGCAGAAATGTAAAAATTGTTCTAGTCTATAATTTGATAACGTTATGCTGAGATTAAATGATTGTTTTCATTACTTTTGCAGTGTTCACTTATATGTAGAGTTGAGCGAACCCGAACTGTAAAGTCCGGGTCCGTACTGAACTTTCGGGTGTCTGTGTCCCGAACCCAAACCCGAACGTTTGAGAAAAAGTTCAGGTTCGGGTTCTGGGTTCTGGTATTTTATCATGTTAAATAGTTGCAGGGCAGCCAATCAACAAGCGTTTCACTGGTTTTCCCTAGAAGCCATCACAGCCATGCCTACTAATGGCATGGCTGTGATTGGCCAGTGCATCATGTGACCCGGCCTCTATATGAGGCTGGAGTCACAGTGCTGCATGTCACATGCTCTCAGGTTAGTGTAGGGAGAGGATGCTGCTGGCTCTGTGAGGGACAGATTGCAGATCTAATAACTAGGTAGAGATTACTACTACTGCTTTGAGGGACAGATTGCAGATCTAATAACATCTCATCCTGCATTACAGAACAATCTGATTACAGAACAATCTCTCATCCTGCATTACAGAACGATCTGATTACAGAACAATCTCTCATCCTGCATTACAGAACGATCTGATTACAGAACGATCTGATACTAGACTAGGTAGAGACTACTACTGCTTTGAGGGACAGATTGCAGATCTAATAACATCTCCCATTTTTCTTCCTTTTGCAGCCCTCTAACACTTTCCAGGACTTTTTTACAGCCATTTTTGTGCCGAAAAGTTCAGGTCCCCATTGACTTCAATGGGCTTCGAGGTCCGGGGTCAAGTTCGGGTAACGCTCGGTACCGAACCCGAATGTTTCCGCGAAGTTCGGCCGAACCCGAACATCCAGGTGTCCGCTCAACTCTACTTATAAGTAATATTTTTATCTAACTCCTATATGCTTTCTTTTTTTTTTTTTTTTTTTTTTTCCAATAAGAATTTTATTAGAAACAATGGGTTACAAAGGTGGTATAGAGTAATGAAATATCGCCGGTAGGTAGCGTCTTACATCGGGACCTTATATCTTAGGATCCAACAAAAACTGAAGATAATGATACAGTAGGTAAATAGGATCAAACAATATTTTAGGAGAGAGAAGCGGTATACTTATGGTCGACTATCAAGATAACAAATATATCACTTATTACCTGGACGTCTCGCAGTCACCCGAACTCACATCCTCAGAACGCAAGTCTTCCGAGTAGATCAAATTAAGTTCATGTATAGTAAAGGAGTTAGAGTTTAATTGGGGTGTCAAGAAGTAGGAGTGAACTGAGCTTGTAATGTCATCTATCTCTTTTCCCTTAGCGAGAAAAGCTTACTTTAGGGTGATGTTATGTTTAGTGTCCCAGATCGAAGGTAAATCGGCATATCCCATTGTGTAAGGGAAGGTGGGTTGAAGGGGGAGGTGGGACGGGGGGGGGGGTTAAAGGGGATAACCCGAAAGGAAAGGATGGGAGGAGGGAGATCAGGAGGAATGCAGAGGTGGAAGAGAAAGGGGAGGAGAAAAAAAAAAAAAAAAAAAAAAAAAAAAGAAAAGAAAAACGGGGGGGGTTATTCGACTTGTCTGCCCCTACGGCAGCCTAGAAGGGTTGTAAGGGTTAGAGTCTTGATAGTAAAAACGGTGGGATCGTTTCGTATTAATGGTAGCTGTATCCTATCGGGTCATCATCCTTGAGTGTTGAGGAGGAGCCCCCGACTATATGCTTTCTTTTGCTATTATTTTTGTTATTCTAATAAATATAGAAATTCAAAATTAGCCACTAAACAGACCTTTATGTTTTAGCACAATCACTTTGTCTTCTTTTTATTGTATCTCAGTGCTACCGATCTCCTCAGCTTGTTTTCAGCTACTTCACATCTACAGTACATGCATTCACTGCAGTGGCGGCTGCATACACTGGCCATAGGGCAGACTGGTATTTGCCCGGTGGGCCGGGGCCGCCCGTTCCATGGCCTGTTGATGACCAGGCCACACAGCGGGAGGTAAGCAGCCATGCGGCCTGGACAAGGTTAACACAGGCCACAGCCGCAGCCGCCGCTCACCTACCGCCATGCGGCCATGCCAGTGTCTCCTCCGAGGTTGATGGCTGCATGGGCTGAGCTGTGTGTCTCTCTCACATACAGCTCAGCCTCAGATCCGGCACTGACAGTTCCACTCTATGCTCAAATGACCTGCTCCTCCTCCTCCCACCCCTCTACTCCTGTGCCTGACCCGCCCACACTCCCCGGGGATTTGTGGGCAGGAAGTTTGAAAAAGAGAAAAGCTACAGACAGCGTGCACTTGAGCCTCCATCCTGGGGCGAGTAAGCTCACCCTCTCTGTGGACTCTGATGCAAAGGGAGGCTTTGGTGAGCAGAGACCCCCTTACATCAGAGTTCCCCTTTACACCAGAGTCCACAGTATTCCCCGTTAAATCAGGCTTCTCAGAACACCACTTTATATCAGATCCCCTCTTAAATTAGGGTTCCCCTGTACATTGGAGTCTGCAGAGCTCCACCTTACAGTAAGCGGAGATTCAGCAGACTCTAAGGGGTCTGTGTGGACTCTGGTGTAAGGGGGGGGGTCGGTGTGACTCTGATGTAAAGGGGCTCAGTGTGAATCTGAGGTAAGGAGGGTCTGTGCAACTCTGATGTAAGGAGAGACTGTGCGACTCTGATGTAAGGGAGGTCTGTGTGGACTCTGATGTAAGGGGGGTCTGTGCAGACTCTGATGACAGGGACCAGGGGGTGGGAGGAGCTGGAGATCTGCACAGTGAGCACTGTGATTACAGAGAAAAGGGGGGCATGGTTGCAGGGGCACTGTATTATAAATGGGATATGGGGCAATTATTACAGTGCCCCTTTACAGTGTAGTCCCTTTTATATCACAGGGTCCCCTGCACATTACAGTGTGGAGGACCGACACCAGCCACCCCCGTGAATGCCCACCGACACCCCCTGGTCCTTAGAAAAATTGGCTGCTCAGTCTTAAATGCCCGGGCCTATTTTTTTGTCCCAGCCTGCTGCATACAGTGGCTGCAGTGGTGGCTGCTTAGGACAGGCTTTCTTATGGTGACAAGGGTGGAACATGCCTGCACATTGAGTATCAGCACAGCTGCTTGTAATCTCCACTGGAAGTGTATGTGAAAATATGGGAGAACAATTGGGAGAAAGGGAGCATTCTAAAGCCCGATACACATGGGCTGAAAATTGGCCAGTTCAGCAGGACCTGGCTAACTTTCAGTCCACGTGTACACATTTGTACAGCTGTCTGTTCAACAGAAGTTGGTCTACCGACCGGCTTCTGTCGAACGGACATGTTGGAAAAACAGCATTTGATCTGTGTATTCTGGCAAAGTACAATATCTCAGCAGGAGAGATGATTGTGTTGATAAATCCCTCCTGCGGTGCTATTGACTTCTCGCTGCTGGAGAGGGAGGGGGAAGCTGCCCCCTGGGAGAAGTCAGTGATTATCGCTATAGCAGAGAGAGAAGGGAATCCATCAGGCTGGTTGTGCCAAAGTTGATTGATCGATCAACTTGATACATTCAGCCTGCCCATTAACGGTTTGAATCAAGGTCAGTTCCTGCTGAAACGGCCAAGATTCAAACCGTGTATGGCCAGCCTTATGCTTTACCCTTATGTTTTTAAGCAGCTGCTGCCTGATTAGACTTTTCAGCTTAGGTATACATTTTCACACACAGCTTAAAATGTATGTCAAGGCAAAATTAAAAATATATGTATTTCATAAATCTCTAGGAAGAAGAAGGAATGGCGGCACTCTGTAGATGTATTCCAAAGCTTGCAATTTTATCGAAGACAGCCAAATTACAGGGAATGTAGACGAGTTTCACTCGGACAAATCAAGCTTAATCATGAATAATGAATTAGCTTGATTTGTCCGAGTGAAACGCGTCTATGTTCCCTGTAATTTGGCTGTCTTCGATAAAATTGCAAGCTTTGGAATACATCTATGGAGTGCCGCCATTCCTTCTTCTTCCTATTATGTGTGGTGGCGAGCCGAGGTGAACACCCGCAGATGTACATTATTTCACCTGTTAATGGTCTGAGCAGTGTGGTTCCTTTGATTGAACTTTTCATAAATCTCGGCAATACATACACATTCCCCATGTTTTATCCCATAAAACATGCTGCAAGTACAGAAAAATAACTGTTCATGTGTTATAAACATAGTATGCTCCTACCTTCCACTTTGACATAACAAAGTATACCTTTGGCTCTGAATCCCAAAGTATGTGTTGTCAGCCATGCCTACTTCATTTTTGATGCTTTAAAAAGAACACAGACCTCTCTTCATCTCCTTCCCCACTCCTCATCTCCATAAACCCTCCTTGTGCAAAGGCAATGAGAACTTCACAAGATATCTAGCAAAATCAACAAACAACAAATAAAATAGATTTAACAATATACATTTTAATGGTATATTCAGCAGACCAAAATGGAACAAATAAGAGAAGTTCACATGTAGGGTGCACATTTTTCTGTACTAACCAAATAGCATGATCAGATGCTGCTTAGATGCCATTTAAATGATACTAAAAAGCAAATAACAGTAAAAACTGACTCTTTCATGCAAAACAGCTTTTGGTCTATGGGGCTGTTTGTGTTTGCACTTTTTAAGAGCACCCATTTTTTGCTAATATATATATATATATATATATATATATATATACACAGTATATATTAATTATAGTAATATAAAATTAAAAAGGTATTGCTTTTATACCCATTATATGTTAAACAATGATTGAACATATAATTAAGGACAAAATGAAGGACACCTGTTAGAAAAAGACTGTGCAAGGGTTAATTGCATGTGGGTGTGTTTTCCTCCAGTTCCTGGATGAACAGCTCTATTTAAACTTCCTGTTCCTGTCAGCAAGTGCTGTCCGTTCTACAGCGTTTGTGTGTTCCTGCAGCAACCTGTGATCCTGATTGTTTGTTCCTGTGACCCGGCTTGCCTTGACTCTGCTATTGATCTCCGCCTGCACCGACCCCGGCTTCCACGACCACTCTTCTGCCTGCTCCCTTGTACCTTGCTGCCCTCCAGTTAACGAACTCTGCTTGCACCCGACTACTCTTCAGCCTGACCCATCTGTACTGCTCTGCCAGCCCGTTACCGACCCGGCCTGCACCACCACGCTTCAGCTTGCACGAGCACCTCACGGACCAGCACACCACCACCTGTGACCCAGTCCGACCCTCGTGCCTCCCTGCACTCCCGAGCTCCCTGTCCACACTACCAGGGGTTCAGGAATCAGGGTCGTAAGAGAGGTTGCCCACTGCATAAGTCAGACTCCACCACCAGGTACGTGACAACACCCCTTGCTGCATATATGGTCTTATTATTTAAAGAGGAAGTAAACTCCTGATGAGTTTTACTTCCTCTTTGTTACTCTTTGTTACCCTGCTATGTAAAAGCATAATAGACTAGTATGCATCGCATACTAGTCTATTATGAGACACTTACCTGCATTGGAAGCCCGCTCTGTCCCTGCAGTAGGAAACGTCCATCTTCACCCCTCTTCTTTCCGGGGCAGCGGACTCCGGCTCTGTGATTTGCCGTAGCTGCATGACGTCACTCCCGCGCATGTGCACGGGAGCCGCCAATTGCGGCACGATCTCAGTAAAGGAACAGCAGGGAGGCCATTTCTTCAATGCGCATGTGCCCGATGATGTTGGCACATGGAAGTACACTGCATATCTCCTAAACCATGCAGGTTTAGGAGATATGCAGGGCACCTACAGGTAAGCCTTACTATAGGCTTACCTGCAGATTAAAGTGGTTGTCATGAGTTGACAATCACTTTAATCTGAATTACAAGAAAGTTACAGAAAACATGAACATAGAATTATTGATGTG
Organism: Glandirana rugosa; assembly: GCA_018402905.1. Lineage (NCBI taxonomy): Eukaryota > Metazoa > Chordata > Amphibia > Anura > Ranidae > Glandirana > Glandirana rugosa. Next base: position 588,854 of record BLSH010325990.1, on the reverse strand, counting down.
CTCTATGGAGGTTCCAGTGGAATTCCAAGCCCGAGCAGTTTTGATGATGGAAAGAAGAGAAAAGACTATTTTAAGAATGTGAATAAAATATAATATGAACAAAAGTCCAATCCACAGTTTAGTTGATATACTCCAAAGGTGCTCAATGTCCAAAAAACAATCAGTGATAATGGTTCAAGAAAAATTATTGTGTACACCCAGTGTAATCCACCACCAATCACACTAGTTGCTCACCTCAATCATGTACTGTATATACAGGCGCCTTGCCCTTTAACTAGGCTGCAATAGCTCTTGAGACCTCTCCAGATGTGCTCAGGAGCTTAATCACCACCAGGGATTTCCACATTCTCCAGAAAGCAATTAACAGTACCTCCAGTGAAATGGTGCTCAAAAAAGAATTATGAATGCTCATTGCGCAGTATAACACCATGCATTTATTACACATTAAAAAAATCTAGAGGAAATGTACTCACATTTTTCAGTGCACAAATCTTGTGCACTAGAACAGTTGCCTCTTTAAAACAGCGTTGCCCTCTTAAGGAACAATGCCAGCATGGATTTTACATACAAGTGTGCATCCTACCTGCTTAAAGCGATTGTCAGCTTGTAACAACCACTTTAACCTACAGGTAAGCCTATAATAAGGCTTACCTGTAGGTGCCCTGCATATCTCCTAAACCTGTACGGTGCAGGAGATATGCAGTGTATTTGCTGTGGCGATGTCATGTTGGCACATGTGCAGTGAATAAACGGCCTCCGTGCCGTTCCTCCACTGCGACCGTGCCGTGACTGGCGGCTCCCGTGCACATGCGGGGGAGTGACATCACATGACTCCGGCCAGTCACAGCCCCAAATTTGCAGCCCCGGAAGGAAGAGGGGCAGAAGATGGACGCCGCCAGCACAGGGGACAGCAATGGACATCTCAGGCTTCTTTTGCAGGTAAGTGGCACATAATGGGCTACTATGCGATGCATAGTAGCCCATTATGCTTCTGCATTACAGGGATACATAGAGGAAAGTAAACCCCATCTGGGTTTACTTCCTCTTTAAGGTGCTGACGTCATCAAGCTATGCCCCTGACATGTTTCTCTATGCCCACCACGGCTTCCTCATAGGGAGAAAAAAAAATATTTTTTTTGTACTTTTGTATATATTATATTTTATTCGTATTTATATATGCACAATAATTCAAAAACCTTTTTCGCGCTCACCCCTCAAAAATGTGAAACTCAAATCAAAAATCAAAATCAATCACACACAATCAAGCTGCAGAATCAAATGTGTCCAACCTCCACATAATATATCTAGTGCAAAGAACAGTGATGCACTACATCAAATATATGCCAAGTGATGGTGACCTTCTGTCCACCCAGGAGCGAAATAAATTAAATTCATACTATCTGTGATAAAACCAAAAAAGAGTAAAGAATCAAAAAAATCTTTAAAAAATTGTCTCAGTGTCTCATAATTTAAAAATCATCATTTAATGTTTGGTAAACCCCATGGTGCACAGAGGAGAAATTCCACCACCAATAAGTTGCAGATGTACACTCACCTTCCAATATGGACCTTAAAAAGGTCACATGTGGCTTTTCCCCTTTAAAAGCCGGAATCAGCTATCCATAATGGACCCTGGTTCAAATGAAGGTTATTCCCAAATTTACACATATAAAACATTATGAGTTTAAAAAAGAACTAATAGTGCAATTTTTTAAAAAGATTCATGAGTAATTTTATTTTCCACTAAGAACCACCTTACAATATTAGTTAAAAACACAGGCAAATCAGTATGCAGAAAGGGTTTGATTCCCGCGGCTCGTTACTGGCTGCCAACTCAGGTGCTCAGATCGGTCAAGGAGCTCTGCCCTACGTGTTATGCTGATAGTTCAACTTCATCAAAGGGTATAGGGTAGGGTTGCACCAATACCGATACTAGGCATCTTTGCGAGCATTGGTACTCGTGAAAATGCTCCAATACCCAAAACCAATACCAGAAGTGATCTCAGCTTGGGAGTGGAATGCTTCCTCCTCCCCTCCAGCCAGTTGTCTTCTCTGGCCCAGGGTCGTCTTAATGCACGGGCCAACAGGATCTGTAGTGCTCCAATCACAGTGCATGGAGAGGATAGCCAGCGGGGATCGGAGTAGTGCAACTCCAGTTCCAGCACAAGTAGCAGAGGTAAGATAAAGCCCTGATCTAGGGGGGTATTTGGGAGGGGTGGGCTCCCCCCTTCTAAGCCCTCCACCACCCCTGATGCTTGCCCGCAGTCTCCCATCCCCGCATGGCACACATCCTACCCCCTGTAATGTGACCTCCTAACTCCCTTATGGTGCCCTCCTAACTCCCTTACTGTGCCCTCCTGCCCCCCTTACTGTGCCTTCCTACCCTTCTTACTGCGCCCTCCTAATCCCCTGTACTGTGACCTCCTAACCCCCTGTACTGTGCCCCCCTGACCCCCTTACTGTGCCCTCCTAACCCCCTGCATGGTGTCCTCCTAATTCCTGCACGGTGCCCTCCTAACATCCTGTACTGTGCCCTCCTACCCCCATACTATGCCCTCCTACCCCTCTGTACTATGCCCTCCTAACAACGTTACTGTGCCCTCCTAATCCCCTGTACTGTGCCCTCTTAACCCCCTGTACTATGCCCTCCTAACCCCCTGTACAGTGCCCTCCTAACTCCCTTACTGTGCCCTCCTAACCCCATGTACTGTGCCCTACTAATCCCCTGTACTGTGCCCTCCTAATCCCCTGTACTGTGCCCTCCTACCCACCCTGTACTGTGCCCTCTTAACCTTCTGTACTGTGCCCTCCTAACCCACTGTACCGTGCCCTCCCTGTGTTGTGTCCTCCTGCCCCCACTGTGTTTCGCCCTCCTGCCCTCCACCAACTGTCACCTCTGCCTCCATGTCTCCCAATGACCCTCCCATACCCATCCCCTTCCCCCCAGCGATCACAGCCTTTTGCATCCCAACTCTACCACCCCACAATCTCTATTTCAATCCCACCCTCAACTACCCTGCCCAATTTACCCCTCTACTCCCCCACCTCCCAAATCACCCCTCTACCCCTCTACCTACTCTTCCTAGGCGATAGGTATCGGTAATTGATATCTTGAAAAAAAAAGTATCGGTACTCGTACTCTGTGTTAAAAAATTGGTATTGGTGCATTCCTAGTATGGGGTATAAGCACTTTGTTGTATTTTAGTTAAAGTGGATGTAAACCTGATTCATCCAATTTGAGCGAAGCACATATATCTGCAGTACTTTCTTGTCTCTCTTCAAAGCACTAAGTCCCATGGCTTTCTCCTGCCCCGTTCTTCTGTTATCAGCATGAAACCTCCTGAGAGGTTCTCCCACACATGTGATAAAACCAGGCTGAAATTTGTGTAGGGGTGGGTGCTATAAATAGATTAGCAGACAGCTTGACTTGTCACAGCAAGTCTCTGCCTATCTGGAGGGGGGGTGCCTTTCCTCCAATCAGCTGTCTCCCAGTCTAATCCAATACTACACTGCTACTGCTGAATGAGGAAGTGAAAATTCTAACATGATGTGCACTTTCTAAACAGTATATATATAAAGCTGAAGACAGCAGGTATACAGTTGTGCTCATAAATTTACAGCCTGGCAGAATTTATGATTTCTTGTCCATTTTTCAGGGAATATGAATGAGAACACAAAAACATTTCTTTCACTCATGGTTAGTGTTTGGCTGAAGCCATGTATTATGAATCAACTGTGTTCACACTTTTTAAATCATAAGGACAACAGAAACTATACAAATGACCCTGATCAAAAGTTTACACATCCTGGTGATTTTGGCCTGATAACATAACACAAAGGGGTTTGAATGGCTATTAAAGGTAACCATCCTCACCTGTGATCTGTTTGCTTGTAATTAGTGTGTGTGTATAAAAGATCAATGAGTTTCTGGACTCCTGATAGACCCTTGTATCTTTCATCCAGTGCTGCACTGATGTTTCTGGATTCTGAGTCATGGGGAAAGCAAAAAAAATGTCAAAGGATCTGCAGGAAAAGGTAGTTGAACTGTATAAAACAGGAAAGGGATATAAAATGATATCCAAGGCATTAAGTATGTCAATCAGCAGTGTTCAAACTCTAATCAAGAAGTGGAAAATAATGGGGTTCTGTTGAAACCAAACCACAGTCAGGTAGACCAACTAAAATTTCAGCCACAACTGCCAGGAAAATTGTTCGGGATGCAAAGAAAAATCCACAAATAACTTCAGTACTTTCCGAAAACCTTTTGGTGTGGCTGTTTCAAGATGCACAATAAGGAGGCACTTAGAATAAAGATGGGCTGCATGGTGGGGTCGCCAGAAGAAAGCCATTACTACGCAAATGTCACAAAGTCCCGATTACAATACGCCAAACAGCACAGAGATAAGCCTCAAACCTTCTGGCACAAAGTCATTTGGAGTGATGAGACCAAAATTGAGCTTTTTGGCCACAGCCATAAACTCTACATTTGGAGAGGAGTCAACAAGGCCTGTGAAACATGGAGATGGATCGCTGATTTTCTCACTGTCAACCTAATACCAGTCTTGGTTCCGATTCCACCACAGTTACCTGTCCTAACTTTCCACCCATCACAATACACCCTGTACATTCATTCACAGATTCCCATTGACTCCGGTGCCCTCAGCTTTCCTGCACACCCATAGGGGTTTTTCTCCAGGGACGTTGTCCTTTTGAGGGTCTTTTTTCGGCCCAGGGCTTTACCAACTCAGCTCCCGGGACCGATGACTCCAGCCAACTGCATCTCTCCCCCAACTGCGTACCAGAATAGGCAGCCATTTGTAAGTATGGACAGGTGGGTTATTTCCCCACCTTTCATTTACTTTCTCTACACATAGACTCTTTTAATTTCTAATATATATATATATATATATATATACAATAATTAATTTTTAGATTATACTCAGCATCTGCTCATGATGAGTGAAAAACAACATTCACGAAACACGTCAAGCTAGTTAGATGCCAAAATTACGGCCATACATTTTTCAGATCTAAATTTTGACCAATTCGGTCCAACTGCAACACTCCTACCAATATGGTTTTCCATTGACTGTACATGATGGTCTACTGAAGTTGGTTCTCAATGGGAACATAACGTATTGTTATGCTTCTATATGATGATGCTACCATTTTGCTATATTTGATACAAAATGTAATTGTATTGCTTCATTTGCATGTATTGAGATACATTATACACAGACTTTATATACAGATAATAAATTGATTTTCTCTAGACCTCTGGTGTTTGACTTGTCACTTCAGACACATGTTTCATTTAAAGCAGTGGTTCTCAACTCCGGTCCTCAGGACCCACCAACAGGCCAGATTTTAAGTATTAACTTGGGGAGATGCAGACTAGTATACTGCAATCACTGAGCAGCAAATTATATCACCTGTGATGTATTTCAGTTATCCTGAAAACCTGGCCTGTTAGTGGGTCCCGAGGACAGGAGTTGAGAACCACTGATTTAAAGTCTCAAACTCTCCCTTTTTTACATGCTGTGCAGAAATAGGGATGGAGGCTTCAATGCCTCATTTAAAGTCCCAAATCCGTCTTTCAAGTATTTTGGTGATGTGTGAGCTACAAAGGCACAGAAAATTTGGTCACAATTGATGGCAAGGTGAATGCAGTATGTTATCAAAGAATACTGGGGCATTCATCAGCCAGGAAGCTGCACATGGGACGTACTTTGACATTCCAACATGACAATGATCCAAAACACAAGGCCAAGTCGACCTGTCATTGGCTACAGCAGAATAAAGTGAAGGTTCTGGAGTGGCCATCTCAGTCTCCTGACCTCAATATCATTGAGCCACTCTGGGGAGATCTCAAACGTGCAGTTCATGCAAGACAGCCCAAGAATTTCCAGGAACTGGAGGCTTTTGCCAAGAGGAATGGGCAGCTTTACCATAGAGAAGATAAAGAGCCTCATCCACAAATACCACAAAATACTTCAAGCTGTCATTGATGTTAAAGGGGGCAATACACGGTATTAAGAACTGGGGTGTGTAAACTTTTGATCAGGGTCATTTGGGTAGTTTCTGTTGTCATTATGATTTAAAAAGAGTAAACACAGTTGACTGATAATAAATGGCTTCAGCTAAACTCTAACCATGAGTGGAAGACAAGCTTTTGTGTTATCAATCATATGCTCTGAAAAATGGCCAAGAAATCATAAATTCTGTTAGGGTATGTAAACTTATGAGCACGACTATACATGTAGAACTTATGTAGGGAGATTTGTTTAATCTCTGTGTATCATCTGAGGCTGTTCACTTCACTGAGTATATGTGAGGATTTCTATCCACTTTAATATAATTTTTGAAGCATATTAACATATGTTATTTGTTTGCATATGAATTCAAATAATATCACTCTAAACTGTTCCAATCGCATTGAAGTTGGATTTGCACATTAATACTTGCCAATAGTGAGTTTCTTTTAATCATATTGTGATTGTGCTGCGTTTTTTCAAGGAATAATATTATCATTGGTGCAGGAACACATGTCAGTGCTGGCTGCAATCAGTTTTTTTTTTGTTTTATTTTGTGTTAATTATTTGCACTGTCACTGTGTAGCGCAGAGACAACAATAACTGTAATAGACCCCTGATGTCTCCCTAAAGATAACCTGTCAACCTCTTTGTGATAGTAATAAAGTAATATAAATAACACATAATTAAAGTAAATTTAAAAAAATGTTTTAAAGAAAACCCCGCCATCACCCTGACCATCAAGCACTCTGACGTGGGAAGAATAATTCCAGGGCCACTAATCATGGTTAACTCTAATTTAATGACCTGAAAAGATTTTTAAAAAGTGTTGCCTATAGCTATAATTTTGAGTCTCATTATTTTTTGCTGATTCATCTATGGTTTCTATTTACTCAACACAATCTTGTGTCTTCAGCTTTACAAAAAAATTTGAATTGTATTATTATTATGTTTATGTGCATTAAAATTAATTTCAGTGTATTGTTTTCTGAAAATATAAGTTTGAAAAACAGTTGCACAAATGTGCCATTTTATTTTTCTACAGGTTCTCACTTTCACAAAATATGTAATGCTTGGGGTTTTTTTACCCAAACAAAATTGATGTCCTTTTTTTCCCACAAATAGAGCTTTCTTTTGGTGGTATTTGATCACCTCTGCGTCATTTCTGATCACCGCTATTAACAAAAAAAGAGTGGCAATTTTGCAAAAAAAAAAAACAATATTTCTTACTTTTTGCTAAAATCCATATCCAAAAAAAAAAAATATATATATATATATATATATAAAAAAGCAAATTTATTCATCAGTTTTGGCCGATATATATTCTTCCTCATATTTTCGGTAAAAAAAAAATCGCAGTCGGCATATATTGATTGGTTTGTGCAAAAGTCACCGCGTTTACAAATTATGAGAATTAATTTATGGGGTTTTTATTTTTTTTATTTTTTACTAGTAATGGCAGCGATCTGTGATTTTTGCGGCGGACATGTTGGACAATTTTGACAATTTTTGGGACCATTGGCATTTATACAGCAATCAGTGCTATGAAAATGCACTGATTACTGTATAAATGTTACTGGCAGCGAAGGGGTTAACACTAGGGGGCGCTCTATAGGTTAACTGTGTTCCCTGGTATGTGTTACTAACTGTGTGGGGGCTGGGATGAGTGGGGGAGGAGAGTGATTGCGGCTCCCATACACAGGGGAGCCTACGATCACATTCCTTCCTCCCTGTCAGAATGGAGATCCGTTATTTACATACACGGACCTCCGTTCTGTCACTGCAGGGGAGCGATCGCGGGTAGCTGACAGACATCGAATCCACCCTACCCGTTCCCTGGCATCCCCGTAACACAGTGAGTGCGCAGGTGCTCCTTCAGTGGCGGCGCGCACGCTCATGATCTGCGATCTCGCAGCCCCCGTCAGGTGACGGCAGTTTGCGATACGGAGCCAAGTTGCTGCTGTCAAGCCACGGCAGGCGTTCGGCAACTGGTTAAAGTGGTATTAAAGGTTCATCTATTTTTTTAACAAAAAATAACAAACATGTCATACTTACCTGCTTTGTGCATCCCAGATCCTCTTCTTCTCAGGTCCCCCATTGATGCTCCTGACTCCTTCCCCATGACCAGAGCCCCCAATAGCAAGCCGCTTGCTATGGGGACACTGGTGCATGCTTGCTCCTGAGCCCTGCTCTATGCGTCCATAAGACACATAGAGCTGTGGCTTGGACCCGCCCCTCCCGCTCTCTCCTCAATGGTTCCCGCTGCTGTTTCAGCCAATGAGGAGAAGGAATCCCGGGACAGTCTAGGCTCTTGTGCACACTGCTGAATTGAGAGGGGGCTCAGATGAGTATTAGGGGGGACTGTGGGGGGAGCAACACACAGAAGGTGATTTTTACCTTCATGCATAAAATGAACCACGTTAAGTATTTTCCAGCCCTAAAATGTGTATTTTATCAGGCAGCTAGATACGTTAGAGAGGGCTTTTGTTAAAAATCTTTACTGCTGGTTAAGAGCATCTAAATAGTTTATTTTCATCGTTTATGTTCACTAATGAATTTCAAAATAGTTGGATAGATCTCAACCATGCAGTAAATACAAGACAACCACAGAACATTTATAAATTAGAAGCATTTGTCATAATTCCTAATGCAAGAATAGTAAACCAGTAACTGGCTACAAGAAAATTTTAGATTTAAAAAAAAGTTTTATTAAATTCAACCTGTCCAATTTTATTTAGCATACAAATTAATATAAATGAAGAAGAGACACCAAAAGTTGGCTGCAAGTAAAGCTTTCATAAGCTCTAAATCAATTCAATATGTTTATGAAGTCTTTTAACCCTGGACCAACTGTCCTCACAGGCTCCATCTTCAACAACTTGGAGCTCTGTCAGCCCCTTCCCTGCCCCACAAACCAATGGCAGTAATAGTGGGCTCATTCGTTTGTGAGAGTCTGAACCTGGGTGCCAGGGGGAATCCTCCATTACTTTTAGTGAGTTGTGACATACCCTTGAAACTCTTGCTATAGTGTAAAGAGTACAGAGCCATATTTGGCAAGTCAGCTTCAGTTTTATCAATTCAGAGTGCCACACCATTTTCCATTAAGTACCAAATATTTTTTTACATTTAGCAAAAGTGTATGTATTGTGCACAATTTGTTCAGCGGCACTTGAGCAGCAGTACATATTTCATACTTTTTGCTATTATAGTATATCTGTGTTGCATCTGACATTGGCAAGGCGTGCCCCAGTGATTTGTAGTGTTTAATATATAGTTGCTTTGTGGTAGTGAATAGCATAGAAAAAGTAGGAACAAGTAGAACAACTGCCACCGCCCCTTCCTTTTTTTATTATACATATGCTGCCCTACATTAGCTAGCTATAAGCATTAGCATGAACAGGTCATACAGACTTTAGAGGGATCATTAAAACTGATCATTCAAGGATATGACTGTTCTGAAAAAAACAGTAGCCCTATAGAAGTACATACCTTAGGCAGCATAGGCATCTGTCAGAGTTCCTTAATACTCTTTTTTCAGGCTTTAATATAGAGAAACTCGGTAATGGAGGCTTGAAAAAGTAAAAAGAAATGCTAATTATGCTTAAATTCAATTTAAGAACTAGCTCTTCACATAACTTTTATAATTTAGTACAAGGCACACACTTCATGAATAGAACAGTTAGGATGCTGTAATTAAGCTACCCTTGAGAAGAGTTTGTCAGCCATTTTGTTCCAGTAGACTTCTTTGAATAATTAGCTTGTGTTTTGGCTTTAGAAGTAACAGTGGATTTTTTTTTAATAAGAAATATTCTCAAACCTAATTAGATTACTCTGCGCTGGGGTATGTGCATTGTTGGAGCTAAAATGATATATAGTAGATAACTACCTTTATTCACTATGTGTATGTACTCTACAAATAGACATTAAATTGTGCTTTTAAAAAGCTGAGCTAACTTCAAGAAGGTTAACCACTTGACCTCCAGAAGATTTACCCCCCTTAATGACTAGGCCATTTTTTGCTATACGGCACTGTATTACTTAAACTGATAATTGTGCGGTCATGCAACACTGTCCATAAATGACATTTCTTTTTCCCACAAATAAAGCTTCCTTTTGGTGGTATTTGATCACCACTGGGTTGTTTGTTTTTTTGTTTTTGTTTTTTGCGCTATAAATGAAAAAAGACTGAAAATTTTGCAATTCATGCATGGAAGTGAAGAATCACGTATATATAAGTGATTCTGCACAGAACAGCCACCCTGTGGCAGTAAATCTTCTATAGGGCGGTCGTGAACTGTTTATTGTTTGAGGAGCACTCCAAGCAAACCATAAAATATGTCAACGCATATCTAATATAAGCTACGAGAAAAGGACACCTATCTTTGACATATTCCAATGTCCAGTGGTAGCAGGAGCTGCAGCCAGACACACTTTGTTCACTTTGGGATCTTTGCCTTTGGTGTCACTTCTGTGCTGCACATGTGTCATTGCGCCTTACTTACCTGAGGTCACAGTCGCATATGGACACCTAATATTGGTGGAGGCTACATTTCCAGCGGCCAGGTCTTCTTTCATAGGCTCCAAAGGCAGGAAAATTCACAGAGGAAGTGAGAGGACCATTGCTCAAGAAGGTCAGGGAAAATTACTTATCCCCAGGGCAGTATATTAGTTTGGCTCATTAAAGAAGCTGTGACTTTGATCTATTACACTGCATGATTGCTTAGGAAGAGGTGTTTCCAATCAAGACTGAGGAGTAAAGAAAAATATGCACAACATAGTAGTTCAATTTCATTTTTGCCTGGAGCTAAGCTTTAAGATTTAGAGGAGGTTAATGGTCTAGAAGTACTCCAAGCATACCATAAAACGTGTCAATATACATGAAATATAAGCAGCTAAGATAAAATGACACCTAACTTTGATATATTCCCATGTCCAGTGGAAGCAGGAGCTGCAGGCAATTGACACCTTTTGTTCACTTTGGGATCTTTACCTTTGGTTCTACATTTGTACTGCACATGTGCCATTGCTCCTCATTTTCAGCATCTGTCTGATGCCATTTCACTGGCTGAACCTGGTAGGTTGACATAACAAGTCACTTAAGGGAACATCATTTGTGTGGGATTACAAGCACTGTGTAATCATAAGGGAGTATCTGAAGTGTTTCGAAGGGAAGGATGAAAGACGTAGGTTTCATTGGCAGTGCACACATGGCCATGGAACAAGGACCAAATTTAATGAGGAGCTTCAAGGTACATTTTGTGGGAGTCACTTTGAACAAGGTTTAGATTATTTAAAGCCCAGCTCCAGGATTTTAGCAACCCCCTCTCCCAAAAAAAACCTATCCAAATCAAGTCAATTATTTTTAACTGAAGCCATAGTCACATCATAATGCATCTCTCTTCTTCTGTTTACTTCTTAGGGTCCTTCTTTAAGTATCCACTTCACTGGCTGCATGATGTAGACACCTCCTATTGGTGGAGGCACTTACACATAGGCTGCATTCACACCTGAGCGACTTGTTTTCAGAATATTTGAAGCGTTTTGTTGCGCGTTTTGTAGCGTGACATCGGGCTTTTGCAAACGCCCGATGTCGCACTAATACGCATGTTTGATGCTTTTCCATTGATTCTGTGTCAATAGAAAAGTGTCAGAAACACCAGAATATGCCCGATTTGCGTGACAAAAATACCTCCGGCGGTAGTTTGAGCGTAGGGCGTTTGGCTTCAGGCATTTTTGAGTGGAAATGTGAACCATCTCCATTCAGAAACATTGATTTTTTTCTCTTCCAGCGTTTTGGAGCTTCATGCTTCAGGCATATTTGAGCTACAAAACGCTCAGGTGTGAATGGAGCCTTACAGCGGCCGGGTCCTATCTCATAGGTTCCAGAGGAAGAAGAACTCACTGGGGCAATCTGGGGACAGTTCTCAAGATGAAAAATGTCTGATCCCCAGGGAAGGAAATTAGCTTTGCCTTGGCTCATAGGGGCAACTGTGACTTAAATCCATTACACTGCAGGAAGGATTAGGAAAAGGTGTTTGCAATCAAAATTGAGGAGTAAAGAAAGTATTTGATGCACAATGTACTATTTAAATTTCATCGTCAGTACCTTAATCTGAACCAATGCCCTCTGCTGCATCTGGCAGTAAATCTTCTTGTTGAGCCAGCTGAAATGCTGGACAGTGCCCTTGAATAAATTAGCTTTCTAGCTTGTTTCTGGTGAACCTTAAATTCCTTGCTCCTCCCATGATTTTCTATTTAAGCCATGTTTTTGGCTTCCTGTTTGCCAGATTATTGTGGTCTTCTCCTTCCAATATCTTTCTCCTTATACTCCTGATGCCATCAGCATCTTTATTACCATTCATTACCAAGCTTTGGCTTTTTCCTTGACTACACTTCCGCTTAATACCAGCGTGCAACTATCTGTTACAAACCTTTGGCTTGTTCCTTGACTATGCTTCCACTTGATCCCAACCTGCAACCACTGGTTAGTTGGTAGTCAAATGCTTGGCAGACTGCAGACAGTATTCAGATGCCTTTTCTCTAGCAATACACCCCCTAATAAGGTCCGTATGATGACCCTCCTATGATGCTGTGGGACACCGAAGGATACAAGGCTGTGTGACAATCCCTTATCCTCTACCATAGGTGGCCCCTGCCTCCATATATATATTCAGTCTTGAATACATATGTCTTCCGGTAAGCCTTCTGTATAGATGTTGGCGGATTGCGCTAAGTGTGACACATCGTTCACTTTCATACACTGAATTATCAACTGTATACTTATGCTGCTGATGAATGTCTTTGCATTGATTTTGCTCTCTCACATTTGAACAATATTTATGGACTTGCACTTTTTTTCACTTTGCACTTTTTTTGCACCTTTTTGCACAATTTAGTGCTTAGACTCCACACCTCTGGTGAGCCTGCGTCACTCTCTAGGGCAATCTGCTTGTGTATTATCCTGCTGGTATCTGTGTAATGAAAGGCCCAGCAATTTGAAATTCAGATAATGATGGTGGCATACTTTGACAGACACAGTTTTATATTCTTGACTGTCCCATATTAAAACAGATTTTGAGCAAACACAGATATTCTTTTTCTCCCAAGCATAGTATCATTTCAGCTTTCATTAAATTAATACCTGGTGATCCTGCCATTAACGTTTTTGCTCAGGTACGTCCTGTTCTGTGCGCCTGTGTTGTCACACAAGCTTCTGTTGGAGACTACATGTGGCCATTTCAACACACATTATACTGTTTACTACAGTTTAGCCATCAGCAGGCAACCCACCCAGAGAAATGTCATGCAGCCATCAATGGAGTGCATGCTTATAGACAGCAAGTGGCTGCAAAGAAACTGAAGGATTTAAACAGAACTAAAATACAGCAAAGAAAATATATAAATGGTTCAGAATACGGAAAAAAATGCCATTTTCTGTTTTTTTTTTTTTGTTTTTTTTTGGACTAAGGCCCCTTTCAACTAGGCCGGATCTGGTTTTCTCCTCAGGGGATCTGTGCAGAATGGACATGGACACAGCCCATTCTGCTCTATGGACAGCCGGATGTAGACAGACTGGCTGTCTGTTTACACCCGACTGCCCTCGTATCCGATCTGGCCAGACGGAGGGGAATGGATACCTTCCGATTTTTTTTTTTGTCGGATCAGATTGGACCCGCAGGTAGTCATGTGTAAACAGACACACATCCTTTTACATCCAACTGACCTTAGAGGAGAATGGAGAGTCCGATCGGTCTGACTGAAATAATGGCCAGTTGGACCTGATCAGCCCTCTCATGTGAAAGGGGCCTTAACCACTTCCTTACCGGCGTATTGTAAAAATACGCCGGCAAGGTGGACTCCCCATCCTAAGTGGACGTCATATGACGTCCTCTTGTTTTCGCCGCTTTGCGGGCCCGTTTCGCCGCTTTTGTTCTCCTGCAGTATACTGCAGGTGAATCCTACCCCTCAGGTGGAACGGCCGCATAAAAATGTTATGCGGCCATTCCTTCACCAATTCCGGGGAAAGTGTACTCTCCCGACTAGTCCAGGTTGACCGGTAATAAAGTCAGTCTGGCTAGCCTGAGAGGTAAGAGGAGATTCCAGTCAACCTACATTTTCCTACACACAGACAAATGTGTACTGATGGACGCCCAGGTTAGACTAGGCTGTTTTTTTTTTTAGCCTTCCATAGGTAAGGGGAGGCAGACCGGTCTAGCCTATGCTCCCGTCAGCCCACATTTGTCTGTCGG
>BLSH010325990.1:559545-572128 GCA_018402905.1 Glandirana rugosa | reverse complement strand
ATCAGGTGTGATCAATTTTCAATGATTGGCACCAGAGCTTGTAGACTCTATAACTTTCACAGAGACCAAATAATATCCACCAATTTGGGTTATTTTTACCAAAGATATGTAGCAGTATAAATTATCGCCCAAATTTATGAAGAAAAATTACTTTTTTGCAAAATTTTTCAATACAAACTAAAAAAAAGTGTTTTTTTTTCAAAATTTTCGCTACTTTTTCGCTTATATTGAAAAAAATAAAAAACCCAGCAGTGATTATATACCACCAAAAGAAAGCTCTATTTGTGAGAAAAAAAATGATAAAAATTTTGTTTGGGTACAGTGTACCATGACTGAGTAATTGTCATTTAAAGTGTGAGAGTGCTGAAAGCTGAAAATTGGTCTGGTAAGGAAGGGGGTGTAAGTGTCCTGTATGGAAGTGGTTAAACAGACTTGGAGATCTTTGGACGTAAACAGATGCATGTCTGTTTACATACATCTGCCTGTAGACTAACATTGAGCTTTTGTTTAGATCTTGAAAAATGGACAGGCGTGTGGGCGAGGCATAGGTGCCCATGTGAGGACAAGTGGAACTGCACTCATTAATGACTTAACCCAAGGTAGGGAGCTGTGGTCAGGTGGCAGTCAACAATAAGCAGATATCCTGAAATTAAAAGTGGGCTGTAACCTCACTGTTAGCTTATTGTACTCTGTGGCTGACTGCATTACACTGTTATGTATAGAGGACATCACTCCCAGGTGTGCAGCATTTGAGACCAGCACCACTGAGCCTGTACAGCTCCACCAAACTAGCAATGCATGTCACCTCTCTCCAAGTGACCCATCCCATGGTTACTTTGCGATACAGTAAACACTCTCTTTTCTTCTCCAACCACCGTGCTTGCTCTTATTCTCCCAAGGTACCTCATACATCTTTCTCCTTCCTACGTGAATATAGGTTGGGTCCCCAGGCACTCTGTGCCACGGGTTCAGTCCCAAAAAGTGGGGAACCAGCCACATGTGGAGGTGCCAAGCACTTAACCCCCTCCACTACCTCCACACTCATCTCCTGACTGATTGGCATCCATGCCCGTGACACATACACTGTAGTCCTTAGCAACAACACATTACCCATGCATTGTATCTTCCTCTAGCTCAGTCCCCTTGTTGTGTTCCCCCTGTTATTTTAATACACTGTGCACGCACACCCCTTTAAGAGACTTCAAACCAGGCAAATAAAGTAAACAAACAAGATCCTTTCCAATACAGTTCTCAAGAGACATTATTAGCACAGTTCCTATACAGAGCTCTTCTAATATCCTGTAGAGTGGGAATACCTTATACAGAAGGCAAATCCATAAAGCAATACCTTTTAAGGCAAAAGTCCATCAAGGTAATAATCCACGAGAGGCACTACAAGTCCCTTAGAGTCAATGATTGGCAGTAATTCATAAAGGCAGCAATTCCATGGGCAGAAGCTACAAGGGTCATCAGGCAAGAGACCCCCCCACCAGGAGCCCCTAATGGGCTCCTATCAACCCCACCAAAGGGGGTGATCTCTCCAGCAGAGTATCCAGCTACATTTTGGCAGTACTTCCCCAGGAACTCTCTCATGGTCTTGGCGACGGCCCCTTTTATGTTGGTTGACCTGTAGGGGGGCAGTAATCTGGCTGAGAATGTTGGAAAAAGTGTTTACCCTTACAGCCTGGTTACCTCTAGCTCTCAGGTAAATCTGAGACACACAGGGAACTGTGTGATTGGCATGACAAAGTCTATTATATATATATATATATATATATATATATATATAAATAGAAATAAAGGTTTTTCATTTCTAAAATGATTTACTAAGAACCAAAATGAAAATAAAAATACTGTTATAAAAATGTTATAAAATGGCAATGTAAAAATAGAGATTTAGTGTTAAATACAGGCTATCATTTTTGTGGGAACTTTTGAGCGTTGATATTCCCTGGTCATATCTAGTGCCCATTTGCAGTAAGGGCATAGAATCCAAAAGGACGGCCATTTACAGTAGGGGCAGAGGGCTCAAAAGTACCCACCAAATTAAATAGAAGTTGTCCTTTTTACATTGGTACAACATTTTAATAGTTCCTTTACTAAAGTATAAACAATACAATTCCCCCCACTGGGTTTCCAGAAGAATCCTAGAATATACTGTATGTTGTTCATATCCCAGGAGTTTCCCATAAATGTCCTACGGAAATGGGGGTGAGAGAAATAGGGATTTACAAAAAATATATAAAAACATGTAATTTAGTGAACACATAGGGAAAATATTATCTCACCTTGTAAAATAATGTGAAGGTCTGCTTTAGAGTTGGTTTACACCAGAAAGCACACAGGAATGTGCTAACATCCCTGTGCTATTCCTGTGCAATTTGATTGCAGTGAGTTTTTAGCCTATTCATTTGAATGGGCTGAAATTGCACTGCATCACACCAAAAGTAGAGAATGCATTACCTTAAAAAACTCACTGCAACCAGATTGCATGGTACTTCTTTACCATGTGATTTGGTGCAGGCAAACACACTGCGTTTAGGGTGTCCTTAGCATTGCAATGGCACTCACTGCAGATCGCAAGTGCAGTGCATTTTTAAAACACTGTAGGAAACATGCATGGAACAGGGGTTTCCCGCAACCATGTTCTGGTGCAAACAGGCTACTAATCAGATATGTTTCTCAAATACATCTAAAACAGTAAAAAGGCTAGTATTCCATTGTAACGATTAAATAGCTATGAAAGGCCACTTAAACAGAATATGTGAGGAACCAAGTGCGTGTTCATGTTAACGATTAATCGTCCCAGATATCATATAGGTCATAATAATCAATACACTACAACCTGTATTGTTCAGACTTTAATACCGCACCTGTGCACTGAATTTGTAACAAGTGTTTTTCTCTGCTTGGAGGAGGGTCTTGCCCCTGCTGCTCATCAAAGCAACTTCTGCTTTGCTGTCTACATCTCACAGTTCAAGTCAAATCCTCTGTGTGCCTATGGAAAGAGCTTTGAAGCAGGGGAAGCAAGGGAGGATGTGCTACCATGCAGCTGAATACTAACTACAGCAGTCTAAAAAACGTTATACTTTTTGTTCCTTTATAAAACACTGATGCAACATATTTCAATGGCTGGTTGTAGATATGAAGGTAACAGAAAATAGGGTGTAAGCAGAAAAGGTTGGGAGGTCTCCTACCCTGTATATGGCTGTTCGTGAAATAAATTGCAAGCTTTTAAAATATTCCATGAGTGCTGTGGCTGGGGCTTGCCTGAGACTGGGCTGGCTGTGGCCTGCCTGGGACTGGGCTGGCTGTGGCCTGCCTGGGACTGGGCTGGCTGTGGCCTGCCTTGGACTGGGCTGACTGGAGCATTCCTGCTGGGACTGGGCTGTGGCTGGCTGTGGCCTGCCTGGGACTAGGCTGGGGCCTGCCTGGGACTGGGCTGGTTGTGGCTGGGGCCTGTCTGGGATTGGGCTGGGGCCTGCCTGGGACTGGGCTGGGGCCTGCCTTGGAATGGGCAGGGGCTGGCTGTGACCTGCCTAGGACTAGGCTGGGGCTGACTGTAGCTGAGGCCTGCCTGGGACTGGGCTAGGGCCAGACTGGGCTTGGGCCTGCCTGGGACTGGGCTGGGGCCTGTCTGCTGGGACTGGACTGGGGCTGGCTATGGCCTGCCTGGGACTGGGCTGGGGTCTGCCTGGGACTGGGCTGGGGCTTGTCTGCTGGGGCTGGCTGTGGCTGGGGCCTGCCTGGGATTGTTCTACAGCCGATCTGGGCTGGGGCCTGCCTAGGACTGGGCTGGAGCCTGCCTGCTGGGACTTGGCTAGGGCTGGCTGTGGCTTGCCTGGGACTGGGCTAAGGCCTGCCTGGGCTGGGGCCTGCCTAGGACTGGGCTGGGGTCTGCCTGGGACTGGGCTGGGGCTGGCTGTGGCCTGCCTGGGACTGGGCTAGGGCCTGCCTGGGCTGGGGCCTGCCTGGGACTGGGCTGGGGCCTGCCTTGGACTGGCTGTGGCCTGCCTGGGACTGGGCTGGGTTCTGCCTCCTGGGACTGGGCTGGGGCTGGCTGTGGCCTGCCTGGGACTTGGCTGGTGCCTGCCTGGGACTGGGCTGGCTGTGGCCTTCCTGGGACTGGGCTGGGGTCTGCCTGGAACTGGGCATTGGCTTGCCTGCTGGGGCTGAGGCCCGCCTAGGATTGGGCTAGGGCAAATCTAGGCTGGGGCTGCCTAGGACTGGGCTGGGGCCTGCCTTCTGGGACTGGGTTGGGGCTGGCTGTGGCCTGCCTGGGACTGGGCTAGGGCCTGCCTGGGCTGGGGCCTGCCTGGGACTGGGCTGGGATCTGCCCGGGACTGGGCTGGGGCTGGCTGTTGCCTGCCTGGGACTGGGCTGGAGCCTGCCTGGGACTGGCTGTGGCCTGCCTAGGACTGGGCTGGGGCTTGCCTCCTGGGACTGGGCTGGGGCTGGCTGGGGCCTGCCTGGGACTTGGCTGGCATCTGCCTGGGAGCCTGGGCCTGCCTGGGGCAGTGGTGGTGGGGCCCGCTGCTGAGGTGCTGCTAGAGAACTTATTCATCCACCACCGACCAGGCAGTCATTGGATCACAGAGAGTGACACACAGAGTCTCTCACCAGCAGGCAGTGTCACCAGTCACCACCGCCACTGCGTCCTGTCTGGTCCTCCTCCTGTTCTCTCCTGCCAGTACATGAAAAAATGACATGGGAGGCGCATGGCCTCGTGCATTATCCTTGGTAAGGTTGTTTTTATTAAATGACAGAAGTAAAAACGTACTTACATGTTTACAAATGTTTAAAATTCTTTCATATCAATCCAGAGGAGACAACCCGTGTCCTGGGTGACTGGCAGTGGTGTAAATGGCTAACGCGTTTGGAGGAAAGTCCTCTTCATCAGAGCCTTAAAGGTCAAAGTCAGGTCTGCATGTGGTGCAATACTTGGGAATGCAGCCTGGGGGGATATTCTCCTCCTCTTAAGGGTAAATCCTAGTTCGTCATAGCTATGGCGGGACAGACTGAGACTCCTGATGATGTAGCTGTGGAGGAGCAGGGCAGGCCAAGCACTAGGTTGTACCACCGCGAGTCAGTCTCTCCCGAGTCCCACGCTCACTCACCCTGGCACACTCCTGCACACAGTGAGGTCGGTGACGTCTTCTTTGGCCAGCCCCTCGCTCAGGCTCTGAGTCAGAGAGAGATCACTCCGCACTGACTCACTTAGGAGGAGGAGTGGGTGGCGCAGTGCGCCTGGCCCGGCCGTACCAGTGTGATTACGCCTAGGAGGAGACATCTGAGTCAGGACAGGAGCGATATAATAAAAAAAAAGTCTGAAGCGAACGTGGAAATATCAATCAGTGGTGAAGGACACTGGTGTTTATAATACTTTCTTACCTATAAAATATTGCATTTTTACATTTTTTCCTCTTTTTACCTTGCTTTGGCTTCTAACTTTGGTAACATTTAAAGTGAGGATGTGGTCTATTGCAAATTAAGCATGTACATTTCTAAAGGCTCACTAATACGACTTGCATTTACCACTTGTTACTGCAATGCATAGTGATACATTCTATATATGTTGATGCACTGCAGTGCCATTCAATATGTATAAAACTCAAATTCACTTTTTATGGAAACCAGGAATATAGACTCAGGAAATGACATCATAACCATGTAGTTTCATTAAGAATAATAACTAATACTACCATAGCACCACCACCTAGTGGCAGTACTACCAATCACTGTATATTGCATGGGAATGGTTGTTGCGTTTAGGAATAAATAAACAGTATGTTAACAATGCAGAAAAGCTGAACACAGAGGGATTGTTCATAGGATGCCAGTTTTTTTCTGCATGTAGGCTAATATGGAAACTGTTTGCATTTAGAATAAAATGCAAAATTTAAAATGAAGTCTCACATTCACCAGGGAGAGGAAGGCATGTAGTTACATAATTTCTGGTAATCCAGCATTTCTGTTTGAAATAATTGAGTGGCTGCAGGGTACAAGCACAGGCTATGCAGGGTACAAGCACAGGCTATGCAGGGTACAAGCACAGGCTATGCAGGGTACAAGCACAGGCTATGCAGGGTACAAGCACAGGCTATCCAGGGTACAAGCACAGGCTATACAGGGTACAAGCACAGGCTATGCAGGGTACAAGCACAGGCTATGCAGGGTACAAGCACAGGCTATGCAGGATACAAGCACAGGCTATGCAGGGTACAAGCACAGGCTATACAGGGTACAAGCACAGGCTATGCAGGGTACAAGCACAGGCTAATCAGGGTACAAGCACAGGCTATGCAGGGTACAAGCACAGGCTATGCAGGATACAAGCACAGGCTATGCAGGATACAAGCGCAGGCTATACAGGGTACAAGCACAGGCTATACAGGGTACAAGCACAGGCTATGCAGGGTACAAGCACAGGCTATGAGTAAATGCTGGGATGCAGGGAACACTGGGTTCACATATTTTTGTATTTCTAACATCTGCTAGCAGTGAGATACAGAGATGTAGCCACCGCAGCAGGTATTCAAGTGACTGTTAGAGGACCCATGTTTTTAGAGGGAAATACTTGTTGTTCCTCTGAAAGAGCTGTGGGATTTATTTAGGAGTTTCATACATTTCCTTTTGACAACCGATTAATCTTTCTACTGCAATTTAGTGAATATGAATCCCCACATTCATTAATTCAAGATTCCATAATGACTTGAGAGGCTTTGTGTGTACTGCCTTTCTCTCCCCATGATGTCCAAACAAGATAATGGTATCATAACGAGCACTAAAAGAATTAAAGGTAACCTGCATGGAGAAAAGTATATAAAGGCTGTCATTGTTGGCCTCCCTCCGAAAATACTAGTTGCCTGGCTGTTGTACTGATTCAATGACATCATTGTCAGCCTGGAAGAAGCGTGGCGATCAAGAGTTCTGCCTTCATTTGTTAATATCTAACCTCAGCTCAGTAACACATCAAAGTATCACATCCAGAGACAAGCAGACAATTTTTCATTTTCAGAAGGCAGCCAGCGATGACAGCCTACATATTTCTCACAGTGTAAATGTCAAAAGTTGAAAAAAGAAATACATTCATTGAGTTCAACCTTTGCTTTCTATTCTATAAAGTATATAAAGACCCATGAGATACCATTAAATAAAACAACTCAAATTTATCTAAATATTTAATTACTACATATCTTTTTTATTATGTTATACATATATATATATATACACATACATACACACTATATTGTCAAAAGTATTGGGACACCTGCCTGTACATGCACATGAACTTTAATGGCATTACAGTTTTAGTCCGTAGGGTTCCATATTGAGTCGGCCCACACTTTGCAGCTATAACAGCTTCAACTCTTCTGGGAAGGCTGTCCACAAGGTTTAGGAGTGTCTATGGGAATGTTTGACCATTCTTCCAGAAGTGCATTTGTGAGGTCAGGCACTGATGTGGACAAGAAGGCCTGGCTCACAGTCTCCGCTCTAATTCATCCCAAAGGTGTTCTATCTGGTTGAGGTCAGGACTCAAGTTCCTCCACCTCAAACTCGCTCATTTATTTCTTTACGGACCTTGCTTTGTGCACTAGTGCACAGACATGTTGGAACAGGAAGGGGCCATTCCCAAACTGTTACCACAAAGTTGGGAGCATGAAATTGTCCAAAATTTCTTGGTATGCTGACGCCTTAAGGGTTCCCATCACTGGAACTAAGGGGCCAAGCTCAACCCTTGAAAAACAGCCCCACACCATGATTCCCCCTCCCACCAAATGATTTGGACCAGTGCACAAAGCAAGGTCCATAAAGACATGGATGAGCGAGTTTGGGGTGGAGGAATTTGACTGGCCTGCACAGAGTCCTGACCTCAACCGGATAGAACACCTTTGGGATGAATTAGAGCATAAACTGCAAGCCAGGCCTTCTCATCCATCAGTACCTGACCTCACAAATGCGCTTCTGGAAGAATGGTCAAACATTCCCATTGACACTCCTAAACCTTGTTGACAGCCTTCCCAGAAGAGTTGAAGCTGTTAGAGCGGCAAAGGGTGGGCCAACTCAATATTGAACCCTACAGACTAAGACTGGGATGCCATTAAAGTTCATGTGTTTGTGTGTAAAGGCACAAAAGTGAATACACCCCTCACATTTTTGTAAATATTTTATTATATCTTTTCATGTGACAACACTGAGGAAATCATAATTTGCTACAATGTAAAGTAGTGAGTGTACATCTTGTATAACAGTGTAAATTTGCTGTGCCCTCAAAATAACTCAACACACAGCCATTAATGTCTAAATGAAAATGTCCAAATTGGGCCCAATTAACCATTATCCCTCCCCGATGTCATGTGACTCATTAGCGTTACAAGGTCTCAGGTGTGAATGGGGAGCAGGAGTGTTAAATTTGGTGTTATCACTCTCACTCTCTCATACTTGTTACTGGAAGTTCAACATGGCACCTCGTGGCAAAGAACTCTCTGAGGATCTGAAAAAAAGAACTGTTGCTCTACATAAAGATGGCCTAGTCTATAAGAAGATTGCCAAGACCCTAAAACTGAGCTGCAGCACAGTGGCCAAGACCATACAGCAGTTGAACAGGCCAGGTTCCACTCAGCACAGGCCTTGTCATGGTTGACCAAAGAAGAGTGCACGTGCTCAGCGTCATATCCACAGCTTGTATTTGGGAAATAGACGTACAGTCGGGTCCATAAATATTCGGACATCAACACAATTCTAATCTTTTTGGCTCTATACACCACCACAATGGATTTGAAATGAAACAAACAAGACGTGCTTTAACTGCAGACTTTCGGCTTTAATTTGAGGGTATTTACATCCAAATCAGGTGAACGGTGTAGGAATTACAACAGTTTGTATATGTGCCTCCCACTTTTTAAGGGACCAAAAGTACTGGGACAGATTAACAATCATAAATCAAACTTTCACTTTTTAATACTTGGTTGCAAATCATTTGCAGTCAATTACAGCCTGAAGTCTGGAACGCATAGACATCACCAGATACTGGGTTTCATCCCTGGTGATGCTCTGCCAGGCCTCTAGTGCAACTGTCTTCAGTTCCTGCTTGTTCTTTGGGCATTTTCCCTTCAGTTTTGTCTTCAGCAAGTGAAATGCATGCTCAATCAGATTCAGGTCAGGTGATTAACTTGGCCATTGCATAACATTCTACTTCTTTCCCTTAAAAAACTCTTTGGTTACTTTCGCAGTATGCTTCGGGTCATTGTCCATCTGCAAACCGAATAAAAGCGTAGTGTGCAAATGAGCAGGTCCACTTCACCCAGTTTACCTGCTCATTTGCACACTACGCTTTTATTCGGTTTTATGGAATTCCTTACTGCCTGATTGACACTTTTAAAATGTAAGTGTGATACTTTTTTAATAAATGTATTTGCCGATACAGTATTACGCTATGTAGACTCCTTTTTATATTGAGGCATACTGTTGCATGGTGGTGCTGGAGTTTGAGACCTAGCTGGAGACCTGCAGGAGTTCCTGGTCGATGGTCGAATCACTCAACAGATTGTTACTTCCGTGTATTGGAGTTTGGCATCCGGCTGTGGACCCTCGGGGAGTTCCTGGCAGACGGTGGGATTGAAGCCACACGACGAGGTCTAGAGGATGTCTCTTTGGGATTAATTATACGCGCAATTTCCTCTTATCGTTGGTAAGAGTACCTTTTACACATTTGATGGGAGTGCACAACACATGATGCAATTTTTCTACAATTGTTGAAGATATACGATTAATATTTCGGATGTCTTGATCAGATTGAACACATTATCTTTATTTGGACTTATTTTTGGTTGATATTCACTATCGATTTATATTGCAATATATATGGTGTTTTTTTAGCGCTACACTTTTTGGTTCACATCTTTGCACAAATTGGAAGTTTTGTTGTGTTAGCTGCTTTAGTTTTCCTTTTTTTTCTCTTTTCACATTTTCAGGATAGCGCAATATTTTTCTATATTACTAGTTTAGACATTAATGGCTGTGTGTTGAGTTATTTTGAGGGCACAGCAAATTTACACTGTTATACAAGCTGTACATTCACTACTTTACATTATAGCAAAGTGTAATTTCTTCAGTGTTGTCACATGAAAAGATATAATAAAATATTTACAAAAATGTGAGGGGTGTACTCACTTTTGTGAGATACTGTATGTAAATATATATATTGTGGCAGAGCGTTTCCCTGCCAGGGTCTAGTGAATAGGGATGACCCAGGGTTTTCAACTGGGCAGGTTGAGGGGCTCCAGGGGCTTTGCCTGTTTAACCACTTGCCGACTGCCAACCGCAGGTTGACGGCGACAAGGTGGTTCGTTACCGCAAATCGCCATCATAGGACGGCGGCTGTGATAACGCGCACTGTGAGCGCGCGCGCGCCGCCAGAGGCGCGCCTGCGCTCACTGTGTTCGGGGAGGGCCAGGGAGCGGGTGCGGTGGCTTCGATTGCCGCCGGCTACCCGCGATGGCCCCCCCTGAGTGAAGGAACGGAGGTCCCTGTATGTAAACACGGACCTCCGTTCTGTGAAGGGGGAAGGGCTGTGATCACAGCCTTCCTGTATACGGAGGCTGTGACCACTTCCCTACCCCAGTTAGGGCAGTCCCCCCACAGTTAGAACACGCCCAGGGAACACTGTTAACCCTTAGAGTGCCCCCTGCAGCTTAACCCCTTCACTGCCAATGGCATTTACAAAGTAATCAGTGCATTTTTATAGCACTGATTGCTGTATAAATGCCAATGGTCCCAAAAAAGTGTCAAAATGGTCCGACATGTCCCCTGAAATATCGCAGTACCGCTAAAAATCGCAGATCGCCGCCATTACTAGAAAAAAATAAAAAAAAAAATAAAAACCCCAAAAATTAATTCTCATCATCCGTAAACGCGACCACTTTTGCGCAAACCAATCAATAAACGCCGATTGCAATTTTTTTTATCGCAAATATGAGGAAGAATATAAATCGGCCAAAAACGGTGAAAAAAAAGTTTTTTTATATTTTTTTTTTGGATTTGTATTTTAGCAAAAAGTAAGAAATTTGTTTTTTTTGCAAAATTGTCGCTCTTCTTTTGTTTATAGCGGCGATCAGAAATGACGCAGAGGGGATCAAATACCACCAAAAGAAAGCTCTATTTGTGGGAAAAAAAGGACGCAAATTTCGTTTGGGTACAACGTCGCACGACCGCGCAATTTTCAGTTAAATGACGCAGCGCCGAATCGCAAAAAGGGCTACGGTCCTAAAGCTGGAAATCCTTCCGGGGCTGAAGTGGTTAAGAGGAAACTGGCTTTTCAGTTTCCTCAGTGTTTTTTAAAGTCTTCTTCGGGATCTGGAGCCTGGGGATTTCGTAGCTATCCGGGTGGGATGAAATCCCCAGTCCTAGGTCCGGGTTTTGTGACCTACCAGGAGACTGATTGTGCAGGTGTGGGTGGAGGTCTGTAAAGAGGAGCCAGGACCAGGGCTATGTGTCACACACACTGGGAGACAGCTCCAGAGGGGGAGACAGACAGTCTCCAGGGGTCTAAGGCTGTAGGAGGCAGTCAAGTCTACCATGTCTGCAAGGAGGCAGGTGTGACCCGCGATCACACTGCAGCGGATCGCTTATGAGCCAGGAGGGCTTCTGATCATGATAGCCAGGAGGGCTACTAATTGCTTCTGAGCCAGGAGGCTGAGTATATGATTTCTGGATGTTGATGGTGACAACCCCCTGCGAGGGAAACCCTTTTGATTGTTGTTTTGAACTTTCTTTTTAATAAACATGGGCTACCATGCCCTCAAACAGAGATCCTGGCTGGCGTGAACTCACTACAAACTCATGTACCACGAGAGCTAAACACTCCCATGCCACAATATATATTGTAATTATTAGAATATAGGGGGTAATGGGGTTGATTTACTAAAACTGGAGAGTGCAAAATCTTGTGCAGCTGTGCATGGTAGCAAGTCAGCTTCTGACTTCAGCTTGTTCAATTAGGCCCCTTTCACACGGGCTGTCCGATCAAGTCCGTCTGTCAGTTTTTCAGGCGGACCTGATCTGAAAAAACAAGGGCCAAGGATAAATCCAAGGCAAATACCAAGCTCTACTTACCGGCCAGCTGCGACTAACCAAATTAACTTGTCTAACAGTATGCGTTTAACCACAACAGTACCTGGCACGAAAACCCCCTTCCTGTCCAGGCCATTTTTCAGATTTCAGCGCTATCACACTTTGAATGACAATTACTCAGTCATGCAACACGGTAAATCTGTTCAATTAAACCAATCAGCGTCGACCGGCCATTCATCTCGAACCATAAACGGAACCTAAATAGGAACCGGGAACAAAAAAGTCTAGTCCAGGCGGACTTTTTGACTGTCTGCCTGAACTAGCCTGTCGGGCACACTTTCCCCGGATTAACTTGTTCGACTTCAGTCTTCGACTGAACGATGGTACGTGTCGACGTGTTCTAAAACGTGAGAGGTCAAAATCATTTAGTTGGGGTAATGGGGGATATAAGATTATTAATGTTATATATAACACCGTACCCTCACAAATCGAGAGCACCATGTACTCAAAC
>BLSH010325990.1:509208-531385 GCA_018402905.1 Glandirana rugosa | reverse complement strand
TACACTGTTATACAAGCTGTACACTCACTACTTTACATTGTAGCAAAGTGTAATTTCTTCAGTGTTGTCACATGAAAAGATAGAATATGATATTTACAAAAATGTGAGGGGTGTACTCACTTTTGTGAGATACTGTAAGTGTATAGTGCTTGTTCCCTTTAATTAGTCAGCAGCATTGAGTTTATATAAGCAAAATGTTCTTGAACTTGAAAACCTTAAGAGGTCAAACACATTTTCTGTATTTCCCTATACAGTCTACATGCACAGTCATCTGTCATCGCACATTCTCAGCAGTACGGGTTTTTTCTCCCCGGTAATTACATTACTGCACGGATTTCTCAGGGAATTGTCTGTAGGTGTTAAATTTGATGCTAAAAAATGTGGCAATAGCTTTGTCAAGATTGCAACTGAAAAGCAACTTAGAACTAAAATGCAGGCTGCCCTGTAACAATTTTGAATGTACCAGCCATAATAGACAAACTGTAAAAGTGTATATGTCAATAATAATCCATGGCAGCACCTGTTGAATAGTATTATGCTGTTTATGTGTTTGATACGTTACCTCCTATTGTGCATTGTAATAGACATGGGAATCTTGCAGGAGTTATATGACTAAAAAAAGACGCTAGCCTCCAGGCATTTTTTTTTTATTCTGTAGGGTATGGATATAAGGTGACCTTAAATATCCTTCTGACCTACTCTCAACATGTTTTTCTTTATGTTTTCCTGTATTATACATAAGTTGCAATTTTTTTTTCTTTACATATGTTACACCGTAGCTCTCAACTGTCCCTGATTTCGAAGGATTGCCCTAATTTGGAACAAAGTCCCTCTGTCCCTCTTTCCTCCTAATTTGTCCCCCATTTTGGTCTGATCTATATAGTTGCATATAAAATGCACTGCTTATCTATCAAAAAGTGTTTCCCAATACTAAACGTTTCATCCAATTTCTAAATTGCTGCATTTGTAAATTCCAAAAGCCAATATAAAGGAATATTATTGGTAAAAAAAAAAAACACTTGCAAGTTTAACCACTTGCCTATTGGGCACTTTTACCCCCTTCCTGCCCAGGCCAATTTTCACCTTTTAGCGCTCTCACACTTTGAATGACAATTGCGCGTTTTTCACACAAATAGAACTTTCTTTTGGTGGTATTAAATCACTGCTGGGTTTTTTATTTTTTGCTAAAAAAAAAGAAAAACGTCTGAACATTTTGAAAAAAAAAATGTTTTCTTAGTTTCTGTCAGTAAATTTTGTAAATAAGTATTTTTTCTCCTTCACTGAGGTGCGCTGATGAGGCTGCACTGATGGGAACTGATAGGCTGCACTGATGGGCACTGATGAGGCGGCACTGAAGGGCACTACTTAGGTGGTGCTGATGAGGCACTAATATGCCGCATTGACGGGCACTGATAGGCGGCACTGATGCGCATTGATAGACAGCACTGGTGGGCACTGATAGGCAGCATGGATAGGCATCACTAATGGGCACTGAAGGGCGGCACTAATATGCACTGATGGGCAGCACTGATGGACATTGAAATGTAGCACTGACTGGCAACACTAATGAGCACTGATTGGTGCAACTGAATAGGCACCGATTGGTGGCACTGATGGGCATTGTTTGGTGGCACTGTTGGGGCTGTACTATAATCAGGGCACTGATGATTAGTGCTCTTATTACCTGTACATGTCTCCCCTTCAGGGTGATGCCGCTGATCGGCTCTCCTTGCCTCACACTCTGTCAGTGTGAGGCGAGGAGAGCTGATAAATTACACTTTCTTGTTTGCATGTGACTAACTGTGATTGGACACAGCTGATCACATGGGTAAAGAACTGTGTCATCGGATCTTTACTGAGATCGGGGTCACGCCATGTCCTAGGAACACAACCACGGTCGTTGTGCTGCATGCCCCTACAGATGTGTGAGGGCAGCCATTCTGTGGTGCCGTCATGTGATGTCGTCCCAGAACGAGAGCTGCACCGCCCTGCCGTCATTTTACTATACGGCGGGCAGGAAGTGGTTAACCAATAATTTTTTTGTACAGTTTACCTTTAACGGGATGTGTTCTATGCTTGCATACTTTTGCTAATAGGTGTCCCTCATTCTCATCTCAGAAAGTTGGGAGGTATGGTTACACGAATGCTACTGCAACAAATTATAGATGATGTCTGCAGTATTCTATTATAATAGTTTTGTGGTTGGCGTCTGAAGCACACAGGAGACATGCTGCACTGGATCTAACTTTATATTCCACATCTCACAAGAATTATGCCAAACATCACCTTTAAACTTGTATAAAGTATAGCAATTTAAAAGAGCAACCCTGGCTGTAATACTGACCTTCAATTTTGAGATGTCCCTGCAGTACTCCTTCTTACCCATCAGATGCTGCCAATCTTCCAGGTTGAATGATACAGTATCTAGCATCATTTAACCATGCCTGGGCTCACTGAACCACCTCCCACCAACATAGAATAAGAACTGTGACGTTATGCGAGGTGCCACAATGGACGGGCGATACTTGTCGCCTTGCATGCGATCATTTTGAGGCGACTAGCGGGAGTCTGACCCGTGTTTTGCCAGCCACCGTGGCAGAGCTGGTTCCGGCCGGGACTTTCTGGGCCACTCAAACCCCTCTCCACCTGCATTTAATGACAGGAAGAGAGCAGACAAGAGCTCTATCCTGGATCACAGATGGAGAAAGCTGAGAGAGCTCTGTGTGCTAATTTGTACGCTAAGAACAAGGTCTGCACTGTGCTTATGTTTTGTGGATGTCGGGGACAGCCCCACACTGTATAGAGAGGAAACTGTTTGTTTAGTTTAGCGCCAGATGGCAAGTTTTTTTTTTGTTTGTTTTTGTTTGTGTTTGGAGCTTGCAAACCTGAAATAATAAACCTGGCAATCTGCCAGATTTTTAAGAAACTGTCCTCCATGCTGAATGTTTGCTTCTGAAAAGTGATACCCACGAGCTAATCCCCGCACTTGGTGGACTCAGTGGGCATCTTCCTGGAAGATGGCGGATGTGGTAAAAGCCCTGTTACAGGCCACTGCGGCCCGACAAGAGTGCAATCACCAGCAGCTGGAAATCAACCACCAAGTCGCAGAAGCCGACGCAGCACAACAAGCAGCTCAACAGGAGATGAACTGCCAGTTTGCGGAGGCCCTGGTGGAATTAAAGTAGGGGTCCGCAAGTCCTGTGCAAGTGGAATAAAAGATGGTACGTGCCAGCTACCACCTGAAAAAGATGACACCTGCAGATGATATGGAGGCATACTTCACAACCTTTGAAAAAGTCGCTGACCACAAAGAATGGCCAAAAGAGCAGGGGCGGGACTGTTACCACCTTTACTGACACGTGAATCCCAAAAGGCCTACTTTGATTAGGAGCCAGTAAAGGCCCAGGACTATGAGACTCTAAAAACTGAGATACTCGCATGCCTGGGGGTCACCATGGCCGTCCAAGCTCAACGGGTGTATCAGTGGTCCTACTGCATGGACAAGCCATCCTGCTCGCAAATGTTCAACCTGATATATCTCACGAGGAAGTGGTTGCAACCTAAGAGCTTGCCAGGCCCCCAGATTGTAGAGCGTGTGGTCATGGGCTGGTACTGTATCTGCGTGCACTTCCTGCTGCTTTGAGGAAGTGGGTCAGTCATGGGGACCCCAAAACTGCCAACCAATTAGTGGACTTAATGGAGAGATACACTGCTGCAAAGGACTTGTTGCACCCATCTGCGCCCCACTCCAATGTATCTAGGGGTGAAAGATCACCCGACGGACCTGGTAAGACTGTTCCAGGGGTCAAGGGCGTGGGGAAGGTTGATAAGACTGCTATGGCTAAAGAGACTATGGGCTCTAGACCTGGAGACTGGCCAAAGAGGCCAGGAAGGTTTTGGGGACCCTTGAGAGGACTGGGTGTAGAACACATACAGTGCTACTGATGCCATGCATTGGGCCATATTGCTGCCAATTGTCCCCTTAATGATGAGCCCATGCAATGTGATACTGCTTATCGCATGTACAGCATCATGTTCAAGTTGCATAAAGAAGCAAATGTGTGTGATTGCTATTGACGGGAAACCCGTCACTGTGCTGCTTGACTCTGGTAGTGTGATAACGTTGGTCAAAAGCAGCTGTGTAAATCTGGCTAGGTTACACCCTAGCACTGTCAGGGTCACTTGCATCTATGGGGACACCCGTGACTACCAGACGGCGCTGGTCGAGATTGACACCCACTGTGGCAGAGTGACCCATTCAGTGGGATTTTCCCCATTTTTGGAGGTTGTGGGAAGGCACAGAGAGTCTGGAGGAAAGAGCTCCCCCTGCTGAGGAGGCACGGGAGTTCTCATCAGACCCTTTTTGCCAAACGGAAGGAGAGATTGGTGGCAGGATCGAGGAAGAAGGAGGCCCTCTTCCTGTAATGGCTGGAGAGCCAGAGGAGCCGGAAGATAGCTCCCAGCAGGTGGCTAGTGACCCAGACCAGGTCTCTGTCTCTGACGGTGAGAGTGAACCAAATGTAGTCCCTGACTTAGAGGTCCGGAGAGAGGACTACTGTACAGAACATCTACAGGATGTCACTCTCCTCAGAGCCAGAGAAGACATGAAGGTGATGGATGGGGAACCTGTGGACCCTAATTGGGGGGTGTCTTTTTCTACTTGGCGCTTAAAAATGATTTGTTGTATTAGGTGGTGAAATACAGGGAGGTTGAACTGGAACAGCTAGTGGTTCCCAAACCCTTCCACAGGATAGTGCTAGATCTGGCCCATGGGCATGTAATGGGGGGACACCTGGGTGTGGAGAAAATCAGGGAGAGACTAACCCAGAGATTCTTCTGGCCTGGGTTGTATGCAGATGTCAAAGAATACTGAGAATCATGCCCTGAGTGTCAAATAATGACCCTGTCACCCCATTTCCATAGCCCCTTGTCCCACTTCCCATAATTGAAGTGCCATTTGAGCGAATTGGCATGGATCTCGTGGGACTAGTAGTAAAATGTGTCCGGGGACACCAGCACATCCTAGTGATCCTGGACTATGCGACCCGCTATCCAGAGGCCATACCCTTGCGGAATACCTCTGCTAAGACTATCGCCAAGGAACTGGTCCAGGTGTTTAATCAGGCGGATATCCCTAAAGGAGTCTTGACGGATCAGGGTACCCCGTTCATGTCCTGAGTGACCAGAGAATTGTGCAAGTTGTACAAAATCTCCCATCCCCGTACCTCTGTTTACCACCCACAAATTGACGGTCTGGTGGAAATTGGGATTTTTTGCTGCCGTACCCCATGTTTGCCATGCAAGAGGCTCCGCAGGCATCTACGGTGTATTCCGCCTTTGAACTCTTGTATGATAGACATCCCAGGGGGCTGCTAGATGTCGCAAAAGAGACGTGGGAAGGAGAGGCCATCCCTTATAGAAGCGTCATAGAGCATGTCTCCTTGATGTAGGATCGAATCACAGCTGTTCGGCCCCTTGTAAGAGAGCATATGGAGCAAGCCCAGAAAGCCCAGAGAAGGGTTTACAATCAGGGTGCCAAAACCCGAACTTTCAACCCCAGAGACAGAGTGCTGGTGCTAGTCCCCACGGTCGAAAGTAAATTCCTGGCAAAGTGGCAGGGTCCCTTTGAGATTAGGGAAAGAGTAGGGGAAGTAAACTACAAAGTTTACCAGCCCGGGAAAAAGAAACCGGATCAGATTTACCATGTTCATCTCTTAAACCGTGGAAGGACAGGGAGAGTTTCTTGGTGGTGCCCACTCCCCAAAAGGACAGGTTACCCCTGACCCCGGATTTCCCCGTAACTGAGTCCTTGTCACTGATGCAACAAAACAATGTTAAGGAATTTGTCTTTCTGTAACAATTTCAGGAAGCTGAATGAAGTGTCTAAGTTTGACGCATACCCGATGCCGCGGGTTGACAAACTTGTGGATAGGTTGGGAGGTGCCTGGTACATAACCCTAGACCTAACTAAGGGGTACTGGAAGATCTACCTAATGGAGTCAGCAAAGGAAAAAAACGCCATTCTCTACCCCCCAGGGGTCCTTCCAATACAATCGAATACCATTCGGTCTGCATGGGGCCCCTGCATCCTTTCAGAGGATGATGGACAAAACTTTGAGGCCGCATCGGCCCTATGCAGTGGCCTATCTGGATGATGTCGTCATCCACAGCCCAGATTGGGAATTACATCTGCCCCGGGTGCAGGCAGTGATAGATTCGCTGTCGGTAGCAGGTTTAACAGCCAACCCAATAAAGTGTGCCATAGGTTTAGAAGAGGTGTTATTGGTCGGGGTCTGATTAAGCCATTCAAAAGTGGCCCCAACCGGTGAACAAGAAACAGGTTTGGGCCTTCCTAGGGATTACAGGGTATTAGCGATGCTTCATCCCAGACTTTGCCACTATTGCCGTCCCTCTGACTGATCTGACAAAGGGTAGAGGGTCAGGAATGGTTAAGTGAAATCCCGAAGCTGAGAAGGCCTTCCAGAAATGGAAGCAAGCCCTGTGTGTACAGCCTGTGCTGATGACCCCAGACTTCACAAAGGAGTTTGTGGTTCAAACCAACGCCTCTGAGGTGGGACTAGGTGCTATTCTGTCCCAGATCAGAGATGGTAAGGAGCACCTGGTCAACTACTTAAGCAGGAAGCTTAATAGATATGAAAGGAATTATGCCATTGTGGAGAAGAAGTGCCTGGCTATCAAGTGGGCGTTAGAGGTCCTAAAATACTACCTGCTAGGAAGGTCATTCAGACTAGTCACCGACCATGCCCCCCTTAAGTGGATGTGTAACAACTGGGAGAAAAATAGCCAGGTAACTAGGTGGTTCCTGGCCCTACAGCCGTTTAAGTTCTCAGTGGAACACCGGCCTGGAAGGCTCCAAAATAACGCTGATGGTTTTTCCCGGGCCCACTGCATGGTTGGGACAGTTGCTTCACCCGAGGGGCTTGAGCAGAGGGGGAGATATGTGACGTTACGCGAGGCGCCACAATGGATGGGCGATACTTGTCGCCTCACATGTGATCATTTTGAGGGACTAGCGGTAGTCCGACCTGGGTTTTGCCAGCCACCGTGGCAGAGCTGGTTCCGGCTCAGACTTTCTGGTCCACTCAAACCTGTCTCCACCTGCATTTAATGACCAGGAAGAGAGCAGATGAGGGCTCTATCCTGGATCTCAGAGGAAGAAAGCTGAGAGAGCTCTGTGTGCTAATTTGGATGCTAAGAACAAGGTTTGCACTGTGCTTATGTTTTGTTTTGTGGGTGTCGGGGACAGCCCCACACTGTATAGAGAGGAACCTGTTTGTTTAGTTTAGCGCCAGATGGCGAGGTTTTGTTTTCTGTTTTTGTTTGTGTTTTAAGCTTGCAAACCTGAAATAATAAACCTGGCAAGCTGCCAGATTTTTAAGAAACTGTCCTCCATGCTGAATGTTTGCTTCTGAAAAGTGATCCCCACAAGCTAATCCCCACAGAACCCATAATGTCAGTGAATTTAACCAGTTGCCGACTGCCTGCCATGGATTGACAGCGGCAACATGGCTCTCCTGTGCAAACTGCCGTCAGGGGACAGGAGAGTGATCACATGTTCCCAGTATATGGGAGCAGTGATCACTCTCCTCCCCTGGTCAGCCCAGCCCCCACACAGTTAGACACACCTCCCAGGGAACACAGTTAACCCCTTGAACGCCCCCTGGTGTTAACCCCTTCCTTGCCAGCAACATTTACACAGTAATCAGTGGCTATTTTTATGTTGAATCTGTTTTTATTATGTTTACAGATAATATCAATTGAAAACATGAGTGCATTAGCTCAACTATAACAGACATATAATTGTACATTAAGATCAAGATAATGGATCAAATAATACAGAGGAAATAGGTCACTGAGACACGGTAAAGTCAGCACAGCAATTATGAATCAAGTAATTTAACCAGTAGACCACTAGGATCCAAGTTAGAACAACAAAAAGCTCAACAAATATGGTATGAAAATACAGCGGTACTACAGTAGATGTAACCATAATCTCATTCATGAGAGTAAGAGAAAGTTTTAAAGAAGGAGGGAGAAGGGGGAGGAAGAAAGAAAAAGCAAAAAGGAATAAAAAGGGGAAGGAAGGAAAAAGTTAAAGAAGGAGGGAAAATGGTAAAAAATGGGGGGGGCAGCAAAAGCTATACATGGGAGGGCACCGGAGAGGCATCAGTGAATGTATCTGTTACAAAATCATCAAAATCAGAGGAGAACCGAAAGTGCAACCATACAGTCCACATAATGCTGTGGGATCCCATGCAATCATACGCTCAAGGTGTTTTGAGTTTGTCCATTTCACAAACCCAATCCGCCAATGACTGGATTGCAGATTGCCGCCAATATCTAGCAATAATAGAACAAGCCGCCGTCAGGAAATGACGCATCAAGCTCTTCTTTATTTGCTTATAAGAGCCTGGCAACATAGATAATATAGTTATGTGAGGTTCGTTTGGATATTTGTCACCAACTAATTTATCGTAGAGACCGAGAATTCTATCCCAGAATGGGGTAATTCATGGGCAAGATCCCCAAATGTGTGTCATAGTGTCAGGAACCAGTAGGCATCTCCAACATATGTCTGGCACTGTCGGATCAATCTTATTAAGAATAGTAGGGCAGCGATACCACCTAGACACAATTTGGAAATTTTGTTTGTGGGCATGGGATGAGATAGATAGTTTAAAGGACAGCGCCAGTGTTTTGCCCCAATCCATATCATCGGGGGGATGCATTCATCTCCCGTTCCCATTTTGAGATAAATGGGGGTGGGTCCGGGTGAGAGATCTGAATCAACATCTGGTATATTTGGGATAACGAGTGCCTGTCAGACTGGGATAACAGCAATTCAAAGGCAGTCTGTGGTCTATTCAGGTCGTCAATGTTTGGCAATTTGTGTAGAAAGTGCGTCAGTTGAGTATGTTCAAGCCAGGCCCCAGAAGGGTTATGGCATGTGGATAGTATGTCAGATAAAGGAAGGAGTTTACTATTTTGGGTTGTATGACGCAAAAGAGGGGTATCGGAGTTATGCCAAGATAGAAATTTTGAGTTATATGTCGGAGGGAATGATGCAATTCCAAACAGAGGGCCAAGGGGCTAGGTCTCGAAGACAGTAAGCCTTTGACAAGATATTTGTCCCAAATGCTAGTAGTGGAAGACATTAGGGGCATTAGGTCAAAAGAGGATCTATGCAGTGGATCTGTCCATGGGAATGATGTGAGGTCGGGAGAGATCAGGTCATTTTCCAATAACGTCCACAGCTTAGTGGAGGTAACGTGATACCAGTCAACTACCAGGTATCAATGGTAGAAGGCGATTGGCCAACATTTTAGAGTATAGGCAGATATCTATATTAGTTAGTGAAATAGGGCCATAACTGCCACATAGGGTGGGGTCTTTCCCGGGTTTAGGTACTACCACAATGTGAGCTTCCAGGGCTTGTCTCGGGAAGGGAGAATACGGAGAAATAGCATTATACATTTTTGTGAGAAACGGATCCTGAAAGGATTTATGAAATCGAACCGAATAACCATCCGGACCTGGGCTTTTATTAGGCTTAAGGGATGCTAGCGCTAGTTCGTCCTTCAGAAATGGTTTCTCAAGATCTTGTATTACCGTCATAGAGAGGGTCGGGAGCACAGTGGCTATTTTTAGCTCTGATCGCTGTATGAATGTCAGTGGTCCCAAAAAATTGTCAAAAGTGTACGATCTGTCTGCCACAATATCGCAGTCCTGCTAAAAATCGAAGACCGCCGCCATTAGTAGTAAAAAAATTAATTCAGATAAAAATGCCATAAATCAATTCTCATAGTTTGTAGACGCTATAACTTTTGCAAAAACAAATCATTATACGCTTATTGCAATTTTTTTACCAAATATATGAGGAAGAATACATATCGGCCTAAACTGATGAATAAATTTGTTTTTTTACTTTTTTTTGGATATGTATAATAGCAAAAAGTAAAAAATATTGGGTTTTTTTCAAAATTGCCGGTCCTTTTTTGTTTATAGCGCAAAAAATAAAAGCTGCAGAAGTGATCAAATACCACCAAAGCAAAGCTCTATTTGTAGGAAAAAAAGGACGTCAATTTTGTTTGGGTACAGTGTCGCACGACCGCCCAATTGTCAGTTAAAGTGACGCAGTGCCGAATCACAAAAAGTGCTCTGGTCAGGAAGGGGGTGAATTCTTCTGAGGCTGAAGTGGTTAAACAGGATTGAAAGTCTTGCTGCCCACATCTTGCCACTATAGTATAATAGATTTAAGAAGCCACAATGAAAATATGATATATTGCTGCCTATAGTGACTGTTCAGCTTCCTCAGAGGTACACAGGAACATAGGTTAAAGCGGTATTAACCCAAACCCAAAAATGTAAAATATTGCTTACCAATC
Source organism: Glandirana rugosa (assembly GCA_018402905.1). NCBI lineage: Eukaryota > Metazoa > Chordata > Amphibia > Anura > Ranidae > Glandirana > Glandirana rugosa. The sequence continues at coordinate 520,979 of BLSH010325990.1, read as the reverse complement.
CTTAGATGTGGTGGCTGCATGTGTTTTTTTTTTTTTAAGCTTTTTCTGCTCTTTTTTCATCTGGTGATCTTGCCAGTAACACATCTCCTCTATTTGGGCCCCCCTACTCTGGATGAAAGAGCAACAGACAGCATTGTCAGTCTGGAGGGAGGGGCGTGTTAGTTGCACTAGCAGTTTTAAATACACTAACAAATTAACATATTAAAGCTGACCTTAAAGTGTTACTAAACCTAAAAACATTTTTTACCTTAATGCATTGTCGTTGTCTTAACTGATCCGACTTTGGCATGCGACTTGTGCTCTGAGGATCTTGAAAGGGAACCCAAGCCAAATTTCAAGCTCGCTTGTCCCCACCCCCTTTCCTGGCCTGCCAGGCTGCGTGCTCGGATAAGGGTCTGGTATGGATTTTGGGGAGGACCCCATGCCGTTTTTTTGGCGTGGGGGTTCCCCTTAAAATCCATACCAAACCGAAGGGCCTGGTATGCTCTTGAGGGGGAACCCATGTTTTTTTAATTTGGTGGGGGTTGCCCTTCAAGATCCCCAGAGCACAAGGTGCCTGGTATTGTCTGGATCACAGTCGGGTCTCATTCACAGAAGTCAGACTGATGTAGGTCCGATGTAGGACCGTTGTAGGACATAAGTCGCAGAGCAACCTAGGATCAAAGTCGGACCGTTTTTGTGTCGGATAGTGTGAACGCTAGGAAGAATTAGGCAAATTAGACAGAGAAGTGTGTCTTCAATACTTTACTGTGGAGTGGATATATATTTTTTCACTTCCATAGAGGACTGTGTCTTCAATATTTCACAGTTTTAGGCCCCTTTTACACGGACGGACCGACTGAATACACCTGACAGTTTTTCAGACAGACCCAATTGGACCCTCCATTATCCTCTATGGGCAGTCAGATCTAAATGGACGTGTCCATTTACACCCACTGACATCCAGTCCGAATCGAAAACAGATGGATGGGGACACAGGGATAGGGAACCTGCGGCTCTCCAGCTGTTGTAGAACTACATTTCCTATCATGCTTCTGGGAGTAATTGTATCCATCAGCCTTCAATTGCCTCATGGGAAATGTAGTTCTACAACAGCTGGAGAGCCGCAGGTTCCCTACCCCTAGCAGATCAGATTGGATGGCAGTCGGATGTAAATGAACTAACATTCTGTTTAGATCTGATCGCCTATAAAGGAAAGCAGGCTGTGTCTGTGCATAAGCAGAGCAGACACAGACCAGCCCACCCGCCTGCTCAGCAGCTATCAACGGACTGATTCTCTGCTGATCTGGCAGAGTTCGCCCCATGTGAAAGGGGCCTAAAGCTGGATAAACACTATACAATTCTCTGTAGATTTTTTCCTTTAGATTTACCAAAACCATATAATATAAGGTCAACCTTTAAGAGTTTCAATTTGTATGCAATCGGGCAGGCCCTTGCACTACATACTTTTGGTAAATCTAAAGGAAATCAGATAACAAAAGTTGTATAGTGTGTAAGGGTCTTACACACAGGAGTGTGGTTAACTTTATTGCCACATGTTTTTGTTGTACACTTTTTAAAGGGAATTTGGACATTTTGCACTTTTTTACTGTAGTATGAATTTGTGATATGGATTGTTGTAGGCCTCTTGCACACTGCAGCTTGAAAAACCTCAGTACAGCTTTTTTCTACTGAGTTAAAATACAGCCCATTAATTGCAATGTGCCCATGCACACAGGCGTGTAATCAAGCGCTTTGCATTCTTCAGTAAAAAAAATTATCGAAAAATCAGCTTTTTTGGTCAGTAATTTACGCCTCATGTGCGCAAATACGCGCGAATGCACACAAATGCACGCAAATACTCATTTGCATATTGTTCAGAAAGAGAACATGAGAATAAGCAAGGGCGGGTGGAAATGCGCGTATACGCAAAAATGCACATAAATACACGCAAATACATTCCAAAAAATAAAAAAGTCTGAAAAAGTAGATGCTCAAATAGGAGTATCATGTGCAAGAGGCCTTGCAGAAGGAAATGTGTATTTATAGTGTTTTGAATATCCTATGTACTTGCTTGTACTAATAATACTTTTTTTGTGGTTTTTAACTTTTTTTGCACTTTATATGGGATATTGGATACATTATACAGAGATTGTTATTTTAGTTTACCATTATGAAAACTAGCCCCTACAATTATGAAAACTTGGGTGGTAGTTGTAAGGCCTCATGCACACAGGACGTTAAAAAAAATGTTCTAAAAAGGTCAGTAACTTTGTACAGGCGGTCCCCGGGTTACAAACAAGATAGGGTCTGTAGGTTTGTTCTTAAGTTGAATTTGTCTGTAAGTCAGAACAGGTACATTTTTTAAGTGTAGCTCCAGCCACAAAAACTATATTTAAGCTTTTTGGATAGCATAGGGAAGGGTTAACAATGTCTCAATGATAATTGGATTTTGAAAATTTTGGGTTGTTATGGAAACAAGGATTGGTGATAAAGCATCAGTGGAGACACCTTTTTCCCATAATAACTCTTACAGGAGTGAATTTCCCTTCCTAGGGGGAGATTTCCTGTCACTTCCTGTTGTCTCCCTCCATTTGTAAGTAGGAGTCGTTTGTAAGTCGGATGTTTGTAACTAGGGGACCGCCTGTAGTGAGTTTTCAGCTTTCTTCAGCGTTATTGCAGTAGGTTTTTGAGCAGTAGCTTTTTCTTTTTTTTTTTTCTCCTCAATGAACCAAAAAGTCCAAAAATGTTGGAAAGCCATGTTTTTTGCGTGTTTGAGTGTTTTTGAACAGTAGCATTTTTTTTGCACGTTTTTGTGCGTTTGAGAGTTTTTACAGCTGAAAAACATCTCTCAGAGCCCCCTGGTCTTGGGGTTTTTTTACAGCTCAAAAACGCCCCAGCCAAAAACAGTTGATAACAGCCTATGTGTGCATGAACACATAGGATAACATGATGGGGAGTTTATTGACTGTAGGAAAAAACAGCTGCAGCTAAAAACAGGTGCTGTAAAACATCCAAAAACGTCCTGTTTGCATGAGGCCTAATTCTTTAGGGCTGTTTTTTTTTTATAAAATAGTATTAAATACAAACTGAGCACAATAAAATAAGCATTCTCAAGTAAACTGTTAACTGAATTACCAGTAGACAGTGCAGTCTGGAGCCAGTCTGTTAGTTTGGAGAAGGTGTGGGGGGGGGGGGCAGAGGGGTGTCTTGTCATCCCTGACCTGGACTATGGGTGCTATGTGTTTCTATTGATGCACACAGTATAGGGAGATGCAACTCAAAAAACCATAGTAACACTGCACTACTCTGGGGAAGTGATCAGGATTTTTTTTTACACATTATGATTGCTTATACCAATGAATTTAATTGGTATGAGCAACCATTTTTACTGAATGAGACTGATTCATTAAATGTCTTTAGTTGTAATTTGCTGCGGTTGGCCAAAGCTAAACAAATGGTACAGATGGGCTGTGATTGGCCCTGTCTGTACCATGTGATCGCTGTGACCAATTACAGCTAGCAACAACATTATACTGTATACAATGGATGGCATGCACCAAAGCTATCCATTGTTTACAATTGTCATGTGATCTGCTGTAATTGGTCTCAGCGATCACATGATACTGGCAGCAGGCAGGAACGAGTGGTGCCTTCTGAGAGGACGCCATATGACGTCCACTCAGAAGGACAAAAAGCACGTCCGTCCGTCAATCTGTTATAGGCCAGACGGGAAGGTGTTAAACAGGAACATAGGCAAGGATTAAAAGATAAAGGAACTGCATACTTAAGCTGGGTACATTAGTACAGCAATCTCCCCCGCTGAGCTGTTGTGTTCTGACATCGGGCCCCCCCCCCCCTCCAACCACCAAAACGCTCAGATCAGCGCGCAGGGAGTCAGTTGACCGCTGGATTGGTGTTGTCGGACAGACCGACATACACATGGGCCGAATATTCGCCGTTTTTGCGGCCCATGTGTACCCGGCTTTAGTAAGTTATTAAACAGCTGCTGAAGTTGTTTAAATAAACTGAAGGTTTATTATCACTTCAACTATACCATCTGTTAATTAGGTGGCCATTAAGAAAGAGATGATGGCTGTGTTTTTTAAGCTGATGAGAATCTTAACCACTTACTTACTGGACACTTATACCCCCTTCCTGCCCAGGCCAGTATTCAGCTTTCAGCACTGTCACACTTTGAATGACAATTATGCGGTCATGCAACACTGCACTCGTATGAAATTTTTATAGTTTTTTTCACACAAATAGAGCTTTCTTTTGGTGGTATTTAATCACTACTGTTTTTATTTTTTTTTTTTTTTTGCTATACAAACAAATAAAGACTAAACATTTTGAAAAAAAAACTTTTTCATAGTTGGTTATAAAATTTTGCAAACAGGGGGCGTGGCCTAGCCGCTGCTGAAGATGGCCGCTTGAGCGCTCAGCTCCGTCCCTCCACAAGACAAATTTAGCAGTTCCAGCTGCCTACTCAAGCCACACACCCTCCAAAATGAGGGGACATTTGCTGGGCACCCTCCAGAGTATGCCCCGCAAGAAACAGCAGCTGACGGGATCCAGACCCTTTCGCGTGACTTCTACATGAAGCCTGCACAGCAGGGAGACCAAGATGGCACCGGCCGGGAGCGTGGTGAGGCCACCGGATCAGACACCCGCTAGTGCAGCCGCCGCAGACCTCATGGAGCTCTCCGTAGCACATCTCCCTGAACAGAGCACCTCCCCTGGGGACAGAGGTAAGAGGCTTGCCGACACTCTCACACAGTCGCCAGACAAGCATCCGCCGATCAAGCATGGCCCTGGGACTGGTAGCCCCAAAACAGACGCCTCTCCCTCACAAACACTAGCGGCCTACCCGACAACTAACTGCCCGGCCTCAGAGCACTCCCTGAAAGCCATGCTCTTCTCCCTGCAAGCTGACTTGCACAGAGAACTGAGAATCTCGATCAACCAGCTACAGGACAGGGTCAGCTCAGTAGAGGAACGCACCGATTACGTTGAGCAACATCTCTCCGAATCCACTAAAGCACACAACACTATGGTGGACATTCAAGATGAACATGCAGAGGCCCTACACATGCTTTGCTTAAAAGTCACCGATCCCAAAGATCACTTGCGACGGAATAACATTAAAATATGGGGGGTCCCAGAATCTCTGGACACCCCTGGGATAATTCCATGCCTACACCAATTATTCCGCAAGCTTATCCCTGAGCTCCACACCGGAGATATGTTGATCGATAGGGCCCACAGGATTCACAAACCCCAACACTTGCCTCCAAACATCCCCAGAGACATATTGGCGAGAATACACTTCTTTCATGTAAAGGATGACATAATGAGAGCAGCAAGAGCTATGCGCTCCCTACCAGAGCCCTTCGAGAAGATAACATTGTACAATGACATTTCAGCCGCTACATCTCAGGCAAGGAAATCATTCACTGCAAAACTTTGGTTCTATCCGAACTTAAAATTCCATATAAATGGAGGTACCCCATGAAACTCCTAGTGACTTACCGCAACCAACACACGACAATTCTAACACCTAAAGAAGGAATCAAGCAACTCAACAATTGAGGCCTGCTCTCACGGATCCCTCGAGTAACCCCCAACCCGAAATCATCAGCAAGAATCCCCAACCCATGGGACCCCCAGGCACTCACCTAAGGTTGGGATGCCCACAAATCGACCACATCCCTCTCTGGGATACACGTCCTAGGCAGGACCTTTCAATTTTACCCGTTCCTATAAGCAGTGGAGGAGCGAGAGGCCACTCTGACCCTACTTCCACGCTCCACTAAGTTAGTATGCTAGGCACACACCAAGTTGATACTGTCATACTTACTGTTGCTATAAGCTTCTAAATTGTTCTTCTGTGGTTTGTCTCCTGACGACTGTTTTGTTTGTTATGATCAGTGAGAAATGATCAGGTAGAACATACTGGTCTACGGATTATATTTTACCCAACATGCATAAGGTACTGGCTGCGCAGGCCAGAACACCTCTAACGGTGAGGCCTCTGACCTGCCCAGCCACACATTTATCCATAGCCCTAACCTCCCTATGACTCGTAGCAAATTCCAGTCTCTTCTCTCACTCTTGCTCTCCTGGAAGTGGACCACCTCAGTACCAGATCAGTTCCCGGAGGGTTCAACAATGGCAATCACAATAGTCATTAAATGCCAAGGGCCTAAATAGCCCTTTCAAAAGATCCCTGCTTTGGAGAGAAGCTATCTACCAAAAAGCCGACATCCTATGTGTCCAAGAGACGCATTTCTCGGAACACCATTCACCGCAATGCACGCATAAAGCATTCCCATACTGCTTCCAAGCAAAGGCTGATAAAAAAGCCAGTGGGGTACTGATCGCAGTTTGAGCAACAGTTGCCTTTACCCTACACAGCATAGATGCAGATCCCGCAGGCAGATACCTTTTTCTCGCAGCCAACTTCAACAACCACCCTTTGATTATAGCAAATATATACGCCCCAAACCCACATCAAAAACTCTTTTATAAGAAAGTCCTCCACAGATTACAACACTTCCCCAAAGACCAAATTATCCTATGCGGGGATTTCAATGAAATCATAGACCCCCAAATGGACACCTCCAATATGAAACGGTGGAGATCCACTGCTTTTGCCTCGATAGTTTCCCTTGAGGACTGGCACGACCCATGGAAATGCCAACATGGTACTGACAGGGAGTATTCCTTCTACTCTAATACTCAAAGGTCATACTCGAGGATCGACCTGTTCCTAACCTCCAAGGTCCTGCTGCAGAAAACCTCTAGATACGAAATCGAACTAATAATATGGTCCGACCATGCACCAATCTCTATAACATTGGCACTATCTGCCATGATACACCAGATGGCGCATGAACCCTGGAGACAAGGGAACACGTCAAGTCTGAGATCTCTAACTTTTTCTCTAATAACACTGATACGGTTGCTAACCAAGCACTTTTATGGAATGCTCACAAATCAGTCCTAAGGGGGATATTGTTGAAGTGCGGAGCCCAGGGGAAGAAAAAAGACCCCAACAAATTGACTCCCTTCTGACACAAATCAGGACATTAGAAACAATAAACAAGCAAGCACCCTCCCAATTACACGCTAATGAATTAAATAAATTAAGCCTTAGCTTAGCTCCTATCTCCGAAAAGGCTATGACTACTACCTCAGGGCCTACGTCTCACCTGGCACTCACAAGGGAACAAACCCGGAAAGTTCCTAGCCCAGCAATATAAATATAGGGAAGCCCAATCCAGGATTCCGTTCCTCTTGGATGAGCGGGGAAATAAGGTGGCCAACCCAAAAGAAATTGCTGACACCTTCAGCACCTTCTACTCAAAACTCTATAATCTCTCTCAGTCCCCAAATGAGCCACATCCCACCCAACAGGCAATCAGGGACTTTCTTGCCCCACTCAATCTCCCAGAGGTTTCCCTCGAGCAGCTGACATCACTCTCTGCCCCGTTCTCAACCCAGGAGGTCCTCATGGCTATTAGAACCCTACCTCTCCATAAAGCCCCAGGGCCAGATGGCTTTGTGAATGAGTACTATAGGACATATGCAGATCAACTAGCACCCCACCTAACGCATTTATTCAATGAATTCCTCTCCACTGGACAAATCCCCTTCTTGAAGCAGTGATAACCACAATACATAAAGTAGGTAAACCCGCACACGACCCAGCTAACTATCGCCCGATCTCGTTACTTAACACAGATCTCAAACTTTACTCGAAACTCTCAACCAATCGTCTAGCCATCTATATCCCAGCACTCATTCATCCAGATCAGTTGGGCTTTATACCATCCCGCCAGTCCTCGGATGGCACTAGACAATTTGTAGACTTGATCCACCGGGCAGAGCATAGTCGAACGCCTTCTCTGCTGTTATCACTTGACAAAGAGAAGGCATTCGATAGGGTTAATTGGCTCTATTTAAAAGAAGTACTGTACTACAAACATTTGGCATACGAGGCCCTTATTTACATAGTATCCTGGGACTTTACACATCCCCCAGTGCGAAGGTGCTCACCTCGGGCATGGTGTCCCAGTCACCAATGGAACAAGGCAGGGCTGTCCCCTGTCCTCGTTGGTGTTCGCGTTGGTGATCGAGCCATTGGCCCAAGCTCAGAGTAAACCCGAATATAGCAGGCTTAACCGTGGGTCAAACCTCCCACAAACTTGGCCTCTACGCCGATGATATCATTATCTGGCTCACAGATCCCCTGAACTCACTCCCCCCCCCATATGAATTACTACATCAATTCAGCCAAATATCCATGTACAAATTGAATCATTCTAAATCGGCCATGATAGGTTTATTGCTCAATACACAAGCAAAAGCAACTATTACAGCCTCTGTCCCATTCTCCTGGGCCCCCAACTCAACACTGACCTACCTGGGCATTCAATTACTGTCTCCCTCTAACACCCTTCTCAGGGGCATCCTGGGCAGGACTTATAGCCTTGTCCAAAATGTTCCTACTCCTGCATGTGTTGTACACCTTCAGGACACTGCCTTTACCGCAGTTAAAAACAGAAATTTCAAGATTGCAAAAAATATTCAATACCTTTATATGGGCAGCTCACAAACCCTCACAAGTCCTCACTGCTTTGTACCCCTAAAACATACGCAGGTCTAGGCCTCCCAGACCTTCAAACATACTCTAAGGCACCCATCCTAGATCAAACCAGGAAACTCTGGACCATGGACTCACATACCCCTTGGACCCTGATTAAAGCAACTGCCTTGGCAAAGAACCCCTCATGGACTCTAGCTTCTATATGGATGGGGCAAACACCAGACCATACACTGCTGCCAACAATAAACTGCACACTTTCCAACTGGAAGTCAATCCTACAACCTGGAGCAGGGATACATCCCCAAGCACTCTACCAACTTCCAATACTATCCTTTAAAATCATCTCACCAGACTTACCCATACACAAATGGATCTTGAAAGGCCTTAACAAAATTGGAGATTTATTTAGACAGGACCAACTTGTGTCTTTCCAACATTTGAGAAAACATTTAGATATTAACACGACAGACTTTTTCCTCTATCTCATAATCTGTCATGTCCTTAACAAAATACCAACTTCCAACAGCACAGTCTCAAAGGACATCATGGACCTATTTAACCAGAAAGGGGTAATACCAAAGGTGTATCCCACCTTTATGGAACGCTCCTAAAACACAAACAGGAAACCTACCCCCCCACATCTTCGACAATGGGAAACCGCATTACAAATCCAAATCTCTCCTCTCCTCTGGTACAGAGCAATTGCCGCCACCACAAAGTATTCAAGAAACATCTCCCACTGGGAAACCCTAATGAAAATACTACACCGATGGAACTATACCCCAATGAAACTGGCACGGATATCCCCGTCTCATTCCCGTAAGTGCTGGAGAAACTGACACTGATGGGCATCTACTACACATATTGTGGGACTGCCCAAACATGAGCCAATTCTGGGCTGAAATAGACGCCCTAATTCAGGACATTACTGAAACCCCCAAACGGCTGATCCCCCAGATGGCACTTTTCGGCCTTGAGCTAACCCAGTGGCCCTCCAAATACCACCCTATAATAACACACATCCTAATAGCCCCCATCTCTCCATTACCCGAACTTGGAAACAGGCTGATGCCCCTAAAATGAGTGATGTCATTACTATTCTTAACAATAATGCCCTCGTGGAATATTTATTTGTTAAAACCCAAATATCCACTGATAAATTTCACACGCACTGGCAATTCTGGTTGTCTAATCACAGTGCCTCATTTAATCCTTGATCCAGACTGTACACACAGAAGCATTCACGACCCCTAGAAGATTCCTCACAGACCAGAACCCTTACCGGGACCGAAAAGCACCACATGGGTCAAGCCTGAACACCCTTCAGGGATCTGACTATCGAATACTTAGGAAAGTATATATTCCTGAACTAACACTGCATGGCCTTCCTCTCTCTATCCTTTCCTATAACCTTCCCCCTCTATTACTCACGCTCCCTATAATATATACTACAAATGGATAATCATTCACTGAACAATAGTATACTACTAAAGTTGTTTATTAATCAGTATTATTTACCCTCATTAGATAATGTTAATGGTTGAGATTACGCTATACTATTAACCACTTCTGTATATGCAGATATTTCTCAATAAAGCCCTTTAAAAAAAAAAAAAAAATTTGCAAACAGGTAATTTTTCTTCTTTATTGATGTGTGCTGATGAGGCTGCACTGATGGGCACCAATAGGCTGCACTGATGGCCACTGATAGGCTGCACTGATGGGCACTGATAAGCTGCACTGATGGGAACTGATAAGGTGGCACTGATGAGACGGCACTGATGGGCACTGATAGGGGGCACTAATAAGAGGCACTGATGGGTGGCACTGAAGCGCACTGATAGGTGGCACTGATAGGCAGCACTGATGATGAGGCACTGTTTGGCAGCACTGCTCAGCACTGATAGGTGGCACTGGTGGGCATTGGCAGGTGGCACTACTGGGGACAGATGAGGTGGCAGTGGCGGCTCTCTATATTCGGGACAGTTGTCCCTCTGACAGAAGTCGGTGATCTGTTTTATTTTTCTCCTCGCGCTGTCAGCATGAGGAAAAAAAAAAAAATAGCTGATTACTTGCTCTGTTTACATCACATGATCAGATGTCATTGGCTGATAGCTGATCACTTGGTAAGGGGTCGGGATCGACCCCTTACTCCGATCTATGATCAGCTGAGTCTCATTGACATGCTGATCTCAGAGCGCGCCATGCGCGCCCCATAGAGGGCATGCAGGCAGCTCCTACACAGGAGGACGTACATGGATGCCCGTGCTATAGCTGTCTTTCGGCTATAGTGCGGGCGTGAAGGGGTAAAATAGTTTTCTACAAAAACACTATGGATGATATTTATGATATGGATGATATTTATTAGGAGTAGTTGCCTATTAACTATTGTGCAATTTGCAAGCAAAAATGTTTGCATTATTCCTTTCATCTGTTTTGTAACCACATTACAATTAAATTTAGTTCCGTGTGACAGTTCAACCAAATAGGGACTGTATGCCTATTTTCCCAGTTGTGCGCCAACTGCAGCATTTTTTTTTGCAAGGTAATCCTACATCTGTCACAAACTTCAATTGTGAAGTAGCACTTTTAAATAGGTACAGCTATGTTCCTTTTCATAGGGGACAATTTATTAATTAATTTTCTTACAGAACATACATCTTCCCCTAACTTGTCTTATAAAATATAACATATGAAAGATTAACAACTGAATACAATAAGACAGTTTTAACCACTTCAGCCCCGGAAGGTTTTGCAGCTTTAGGACCAGAGCACTTTTTGCGATTCGGCGCTGCGTCGCTTTGACTGACAATTGCGCGGTCGTGCGGCGTTGTAATGTTGCGGCGTGCTGGCGCGTTAACAGTCAGTTTCGCTGCGTCGCGGCTTAGCGTTTTTCACGAGACCAGGATTTCGACGTTTTGGAAGGCCCCGACTTCACCAATTTTGACAGAATAACATAAGTCAACAATTAGAAAGTATACAATATAAAATATTCTGTTCAATCCCCTTCTACATACAAGACATTCTTTTAATTAATTATTTAACAGGGGATACTTTTCCTTGTATCGACATGGATAAATTTTCACGATGAAGTGTTAACTTCAAACACTGTCTACATCCTAATGGAACGTTTTTTTTTACGACGTCAACCGCGTGTTGACCCTTTTATCCGTATGTCAGG
>BLSH010325990.1:477985-499075 GCA_018402905.1 Glandirana rugosa | reverse complement strand
CAGATGCAGAATATAAACCAGAGCCTGAGTTGTTGATACCAGAGCACCGGCTGTCAGAATACCCAGACAGTGCCTGCAGCTGATTGGCCGCAGGCATTGTTCACAATATTTAGCCCAGCTCCTTTGGCAGAGTAATCAATTTTTGCTGAGACAGGACCACCCACTATTAGAAATTCTAACAGCGTATGGCCATATTTGGTGTGGCCAAACATTGCATGCAATACATGCCCAGTGAACATGGTATGTACATCTGTTTGGCTCAGTGCATTTAAAATGCAAAAAAAAAAAACCTTTTAGAATCACCAGAAATATGCTCTCATCAGGTGTGAATGCAGGTGAAGGCCAGTGGGTTGGCTGCTTAGCAGTTGATAGATGTACTGATCTGAATGAGGCCTACATGTTTGTTAGAAACAGTATGGTAGTTTGTAACTAGGGGTGCTAAGAGGACAGTTTATTCAGTTTGCATGGGACCATGTTTGCTCCTTGCTTAGGTGTGCTTATAATAGATTCTAATACCTGTTGTTAGTTAGAACAGAAACTGAACTGTGGAAGCCATTCCCAAAAAGGGACTGAACTGTGGAAGTTACGACCAAAAAAGAACTGATCTGGGGAAGTAGTGCCCAACAAGGGACTGAACTGTGGAAGCTGCACCTAACAAGGGGACTGGGGGACAAAGAGAAGGCAAACTTATTAAATACATTCTTCAGCTCTGTGTATACAAAGGGGCATGGAGGAGCTCATGTCCATAATGGGGGTGATAGTGACACAGCCCCAAATGACCAACAATGGCTCAAAAGTGAAATGGTCCAGAAGTATTCAGACAGAATAAAGGTAGATAAAGCACCTGGACCAGATGGCATCCATCCACGGATTCTAAAGGAACTGAGCTCTGTCACTTTAAAGCCATTGTATCTAATTTTTAGGGACTCCTTAATGACTGGAATTGTACCACTGGATTGGCGTAGGTCCAATGTGGTGCCCATATTTAAAAAGGGATCAAAGTCTTTACCAAGTAACATTAGACCTGTTAGTTTAACTTCTATAGCTGGGAAGATACTGGAGAGTTTAATAAAAGACCACATAGATGAGTTCTTGCTGGAAAAAAATGTTTTAAGCAACAGACAGCATGGATCCATGAAAGACAGAACAAACAAACCTTTTTTCTTTTTATGAGGAGGTAAGTAAAACCTTGGACAGAGGGGTGGCTGTGGACGTGGTATACTTGGATTTTGCAAAAACATTTGACACCGTATCCCACACACGGCTAATGTGTAAGGTAAAGTCTACTGGCTTGGAAAGATCAATTTGTAAATGGATAGAAAACTGGCTAAAATACAGAATTCAGAGAGTAGTGGTTAATGATTCTTATTCTGAATGGTCTAAAGTTATCAGTGGTGTACCCCAAGGTTCAGTGTTGGGACCCTTGCTTTTCAATATATTTATAAATGATATAGGGTCTGGGATTAAAAGTACAATTTCAGTGTTTGCAGATGACACCAATCTATGCAGTGGAATAACGTCCTTGCAGGATGTCTCCAACTTACAAGCAGACCTCAATGCACTGTCTAATTGGGCGACTATGTGGTAAATTAGGTTTAATATTGATAAATGTAAAGTTATGCATTTGGGGGCTAAGAATATGCATGCATCATACATACTAGGGGGAGTACAACTGGGGGAATCCATAGTGGAGAAGGATCTGGGGGTTTTGGTAGATCATAAGGTTAATAATGGCATGCAATGCCAACCTGCGGTTTCCAAAGCAAGCAAAATCATTTCTTGTATTAAAAGAGGTATGGACTCCAGAGATAGAGACATTATTTTTCCCCTGTACAAATCATTAGTAAGACCTCTCTGGAATATGCAGTTCAGTTTTGGGCACCAGTTCTCAAAAAGGATATCAGAGAACTGGAGAAATTGCAGAGGAGGGCAACCAAACTAATAAGTGGCATGGAGGAGCTCAGCTATGAGGAAAGATTAGAGGAAATTAATTTATTCTCTCTTGAGAAGAAGAGATTAAGGGGGGATATGAGCAACATGTACAGATATATAAGTGGTCCATATAGCGAACTTGGTGTTGAGTTATTTACTTTAAGGTCATCACAAAGGACAAGGGGGCACTCTTTACGCCTAGAGGAAAAAAAATTTCATCTCCAAATACGGAAAGGTTTCTTCACAGTAAGAGCTGTGAAAATGTGGAATAGACTCCCTCCAGAGGAGGTTTTGGCCAGCACGGTAGATTGCTTTAAAAAGGCCTGGATTCTTTCATTAATGTAAATAATATAACTGGGTACTAACATTTTTTAGGCAAAGTTGATCCAGGGTGTAGCCTCTCGGGGGATCAGGAAGGAATTTTTTCCCACGCTATAGCAAATTGGATCATGCTTTGCTGGGGTTTTTTGCCTTCCTCTGGATCAACTGTGGGTGAAGGATTGTATATGGGATTGTATGATTATATATAATTTTTCTTTCTTTTTTGGTTGAACTAGATGGACTCTCACTACTTTACAGTGTGGCAAAGTGGCATTTCTTCAGTGGTGTCACATGTAAAGATATAATAAAATATTTATAAAACTGTGAGGGGTGTTCTCACTTTTGTGAGATACTCTATCTCTATAAAGCTGTAGGTAAAAGAGTGACTAGGGACATTCACATACCAGGAAGCGTGCTGCTATTTATCAGGAAGAATTCAATATAAATGATCATTTTCAGGGTACGTAGGCACAGGTAAAACTTCTAAATGGTCCTTGAAATACAGAAAAATCTTACATTTTTCAAGTTCACATCTACTAGTTCTATACCCACTAGGTATACATTAGCATTTCAACCCCTGAATGGGACTTTCAGACGTTTGCACTGATCATGGTTGCAATGCTCTTCGGGCTTCAGTGCAAAAAAATTGTAAATGCAATTTAGCAACATAAACAATATAAACATAGGTGCATTTATTGTTTTTTTTTTCTTTTCAAAAGGTAGACTGTGCCTTTAATCACTTCAGATCCGCGCTATAGCCGATTGACGGCTACAGCGCGGATCTACATTGCCGGGGCACCTTGCGGGCACGCATCGAGGAAGATCTGTGATCGCCGCGTCCCTTGGACACAGCCAATCACAGATTGTGGTAAATGGCCAAACACAGCGGCCATTTACCACGTGATCGGTGTGACCAATGAGAGATGTTCTCAAATGTAAACATATGAGATCATCTCTCATGGACAGTGTGTGAGGAGGGAGAGCTTCTGTTCTTCAAGTGAGTTGGTGTGTGTCCTGCAAAAGTGAAATATCAGTGCCCAAGCAGTGCCAGTTAATGTGCCAGTGTCACCGTACCCATCAGGGTCAGTGCCATTCATCAGTGCCCACCTGTGCCATTCATCAGTGCCCCCAATCAGTGCCCACCTGTGCCATTCATCAGTACGCATCATCATTGCACATCTGTGCCACCTCATCAATGCACATCTGTTCCGCCTCATCAGTGCACATCTGTGCCAGTCATCAGTGTCCAT
Organism: Glandirana rugosa; assembly: GCA_018402905.1. NCBI lineage: Eukaryota > Metazoa > Chordata > Amphibia > Anura > Ranidae > Glandirana > Glandirana rugosa. The sequence goes on along the minus strand of BLSH010325990.1, from coordinate 495,572 downwards.
CCGTGCCAGTGATCAGTGCCCATCTGTGCCACATGATCAGTGCACATCTGTGCTGCCTCATCAGTGCACATCGGTGCCAGTCATCAGTGCCCATCTGTACCACATAATCAGTGTCCATCTGTGCCAGTCAGTGCTCATCTGTGCCATATAATCAGTGCCCATCTCTGGCAGTCATCAGTGCTCACCTGTGCCGCATAATCAGTGCACATCTATGCCGCCTCATCAGTGCACATCTGTGCCGCCTCATCAGTGCACATATGTGCCAGTCATCAGTGCCCATCTGTACCGCATAATCAGTGTCCATCTGTGCCAGTCAGTGCTCATCTGTGCCATATAATCAGTGCCCATCTCTGCCAGTCATCAGTGCTCACCTGTGCCGCATAATCAGTGCACATCTATGCCGTCTCATCAGTGCACATCTGTGTCATCAGTGCACATCTGTGTCATCAGTGCTCATCGGTGCCAGTCATCAGTGCCCATCTGTGCCAGTCATCAGTGCCCATCTGTGCCGCATAATCAGATCCCATCTGTTCCAGTCATTAGTGCTCACCTATGCCGCATAATCAGTGCACATCTGTGTTGCCTCATCAGTGCACATCTGTGTCATCAGTGCTCATCTGTGCCAGTCATCAGTGCCCATCTGCGCCAGTCATCAGTGCCCATCTGCGCTGCATAATCAGTTCACATCTGTGCCAGTCATTAGTGCTCACCTGTGCCGCATAATCAGTGCACATCTGTGCTGCCTCATCAGTGCACATCTGTGCCGCCTCATCAGTTCACATTTGTGTCATCAGTGCTCATCTGTGCCAGTCATCATTGCCCATCTGTGCCAGTCATCAGTGCCCAATAATCAGTGCACATTTGTGCCGCCTCATCAGTGCATATCTGTCATCAGTGCCCTCCTGTGCCAGTCATCAGTGCCCATCTGTGCCGCCTCGTCAGTGCACATCTGTGCTGCCTCATCAGTGCACATCTGTGTCATCAGTGCCAGTCATCAGTGCCCATCTGTGCCGCATCATCAGTGCCACATCATCAGTGCATATCTGTGCTGCTCCATCAGTGCAGGCTCATCACCAGCAAAAGAATATGGCCAAAAGATCATTTTCCGCCAACAAGAGCAACGGGGAGCTCCCTACATCAGATTCCTCTTTAGATTCTGAGTCTGATGTCGAGTAGGAGCCCGTCCTCAGCAGTGAAACACTGACTGACTCAGAGGAAGAAGATGGTCCGCCTGCTAGACGAAGGTGTTTTGGTGAAGAGGCAGTAGCATCCACCAGCACCGCAGTGCCGTCCACCAGCACCACACGGCCATCCACCATCCACAATAGTGGTGGCCCTGGCTCACAGGTATGTAGACAGACTAGGGTAGTATATAGACAGGCTAGGGTAGTATATAGACAGGCTAGGGTAGTATATAGACAGGCTAGGGTAGTATATAGACTGGCTAGGGTAGTATATAGACAGGCTAGGGTAGTATATGGACAGGCTAGGGTAGTATATGGACAGGCTAGGGTAGTATATGGACAGGCTAGGGTAGCATATAGACAGGCTAGGGTAGTATATGGACAGGCTAGGGTAGTATATGGACAGGTTAGGGTAGTATATAGACATGCTAGGGTAGTATATATACAGGCTAGGGTAGTATATTGACAGGCTAGGGTAGTATATAGACAGGCTAGTGAAGTATATAGACAGGCTAGGGTAGTATATGGACAGGCTAAGGTAGTATATATACAGGCTAGGGTAGTATATAGACAGGCTAGTGAAGTATATAGACAGGCTAGGGTAGTATATGGACAGGCTAGGGTAGCATATAGACAGGCTAGGGTAGTATATGGACAGGCTAGGGTAGTATATGGACAGGTTAGGGTAGTATATAGACATGCTAGGGTAGTATATATACAGGCTAGGGTAGTATATGGACAGGCTAGGGTAGAGAGAGAGATGGGGAGATGAAAAAGTAGGAGAGAGATGAAGGGGGGATGGGAGGAGAAAGGAGAATGAAAGAGAGAGAAGAGGGTGGGGAGAGAGACGAGAGGGGGGCTGAGAAAGACAGAGGGGTGTTGAGAGAGAGAGGGAGGTGTGAGAGAAAAAGAGGGGGGTGAGAGACAGACTCTCAGGTCACACAGGAAATTTCCATGATAAGATATACATTGCCCCATCCTCACGACAGCCGGGGCTTTTCATTATAAGTCGTAGAGTGCCCCCATCCTTAGGACACACAGGGGGTTCCCCATTTTTAAAGCCATACAGAGTCTCTCATACATACAGAGGGTCACACAAAGGACACCCCATTATAAGATATATATTGCCCCCCATCGTTCCCCATTATGAAGTGCAGAGTATATGCTCATCCTTAGGTCACATAACGGACCCCTATCAGGTTACAAAATTAGCTCATCCTTACAAGGTGTACAAAACCTCCATCCCCAGGTCATACAGGGGGTCCCCCATTAGAAAATGTACTGAGGTCCCCATCCTGAGGTCATACAGGGGTTCCCCATTATAAGTACAGTGCCCCACATCCTCAAGACACACAGGGATCTCTCAATATGAGTGCAGTCCTCCTAATCCACATGACAGGGGGTCCCCCATTGTGAGTACACTGTCCCTGCCCCCAATACTTAAAGTACAGTGCCCCCCCTCCACACACTCATACAGGGTCCTCTACCCCCCCCCCCCATGTTCCATCACTGCACACATGTTGCATTGCTGTACACCCTCTGCACACATGTTCATCATTGATGGTAAACAGGGTTCAGTGTACAGCTGTGACAAGAGGGGCCACTGGCTCTTACCAACCTTGCTCCAGCAGACATTTCATTCTCCAAGCTGCACATTGTACTTCCCGCACAGCCTGGACTTCAGGAGGAGGCAGGTGCAGAGCTGAGTGACAAGGCAGCAGACCAATCGTGTTCATGTGCATTTCGAAGCAGAAGTATGCAGATAACAGTGTAGAGGAGGCTTCGGCATTGATGTTCTCACTGACATGAGGGAGATGAATGAAACAAGTCACACATGCTGCCTACGTGTCAGTGGTGCTGTTGAACCAATGCCGACCTCTGCCCTGAGTTTTCTCACTGGTTCAGGAAGTGTCCTACTCCTGCTCCCCAGGCTGTCTCCGGCTCTCTCTCTCTGCACATGATCGGCCCGTTTACTCCATCCATCCTCCTGTCCTCCCAGGAGTCTCTCATGGGCTAGTCCCTACTGAATGGTCAGTCTGCCCCTGGTCCCTGCACACACAGCCCCCCCCACCTGGTGACTGGACGGAGAAAGCAGACAAAGCAGAGATCCCGGTGTCCGGCCACAGTACAGGGAACACCCCCTCCTGGAGAGCCGTGCATGGCAAGCTCCGCCCCTCCTCTGCTCACCTGCCACTGAAATCCCTTCCCCAGCTCCACATCCCGATCTCCACAACAAACTGATGCTTCCATGCTGCGCCCTCTCTGCTATGGGGCGCAGGGTGGAAGTTCTAGTCTGCTAGCAGGAGGGGCAGACAATTATTTCAAGAATCTGAATCCCCAGCAAGTGGCTGGTGATCCGAATTTTGCCCCCCCCCTTACCCTGGCGCCCTAGGCAGCCGCATAACCTGCCTATTGCTAGAGCTGGCCCTGCAAGCTGACCTTCCCTATTCCCTTCAAAAGCCCTTGTGGCTTCCTCCTAATTCAGGAGAAGGGGGTTTCACTGCCCTGCCAGGAGTCCAGGTGGACACAGATATTTTTTTCGCCAATGGATTTTTTCTAATTAATTTTTACCTAGGACATGCTTGCCTCAATTGTGGCCCAGTGCAACTTATATGCACGGCAAGTTATTGTAAACAATCCTACATCATATTACGCACATCCCTTTGAGTGGAGAGACCTTACAGTGGAGGAGTTTAAGAATTTTTTGGGCCTCACATTTTGTATGGGACTCAACAAAAATAACGAATTACGATCCTATTGGTCAACCCTCCCCATCGACCACATGCCAGTCTTCTCTGTGGTAATGTCCCAAACAAGATACCTGATGATAATGTGGTTCCTGCACTTCAATGATAACACACAGTGCCCTCCCCGAAATGACCCCAATTATCATAAGCTTTTTAAAATTCGGCCACTACTTAATTTTTCAGAGAAATTCCCCCAGGTGTTTACCCCAGACAAACATATCTGTGTAGACGAGTCACTAGTAAAATTTAGCAGCAGGCTGGAAATAAAGAAATTTATTCCAAGTAAGAGGAACCGCTATGGGGTCAAAGTGTACAAACCATGTGACCGAGCCACAGGGTACACTTATGCCTTCATAGTGTACGAAGGGAAGGACTCCCAGCTGCATCCCCCTAATTGCCCTGACTATTTAGGATCGAGCGGGAAAGTTTTTTGGGACCTCATTTACCCACTTCTAGAGAAATGCTACCACTTGTATGTAGACAACTTCTATACAAGTCTGCCTCTGTTCCGAAACCTTCACTGGAAGAACACGCCAGCATGTGGCACTGTCAGAAAGAACAGGAAGGGTTTTCCTCAAAGGCTCGTCAATATGACATTAAGAAGAGGGGAGATGGCGAGCCTGGGAAATGAGTAAATTCTGGCAGTGAAGTGGAGGGACAGAAGGGATGTCTACATACTGTCATCAATAGACAATAATACCTTTGTGGAGATCCCCAGAAGGAATGACCCAATCCAGAAGCCAAGGTATGTCCATGAGTACAATTTATGGGGCAAGTCGACTACAGCGACCAAATGCTGGAACCATACCTTGCCACAAGACGGACATATCACTGGTACAAAAAAGTAGTGATTTATTTCTTTTCAATTGGTCATATATAACTCCTATGTATGTTACCACAAGTCCACCAAAAGCCCCCAACCCTTCCTTGGCTACCAGAAGATAATTATCACCGCCCTACTATTCCAGAATGGCCCACCAAAAAATATTTAATCCAATGCTCTTAGTCGACTCTCCGAACGCCATTTCATTGATAAAATCCCTCCCGGACCAACAGGCCAAAGACGCTAGAAAAGATGTAAGGTGTGTAGCAGTGGAGCAATCAGAATAGACACCACTTATTATTTCTCCAAGTGCCCTTCCCAACCAGGCCTCTGCATAGGTGACTGCTTCGCTATGCCACTTTAATACATTTTTATTAATCCTCAGTTCCTGCCATGTACATTCACCCCTTATGCCACTGCTTGCTCTTGAACTGACCCTGGCTTGTTATTCGACCACGACTTTGCCTGCCACATATGTACATACCCCTGCCTGCTCCAGAACTGACCCTGGCTTGTTATTCAACCACGCTTCTGCCTACCGATTCTGTATATACCTCTGCCTGATTTGGAACTGACGTAGACTGTTTGACCATGTTTTTTGCCTGCCTCTTGGACTGATCTTGAACCCTGCTACTGGAGTAGTGGGATTCACAACACAGGGGTCTCACATATGTGAGGGCTCCAGAATGTTTTTTTCTGGAAGAAAACATTGTTTTTGTTTTCTCTCTCCCAGTTTAGGGTCTGGAGACTCTGAGGCTTCAAAGAGATCTGGGTGGGAGAAGCCTCTACCCCTGTCCCCATTCTGTCCTGACCAAGGCCCTACTTCTGCCTGCTGCTTGTAGGACTTATTGCCATCATGCCCCTACCACATCTCTGCCTGCTTTCTGTACTATGGACCATGTTCCTGCCTACTACCAGGACCAATAATTTGGCACTGTTGATAATATCTCTGTCTGCACTGACCCTGGACTGTATATGGACAGTATCCCTGCATGCCGCCTGTACTGACTATGGACAGTATTCCTGCCTGTTGCCTGGACAATTGCATTCTCTGTCGGTTGCCTAAAGAATTGCGTTCGCTGTTGCTGACCAAGTCCTTGCCTGCTGCCTGGACCAGTGCTATCCTCCTGGGGACAACTGCGCTACTAAAACCACAGGTAATCCTTTGTTTACCATTTGCTCAGCAGAATGTATTTTGGTATGTCCAGGCTGTGTAAGAGTCTCACACATGTGGTATCGCCATACTCAGGAGGAGTAGCAGAATGTATTTTGGGTGTCATTTTTGCTATGTACATGCTATGTGTTTGAAATATCTTATAAATGGACAACTTTGCTTAAAAAAAGTTTTCATTTTTTTTCCACATTTTCCAAAAACTTCTGGAAAAAAATGACATGTTCAAAAGACTCATTATGCCTCACAGATTATACGTTGGGGTGTTAGCTTTCCAAAATGGGGTCATTTTGTGGGCATTTCCATTATCCTGGTGCTCCAGGGCCTTCAAAAGTGTAATAGGTGGTTGAGAAATTAGATGTGTAATTTATGCTTCTAAAACGCCTGAAGATGCTACTTCAATGTTGGGCCTCAGGAGGAGTAGCAGAATGTAAGTTGGGATGTCATTGTTGCTATGTACATGCTATGTGTTGGAAATATCTTATAAATGGACAACTTTGTGTAAAAAAAAAATGCGTTTTCATTTTTTTCCCATGTTTTCCAAAAACTGCTGGAAAAAAATGAACCATTCAAAAAACTCATTATGCCTTATAGATTATATAGTGGGGTGTTAGCTTTCCAAAATGGGGTAATTTTGTGGGCGTTTCCATTGTCCTGGTGCTCCAGGGCCTTCAAAAGTGTAATTGGTAGTCAACAAGTTAGATGTGTAATTTATGCTCCTAGAATGCCTGATGATGCTCCCTGCATGTTGGACTCTCTATGTGGCCAGGCTGTGAAAATGTCCCACACATGTGGTATTGCCACACTCAGGAGGAGTAGTAGAATGTATTTTGGGGTGTAATTTGTGGTATGCATATGGCATGTGAGAGAAATAACCCGTTACAATGTCAATTTTGTGAAAAAAAATCTTCAATTTGCAAAGAATTATGGGATAAAATGACAAGTTCAAAAAAACTCACCATGCCTTTTACTAAATACCTTGGAATGTCAACATTCCAAAAAGGGGTAATTTGGGGGGTATTTTACTTTCCTGTCTTGTTAGGGTCTCAAGAAATGAGATAGGCTGTCGGTACATCAGGTGTGATAAATTTTCAATGATTAGCACCATAGCTGGTAGAATCTATAACTTTCACACAGACCAAATAATATACACTAATTTGGGTTATTTTTACCAAAGATATGCAACATTATAAATTGTGGCCAAAATTTTTGAAGAAAAAGTACTAATTTGCAAAATTTTATAACAAAAAAACGAAGAAAAATGATTTTTTTTTCAAAATGTTCGGTCTTTTTTCATTTATAGCACAAAAAAAACCACAATAAATACCACTAAAAGAAAGCTCTATTTGTATGAAAAAAATGACAAAAAAATCATATGAGTACAGTGTTGCATGACTGAGTAATTGATATTCAAAGTGTGAGAGCAGTAAAAGCTGCAAATTGGTCTAGGCAGGAGGGGGTTTAAGTGCCTAGTAAGCAAGTGGTTAATATTATGGGCCTCTCCTTCTGGTAGGACAAGTGCTTAGCTGTCTCTGGCTTCAGTACTTTCTCAGTCAATGACCTGGAACAGTCATGCAGATCTGAAAAAGCAGAATGAAGTCAGAACCAGAACTAGAAAATGCATGTGCTTCCATTGTGGAGACCCAGAAGTCAGGGTTATGGACTACAGAAAACAGGGTGCCTTGATGGGGCCTGTAGCTTATGCATGTATTTGTAAATGTGTCCAGACTAAACCCCTGTTCTTAACGCATATTTTTAGACAGGTTAATTCGGATGGTCGCTGGCTGGTTGGCAAGTTTGAGCTTGGAAATCTCCTTGTATTTGTTTGACATGTGTCGCTCTTCCAGTGCTTCTTGCTGCAAAAGACTAGTTATAGAGTTATAGGTGGGGGCAGTGGCCACTTGTTTGTATTTTGATTATATTGGTCAGGCAACGCACTGACATCTTTGCTGCCATAGTACTATGTGCTGGATGTTCAGTGTGCCCCTGTACCTTTAAGGTGGTGTGGGCTCCTCCGAGGCCACCTTTCCTCACTTATCCATAAGAATCCATGTGCTCCCATTGTGGAGACCCAGAAGTCAGGGTTAGGGACTACAGAAAACAGGGTGCCTTGCCAGGGCCTGTAGCTTAAGCATGTATTTACAAATGTGTCCAGACTAAACCCCTGTTCTTAACGCATATTGTTAGACAGGTCAATTCGGTTAATCGCCGCATGGTTGGTAAGTTTGAGCTTGGAAATCTCCTTGTATTTGTTTGACATGAAGTCAGAACTTTTCTTTTACTGCTGCTGTAATCACCAAGTCGGATGTCACAAGTCGTATGGTTAGAACAAGGATCTGACTTTGATCCTACTTCAATGATAATCAATGGGCTGATGTAGGACCAAAGTAGTACAGGAACCTTTTTCAAAGTCGGACCGACTTGCATCGGAACAAGTTAAGACGGCTCTCATAGGGAAACATTGATTTGGTGACGCATGCATGCGGCTTGTGCTCACAAATGTCGGTCAACCAAACTAATAAGAGGCATGGAGGAGCTCAGCTATCAGGAAAGATTAGAGGATCTGAATTCATTCTCTCTTGAGAAGAGGAGATTAAGGGGGGATATGATAAACATGTACAAATATATAAGTGGCCCATATAGTGAACTTGGTGTTGAGTTATTTACTTTAAAGCGGAGTTCCACCCTAAAGTGGAACTTCCGCTGGTTGGATTCCTCCCCCCCTCAGGTGTCACATTTGGCACCTTTCGGGGGGGAGGGGGAAGAGGACACCTGTCTTTAGACAGGTGTCCTTTTCCACACATCCGGGAGCTCTGGCCGGCGGACGCGGCCGCTGACGTCAGCAGCCCGGCTCCCTACTCCCTGCTCGCTCTGCTTCTGGCCGCCTGGCCAGTAGCAGAGCCCGGCAGAACCTCGGGCATGCGCAGTAAGGTGCCCGGCGTGAAGCTGTACTGCTTACACGTCCGGGTTCCCTTACCCGCGATGGAAGCGGCTGCACCCGTCCCCCGATCCGAAGATCGGCGGCGGGTGCCGACATCGCTGGACTCCAGGACAGGTAAGTGTCCTAATATTAAAAGTCAGCAGCTACTGTATGTGTAGCTGCTGACTTTTATTTTTTTTTTTTAGCCCTCGGACCTCCGCTTTAAGGTCATCACAAAGGACAAGGGGGCACTCTTTACGTCTAGAGGAAAAAAGATTTCATCTACAAATTCGGAAAGGTTTCTTCACAGTAAGAGCTGTAAAAATGTGGAATAGACTCCCTCCAGAGGTGGTTTTGGCCAGCACAGTTGATTGCTTTAAAAAAGGCCTGGATTCTTTCCTTAATGTAAATAATATAACTGGGTACCAACATTTTTAGGTAAATAAAAAATGTATATATATATTTATATGTATAAATATTTTTTTATTTTTGGTTGAACTAGATGAACTTGTGTCTTTTTTCAACCTGACTAACTATGTAACTATGTTTGTCGGACAAGTGTGAGCAGAGCCTTAGGCTGGGTTCACACTATTTGCGGAGAGGCTCGCGGCAGGAGATCTGGTGCATCCCTATTCTCCGTTTCAGTAATGAATCAGGTCCAAATTTTTGCCTTAATTCGGACTTGAAACGGAGCCAAAGATGCACAGGACCCTTCTGCAGTGCACTCAGCGACAGCCCTGGAGATGTGAGCGCTGGTCACACTCTCTTAGCATGTGAATTGGATGCGGAGAAATCTGCATATAATTTGCATAAGTGTGAACCTTAATGAACTCATAAACCTTCGTCCAGCAGCATAATTCAACCAGTGTCCAACTGACAATGTCTAACAGTTACTGTAGCATACACTTAAAGTTCAGCCTAAACCTAACTGCAGTAACTCTAAATCTACTGGCAACAACATTCTAAGACTAATCTATCTAACCCTGTAAAGCAAAAATCAATATACATACCTTTTCTGCAGCAGATCCGGCCCGTCTCCAGCAGCGGATACTGTGTGGAAGAGACAGCCGACATGCCTAGGAAGTGACGTCACCCATAGACTTACTATGGGGCTTCTGTTGTCAGCTGCCTCTCCTGCACCCGCCTACACAGAGAAGCAGCCGCTGACAGCTGAGTGAGGGACTGAACTGAATCGGATGCAGAAAAGGTATGCATTGCCATTTTTGCTTTACAGGGTTAAATAGATTAGTCTTAGAATGTGACTGAAGGTAGATTTAGAGTTAGTTAGTTTTAGGCTGAGCTTCTACTTTTTAACCACTAAGCAGTAACTGCTTAATGTGACTGTTGAGTGCATCAGCTTCTTCCATAACTGGCCAGTTTCAGCTTGATACAATTGCTAAGCTCAACAGCTTCAGTTCAATGTAACCATTCAGCATATCCGCCAGATGTAACTGTTTAGTGAATCAGCGTTTACCAGATGTATTTGCTCAGCATGTCGGAGTTCACACGATGAATTCAGCTAGTATGTCAGTATCTGTCCCATATAATTAGTATTGTTTCAGCATGTGTCCGAAATGATCAGTCAGAGCAGTGATGAATGAAGACTGTAGCTAGTCCATAGGAACACTAGAATTATCTATGATGCAGTGCTTTAAAGGCTAACTTTGAAGGGATGTATTTTGAGGCTTATACTATATATATATATTTCCAAGCATCTGAGGTTAACATTATAAATTTACTTGTAAATATGTGCACAGGAGGGATCGGGTTGCTTTTTGGAGGATAGACCATTCAACTTAGATTACTCACGGAGTATAAAGTGGTCTTGATGGAGTTGTAATCACCCAGTGTATAATATGTAGTATTTGAAGGTCACTGTGGGCTACCCTAATACACTGGTAAACACATTTTTCAATACAGAGGAGAGTTGAAAGAGAAAATGAAGAGCAGGTAGGTGGCTGTCAATTTAGAGGCAGAGGGCTGTTTGTCAGTGCAAGGCAACTTACCCAAAAAGATTGTACATGGGTAGATGGAAGTGCATTCACTCCGGCTCATTAAACGGCCTAGGGGTTGTCTTTTTAATATTTTTTGCTTGCTGAAACTTATAAAAGGGGACAATAGGGGATGGGATACTCCAAAGTGCTTGAGCACAATACTGTAGAGGACACGTTTTACTTATCAGCAGTAGCACTAACATAGGTAGACTGGAAGACTGTACAATAGGTAGACTGGAACAGTCCACAGTTATTGGCTGGGGGGCATGAAGTAGTATGAGCACAGATAACGGCAGACTTAGAAAAGTCCACAATTCACAGCTGGGGACCATGGAATGGTTTCAGCCCACAAAAGAGGCTCTATTCATTGGATCTTGGTATACAGACAGTCCATAGGTGCATCCTCTAGGAGCCATAGACCCCTATTCCTCTCAGCTCACTAGTCCATCCCCCACAAGGGGGAAAAGACAATATTCTCAGGGCTCCAGTCTATTATGTTATAATGAACGATGAAAACGTTTTGGTTTTTTTTTCAAAATGTTCAGACTTTATTCATTTATTTAGCAAGTGGTGATTAAATACCACCAAAAGAAAGCTCTATTTGTGTGAAAAATGATACAATTTACGTTTGGGTACAGTGTTGCATGACCAAATACCACCAAAAGAAAGCTCTATTTGTGTGAAAAATGATACAATTTACGTTTGGGTACAGTGTTGCATGACCGTGCAATTGTCATTCAAAATGTGACAGCGCTGAAAGCCGAAAATTGGCCTGGGCAGGAAGTGGGTATAAATATCCAGTAGGCAAGTGGTTAATATTCTGGCTGAACATTTGAATTCTCCCTCCCTAGGCACTAGAAACTTCTTCCAGAGGCAGGAGGAATCAATCAAATGCTTAGCCTGTGAAGCTCTGAACAGACCAGACCAAACAATTACTGCTCCTGTGATTGCAGCTGAAGCCAAAGAAACTTAATTTACCTGGCCTAACTAGGAGGGTGCTACATACAGTATCCTTTTCTACCACCAGCCAAAGAAATATAGAGAAGTCAATCAACGATAATTGCTTGAATACTTCACTTCAATAAGATTAAAAACTTCTCTTTGAAAAAAAACAAGCCTGTCAGGTACAAAACAAGCAGTTAGTATTGCTAGGTGTGTTGCTTGGAGACAGACAGTTATTTAATCAGAGTAACTTCAATCATACAAACATCAAAGGTTTCTGTGAATAGTACATATGTAGAATAAGTGATCAGAAACCACAGTGACAAAGAAGTTGAGCGGCAAATGGCATATAGATATGGAAAGGAATCTCAGTTCATGGTAATACTTGTACAGAAGCTGCTAGGCACGTTGCCTACAGTACTCATTCTCCATCAAATTTCCATCATGGAGGCTCGCTTGTAATTAAGCAGCTAGTCAGACTTTTATTGAAATACAAATTCAACTGCGCCACCCCTCTAATGATATATCTTAGTGGTCATAATCATATACACAATCCATATGAATGTATATGAACATTAATTATCAAAAATATATAAAGTGTGTATAAACAATATTAATCAAACATAATCCATCATAATGCTTATAAAGTTCATAATTGTGATCAAATAAAGTGACTGGTGCTGTATAATAAAAAAACCAATAATGTTCAATTGTGGTCCATCATAATGCATAAATGAATGCACATTGGTGATCGATAAAGTGCCTGGTGCTATGTGATGATCAAAGTGCTCCAAAGAAAGTGCTCAAAAAAACGATCCGTAGTGCTCAGTGCTGACCCCCACTCGTGGCCCCACTCACCAGAAAAATTAGACCCCTAGCTTTTCAGTCTAGGGGTCAAAGCAGGTAGGGTACTGGTGGTGGCAGGATCGTGGTCCACAGCGGAGATAGATAATCCAAACGGACTGCTAAAATATTTCCACTCCCATATTTCTCAAAGAAAGAGAAAAGGCTCCATAGTGAAGTACTGTAAAACTATATATTTATTGCGCATGTATAAAACTACTTACAGGAAGTTCAAGAAAAACCCGCATCAAATCATAACCAGGATCTGTGTAACGTCTAATCCGGCGTGCATTCCACCACTGGCGGACGTGACGTCGTTGAATGCGAACGACCGGAAATGACGTCAAGGCGTTTCGCTCTCCACGTAGAGTGTCATCACGGACATTTCCTCCAGTTCAAGGGGTTAACCTGGTTATGGCCAGCTGAGCTCCGATCTCACCATCCGCGGGCTGCCGGGCTCCCACCTGTGCTGTTGGCTGCACTCTGACATCAGCTCCACTATGCAGACTCCACTATGCAGTCCCCACTCCACCAGGGGACTGCATAGTGGAGCTGATGTCAGAGTGCTCATTTTCAATGAAATACATCAGGAGTTTTATTGAGCCAATTGGATTTCCTGATGCATAGACATATTTTTCTTATGAGGCTATTAGTATTGCAGCTCACAATGTTATTATTATTTTGCATAACTAAGTAGTAAAATTTAAAAAAATTGTAGCTACATTATATATGCAATACAAATAGTGTATTTAAAAGCTCAGAGTTGGTATATCCAGCCTGGGCACATTTGCTAGCTTTTCGTAGTGATTTTTTAAATGTATTTTCACTGATGGCAAACATTTATCTACATTATTATTTGTCCTGTACCATGCTCTCAGTGTTTACATCAGTCTTTTCGTTGTAATGTGCACTTAGAAAAAGGAGAAAGCCATTCTTCTAACATGTCATGTCCTAAAATTATTTGCCCTTTACTGACTATGAAATCCATAGAGAGAAGAATTTCACAGTATAAACAAAATGATACCCTTCAGATTGGGCTAAACCTAAATATATAAAGCATTGTTGCCAGATTTACAGTTTTCATCTCCCTGTCTGCTTTTAGGCTTTTGTAGGGCTATAGTATTATGACGGGGGTCACAGTTCTTTTTTTTATGTTTAAAACCAATGGTTTCTTTTTCCATTTCCACGGTATTTAACCTATTCGCAAATCGCAAATGCCTGAGCCTAATTTTGCAACTTTGACATGTGTTAGTAAAACCGTACATATCATCACAACTACTTTGTGCATCCAGGTGGATTATACCTTGTTTTTTCAGGACAAATTTGGTGGTAAATGGTAATGGATATCTCCTGATTTTTTTATCAAAGGAAAACTGGCCCAAGATAGTAAAATTATATATATTTTTTATAATTTAGCTGTATATTTCTTGTTACTACCATAACCTACTACCAAAAAACAATCCATAAATTCTCCTTCTCCTGATGATCGCAGCGATACCACATATGTGTATGTTAGTTGGAGTTTGTACCCACAAACAATAGTGTGCATTTTGCTTTTTTTATCCTACCTAAAACACGCTGACACTAACTGACACTGATTATAATTTAAAGAAAAATCCTGTCCTAAAAATACAGATTCTGACCTTTGACCCTGACCTTGACCCAAACACTAACCCTGGCACTGACCTAGACCTTGATCTAGTTTTTTTTTTTTAAATTATTATTATTTATTTTTTTTCCTACACACACATTTTTTTCTCTCTCTGCAAGGACAGAGAAAGATGTCATGTATCTCTCTTGTCCATTCACAGAGACAGAAAACACAGGGGCGAGTGTCTCAGTGATTGATTACTATGATAGCCAATCAGAGGCTAGCACAGCGATTAGGTGACACTGAATGGGACGTTCCGGGTCCCGATCGTTAAAATGGGTTCTCAGTGAGACTCCGCTGTCTGTGCTGGAGCACGCCATGCAGCAACTTTTGCGCAAACCAATCAATAAACGCAGATTACATTTTTTTTGTACCAAAAATATGAGGAAGAATATAAATCGGCCAAAACCGAAGAACAAAAAATGTTTATATTATTTAGTAAGAAGCATTGTTTTTTTTGCAAAATTGTTGCTTTTTTTTTGTTAAGGCCCCTTTCACACACACGGACCGTTTGTCCGTTTTTCATCCATCCGTTGACGGATGAAAAACGGACATTAATGCAACTCTATGGAAAAACTGATGACAACTGATGATCAGCTATTTTCATCAGTTTTCATCCGCTTCCGTCAGCATCCGTTTTTTTGAACGGATGAAAGTCCTATTTTTCATCCGTCAAAAAAACGGATCGGACGAAAAACGGATGTAAACTGACGAACGGTCAGTTTTTCATCCGTTTTTGCATTGGTAGTGAATGTAAAAAAAAACTGATGAAAAACTGATGACCACTGATGAAAAACGGATGAAAAAACTGATGAAAAACTGATGACAACTGATGAAAAACGGATGAAAAAACGGATGAAAAACTGATGAACTGATGAACTGATAAACTGATGAACTGATGAACGGTCCGTGTGTGTGAAAGGACCCTTATAGCGGTGATCATAAATGATGCAGAGGTGATCAAATACCACCAAAAGAAAGCTCTATTTGTGGGAAAAAAGGACACAAATTTAGTTTGGGTACAACATTGCACGACCATGCAATTGTCAGTCAAAGCGACGCAGTGCCGAATCGCAAAAAGTGCTCTGGTCCTAACGTGGGAAATCCTTCCGGGGCTGAAGTGGTTAAAAAGCACATTACCATCATGTTGCAGAAGGACATGAAGGCAATTAGCTTCACCACTGACATCTGGAGCAGTAGTGTAAGTCCACTGTCTCTCATCAGCTTAACGCAGTAGTTCTCAACTCCGGTCCTCGGGACCCACTAACAGGCCAGGTTTGCAGGATAACTGAAATACATCACAGGTGATATCATTTGCTGCTCAGTGATTGCAGTATTCTAGTCTGCATCTCCCCAAGGTAATACTTAAAGTCTGGCCTGTTGGTTGGTCCCGAAGAGAGGAGTTGAGAACCACTGGCTTAACGGCACAGTGGATAGATGGAGAATTCTCTCTGCATCAGGTCATACTCCACGCTATGAAATTTGAAGGCTCCCACACCGGTCAAGCAATAGCAAACATACTTGAGGAAATGCTTCAGACAAAAGTTCTGTTCATGTTGTGGTCCGGGACAATGCCAAAAACATGATAAAAAGGTATGGAAGATGCTGGACTTCCCAGTATTCCATGTGTGGCACATACATTGCAGCTGGCTGTCTCAGAGGGACTGTTATCACAGTGCAGCATTGCAAATGCTGTGGGAGTCGGGCGCAGAATAATTGCCCACTTCAAACATTCTAACCTGGCATACTCTCGGCTGCAGGACATCCAGATACAGCTTGGTCAGCCAATAAGAAGACTCCAACAAGACATGCAGACTCGTTGGAACAGCACATTTTATATGCTGAAGTCTCTGATTGAACAGAAACGGCCCTTGAAGTGTATGTGTCAGCTCCCTGCCACCATTACTGCAAACCAGTGGAATCTGATGGAGAAGATGATAAATATCTTGGCTCCCTTTGAAGAGATGACTCTCCAAGTGAGCTGTTCAGATGCGTTGGCCTCTGATGTAATTCCTGCAGTCACAGTACTACAGAAAATGTTATCAAAAGTGGGTGAGGAGGACCATGGTATCAAAACAATGAAGAGCACTTTGCTTGCTGCTTTGCAGAAGCGCTTTTCTGATACTGAGTGAAACCCATTTTTCTGTATCGCAACTTTACTCGATCCAAGGTAATGTTCATTTTTCTGCTATTAAATTAAATATATAAAAAAATGCTTTAAGAAACTAGTGTAATTAATTTTATTTTAGCTAGTTATTGAGTTGTTGATGTAATGCTATGACTATTTTTTTCTTAATTCACAGAAAGAATATGCTGCATTCATTCATTTTTAATTTTTTTCTTAATTCTATGTATAAAGATCAATCTTTCTGTAATTCAGACACTTCCAGGGAGGCAAAAGAAATTTCTGAAGAGGCACTTGTGTCTAAGGAGGAGCATGAAGAACCAGCTTCCAAAAGGCCTCACTGTGACCAGACAGGTACCAGTCTGGATAGTGTCTGCAGAAATTGCTGGTGAATGTTCATCTACATGTGAGAGCAGTGCTCCAAAAGCTGCTACTATACAGCTGGAAGCTTACCTGGGAGAGATCACTTTCCCTAGTTCAGAAACCCCTGAAGTATTGGGCAGTTCATAAACTGAGATTTCCAACTCTGGCGAAAATAGCCCAAAAATATCTTTCTGCCCCATGCAGTAGTGTGAAAAGTGAAATACTGTTCAGCTTAGCGTCTAACGTCCCTACTAATAGTAGAAACATGCTTATGGCTGAACATGCAGAGATGCTTCTGTTTCTCAAAAAGAACTTGCCACTAACTTTTGAGAAATAATAATGATTCTAATTGCTAGATTGCCTGTTAATCTAGCCCATACTGTTCCCCATGCTTAACCTTCTCCCGCCCGCGCTATAGCCGAATGACGGCTACAGCGCGGCTCTAAAATGCCGGGAGGACGTCAATAGACGTCCTCCCATTTGGCTCGTGCTGGGCGCGCTAACTGCAGGAGGGCCGTAAAATCTCGGCGCGACATCGGCAGTAAGCCGATATCGCGCCCGCCCTCTTCCAATTCGTACCCCTTGTCATACCCGATCTAATTGTCCGTTAGATCGTTAATCTTAGTAATAATAAAGAGTTTTCAATCACCGTTCAAGAAAAACTCTTTGTCTTCGTAGAGACGTACAAGTCGGTATTCGTACAAAGATGATAATCATCCCTGCAATCTGCGATTCGACTTGTCATAAAGTGAAAAGTGTGATGACGTACCCCGTCTTTCTATAAAAACCCGATAAAAGCGGTCTCAACCTTTAGAGTCAAATAC
>BLSH010325990.1:433420-456237 GCA_018402905.1 Glandirana rugosa | reverse complement strand
AGATCATGGTATACAGCCTCACAGATCATGGTATATAGCCAGCATCACAGATCATGGTATACAGCCTCACAGATTATTATATATAGCCAGCATCACAGATCATGGTATACAGCCTCACAGATCATGGTATATAGCCAGCATCACAGATCATGGTATACAGCCTCACAGATTATTATATATAGCCAGCATCACAGATCATGGTATATAGCCAGCATCACAGATCATGGTATACAGCCTCACAGATCATGGTATATAGCCAGCATCACAGATCATGGTATACAGCCTCACAGATTATTATATATAGCCAGCATCACAGATCATGGTATACAGCCTCACAGATCATGGTATATAGCCAGCATCACAGATCATGGTATACAGCCTCAGAGATCAGGGTATATAGCAGGTATCACAGATCATAGACAACCTCAGATTTCAGGGTATATAGCCAGCATCACAGATCATATACAGGCTCAGATATCAGGGTATATAGCCAGCATTACAGATCATATACAGCCTTAGATATCAGGGTATATAGCCAGCCTCACAGATTATATACAGCCTCAGAGATCATGGTATATAGCCAGCATCACAGACACCACCACCCCTTCCCCCCCCCCTTCGACCAAACCAGCGACTCTTACCCACTCATGTACAGGACTCTGTGTGTTCAATAGGGAGGGGAGGGGCCTCTGATCTGTGCAGCTTACTGGCTTCAGTGTACAAGAGAATTGTCTACTTGTACAGAGAGAAGCTGATTGGCTGCACAGATTGGAGGCCCCTCTCCTTTCCACTGAACACACGGGGAAAGACCTGGAGTCGGAAAGAGGCCATATCACGGCCATGTTTTTGAAGCCATCTGCGGCCAGTCATGGTGCCTTAAGAAGTCCTGATGCCCGGGAGAAGCTCAAAATCCTGGGATTTCAGTCGGTATGGACTGCAATCAGGGTGAAGGGGGTTCCAATAAATCGGGATTGTCCTGGGAAAATAGGGACTGTTGGCAAGTATGCTAAGCCTGGTATTGAGACAGCATGATGGTTAAAAAAAGCCTAGTTCAGTACACACACTTCTAATCCTAGTGTAATAGAAGGATACAAATTATTATTATGCCTCATTTAGATCTCTAGAAACCTGTAAGCCCATGATTCCCTTATATAAATTCAAACGGGAAATCAATAATTATAACGTATAATAACAGGTCTACTCTATTTACTATACGTTTCTTTTAAAATAACCAAGGTTTCAACAGACAACTAAAAATATAATATTATAGGGTCAAAACTCCAAGTATCTGCAGTGAGGGAAAAATTATTTGATCCCTTGCTGATTTTGTACGTTTTCCCACTGACAAAGAAATGATCAGTCTATGATTTTAACGGTAGATTTATTTTAACAGTGAGAGACGGAATGACAACAAAAAAAATCCAGAAAACCGCATTTCAAAAAAGTTATACATTGATTTGCATTTTAATGAGTGAAATAAATATTTGATCTCTTATCAATCAGCAATATTTCTGGCTCCCAAGTGTCTTCTATACTGGTAATGAGCTGAGATTAGGAGCACTCTCTTAAAAGGAGTGCTCCTAATAACAGTTTGTTACCTGTATAAAAGACACCTGTCCACAGAAGTAATCAATCAATCAGATTCCAATCTCTCCACCATGGCCAAGACCAAAAAACTGTCCAACGATGTCAGGGACACGATTGTAGACCTACACAAGGCTGGAATGGGCTACAAGACCATCACCAAGCAGCTTGGTGAGAGGGTGACAACAGTTGGTGCGATTATTCGCAAATGTAAGAAACACAAAATAACTAACAATCTCCCTCGGTCTATGGGCTTCATGCAAGATCTCACCTCGTAGAGTTTCAATGAACATGAGGACGGAGAGGAATCAGCCTAGAACTACACTGGAGAATCTTGTGAATGATCTCAAGGCAGCTGGGACCATAATCACAAAGATAACAATTGGTAACACTCTACGCCGTGAAGGACTGAAATCCTGCAGCACCCGCAAGGTCCCCCTGCCCAAGAAAGCACATGTACAGGCCCATATGAAGTTTGCTAATGAACATCTGAATGATTCAGAGGAGAACTGGGTGAAAGTGTTGTGGTCAGATGAGATCAAAATCAAGCTCTTTGGCATCAACTCAACTCACTGTGTTTGGAGGAGGAGGAATGCTGCCTATGACTCCAAGAACACCATCCCCACTGTCAAACTTGGTGGTGGAAACATTATGCTTTGGGGGTGTTTTTCTGCTAAGGGGACAGGACAGCTTCACCACATTAAAGGGACGATGTACGGGGCCATGTACTGTCAAATCTTGGGTGAGAACCTCCTTCCCTCAGCCAGGGCATTGAAAATAGGTCGTGGATGGGTATTCCAGCAGGACAATGACCCAAAACACATTGCCAAGGCAACAAAGGAGTGTCTTAAGAAAAAGCACATTAAGGTCCTGGAGTGGCCTAGCCCGTCTCCAGACCTTAATCCAATAGAAAATATGTGGAGGGAGCTGAAGGTTAGAGTTACCAAACATCAGCCTCGAAATCTTAATGACTTGGAGAGGATCTGCAAAGAGGAGTGGGACAAAAATCTCTCCTGAGATGTGCGCAAACCTGGTGGCCAACTACAAGAAACGTCTGACCTTTGTGATTGCCAACAAGGGTTATGCCACCAAGCACCAAGAGTCATGTTTTGCGAAGGGGTCAAATACTTATTTCACTTATTAAAATGCAAATCAATTTATAACTTTTTTTAAATGAAATTTTCTGGATTTTTTGTTGTTATTCTGTCTCTCACTGATAAAATAAACCTACCATTAAAATTATAGACTGATCATTTCTTTGTCAGTGGGCAAATGTACAAAATCAGCAGGGGATCAAATACTTTTTCCTTCACAGTACATAATTAAAATTGTGAAAAAAATTCCATAATATTACCTTAAAGGGTAGGTTTACCTTTAGCAACCTAATACATTTTACATTTGTATTTATTTAGGGTGTAACATGTATCATGTGCCTAAGCACCTGCATCCCACCCACAGAGTCCCATCCCTTGTGACAGCGCATGGTGGTTCTTCTCCCTGATGCCACTATCACATTTAAAATTGCTGGGGCCTGCACAGCCACATCATTCATTCACTAACAATATTTTTTTTTCAGTGGATAAAATAATAAATGCCCGTTTTTTTCCCTGCAAAAACCGGTGCATTTATTATTTTTTCATAGAGGTGAATTTAGCCTTTAAAACAGACTTTCTAAGATTAATGGAGATTTGACAGAGCTAACATGCTCACTGACCTGCCCGGCCGCGGGGTGGGGGCTTGGGGGCTGGGCGGGGTTGGGGCGGAAGGCCGGGGCCACAGTTTGTTCCCACTGGGGTGGCGCTGGTCGGCTCTGCCCCCTCGGGACCCTGGCCCTTGATCCCCGTCGGCTTTCGTAACCCACTCGGGGAGATCTTAACTGAATACCCCACCTAATGCGGTAGGCATACAATAGTAATGGTTTTATTATACCTTCTTGATGCCTTAATAACCTTATACAATGTCAATCGGTTGTTAGACCTTTCTATATAGATCTTGTTTGTTTTTTCATCATAGACAATGAGTGGGTTGGATTATCCGGTGGGGGGGTGCCGCTCGGGCCTGGGGCACGCTTGTATTCAGGCGGGCCTCTGGGGGCCCGGGGGACCCACCTCCTCCGGACACTGTACACTTGGATCGCTTTCTCACCACGAGGTAACTTTCTTACTCTCTAGACTTAAGCCTGGTGTCCATATTGTTACGAGCCTGAACTGCTTTACCTTAATGGTTATACCGATCAGTATGTAATTGTATTTGTCTTTACCATGTTTATGTTGCCTAACTCAATAAAAATTATTGAAATATAAAACAGACTTTCACTTTTTGCATTTTGCACCAATCTAACCCCCCAACTTTAAAAATAGCTAACATTTTTGTCCATTCTAGCCTAAGTGAGAATGATGTTTCACTCTCCTCTGGCTGCCTAAGCATAGGCAGTGCCAGATCTCGCACATACCCAGACAGATATCTGGCCCGGTGTCTATTTACATATTATTCTATGAATGGAGGGAAGTAAAACCTCAAGGAAAATGTGATGTCCTAGGGGGCATTACTATCCTGCATTCATAGAACAATATGTAAGCAGAAATGCCACCAGATCTCTGTGCAGGGTGCAAAAACAGCAAGAGAGAGGAAAAAAACTGTATTACGTGGGTCTCACGTGTGTTTTTCAACTGTGCATTCAACTACATGCCAAGTAGCTGTAAATACAGAAGGTTTTTTTTACCGTAATGCACCCCCCCCCCCAGCTCCCCCCAAATACCTATCAATCTCGATCCATCGCTGTGTCCAAGATCAGCAACGCTGCTCTCTCTCTGCCTCCTCACTGGAGCCATTAGCTCCTGCTGCTGTCAATCAAAGTCAGTGTTGAGGGAGTGGGGACGGGGCTGAGCCACTTGTGTGTGTGTCAGTGGACACACAGAACGCAGCTCGGGAGCAAGCCGGCATGTGTGCCACCATAGAAAACAGATTTCTGGAGAACACAGAGCGGAGGAGCCCAGAACGCTGGCGGGGGACTCCAGAAGAGGATGATTGGGGCTGCTCTGTGCAAAACCATTGCACAGAGCAGGTAAGTATGACGTACTTGTTATTGTAAAAAAAAAAAAAAAAACTTTAATATCACTTTAAATTCATTGTTGCTAAAAAATAAATACAATTTTAAATGATTGAGATCCATGCCATGAGTAAATTAAATACATTTCTGCACCCCTAAATGATGCTTCAACCCAAAGAATTGTTCCCTTGACACTCCCAAAAGGGTTGGGACTATGGGGGATGTTTACTATGGATTGGAGCAGTGTTTGGAAATGTATGCAATGGAAGAGGTAAGTATTTTCCTTCTCTTTTATAGTTAGTTAAATTTTGGCAACAAAGTCGCTTTAAGATTTTTTTTAATATTGATTTTTTTTTTTCATATGATTTTTAGTCATTTTTTTTAGAAATTGTCACAGTTTTTTCTCTTTTTTATGTTTAGACTGCTACTCAAAGGTAGAATCAGAAAGGAAGTCGTGTGTCATTTTCTGTTAGACACCAGAAATGACTAATGCTGTCATTTGACAATAAACACTCTTTTTCCTATGCCCAGTAAACTGTTGTGACTCTGTTGACATGTGGGAATAACCTTTCAGATGAAATGTCAGGTTTACATGTGTGGAATATATCAGCTATAACATTTCTCCCTAGAGAGGGTCTTGTAGAGTCTAGAGGGTACTACAGCAAGGAAGCAAATAACGCAATCAATCATGTTGTATATTTATTTGAATATGTTTAGGCTTCGTGCACACTAGAAGGCAAAAACTGCTAAAAAAACACTGGATAAAAAAAGCTAATATTTTATCCAGCATTTAGCATGTATAGCACAGTGTGTAAGCTATGTTTAGCAGCATTAGCGTTAAGGAGTGGGGCTGCCGGTGTCCTTAACAACCAGTGAATAGCTGGTTGTTAACCACTTGCCGACTGCCCGCCGCAGCGTGATGGCGGCAAAGTGGCTCGTTATCGCAAACCGCCGTCACCTGACGGTGACTGCGATAACTAGTATTGTGAGCGCGCACGCGCCGCCGGAGGCGTGCGCTCACTGTGTTCCTGGGGGGCCAGGGAGTGGGTAGAGTGGACCCCCTTCACTGCCAAAGGCATTTACACAGTAATCAGTGAATTTTTATAGCACTGATCACTGTATAAATGCCGATGGTCCCAAAAAAGTGTCAAAATGGTCCGACGCAATATCGCACTACCCCTAAAAATTGCAGATCGCCGTCATTACTAGTAAAAATAAATAAATAAATAAAAACCCCAGAAATTAATTCTCATCATTCGTAAACACGGCAACTTTTGCGCAAACCAATCAATAAACGCTGATTGCGATTTTTTTTTTTTACCATAAATATGAGGAAGAATATAAATCGGCCAAAACCGATGAAAAAAAAAATGTTTTTTTATATATTTTTTTTGGATTTGCATCACACGACCACGCAATTGTCAATTAAAGCGATGCAGTGCCAAATCGCAAAAAGTGCTCTGGTCCTAAAGTGTGAAATCCTTCCGGGGCTGAAGTGGTTAAGGAGCGGGCTGGCAAGCCAGCTGCCAGGTCCCTAACAACAGATGAGTCCTCAGCTGTCAGCGGAATTTCCCGCTGACAGCTGAATGTAAACAAAACAATTGCTGGCAATAACAAAGTGAGACAAAAATCTGTGTGGGGACCCCCCCCCCCCCCCCAAAGCCATACCAAGTCCTTTAGGTTTGGTATGGATGTTAAGAGGAAAACCACGCCAAAAAAAAAAAGTGTCAGGTCCCCCCAAAATCCATACCAGACCCTTATCCAAGCATGTCCTCAGCATGGGGGGGTGCTTTGGGGTAAGGGGCAGTGGTGGCTGCTTCATAACCCCTGATCTACATACAGGGCGCTGGACTATGGATTCTAATGGGGGGGTTTTAAGTACGTGCCCTGATCCCACCCAGTTGAGTGACACTAGTGAATGAATATCCGCTATTCTTCTTCAATTCCCCCCTGGCCAATCAGGAAGCCCCTATTGGCCAGGAGTCTTAGGGGTGTGCTGTGCTGATCACCACTGCCTGTGTCTCCCATGGGGAGCAATGTGCTGGTCGCCACTCTCTGTGTCTCCTGCGGGGGGTGTTGGTTGTGCCGCCCCCCCCCAAAAATAGTGAGCACCAGCCGCTACTGGTTGGGGTGCCCCCCCCCCAAAGCACCTTGTCAGATATTCACTGGTTATCAAGGATGCTGGCAACCTCTGCTTAGAAAAAAAAACGCTGGGCACAGGCATTTAGCGGGGTTAAGCAGCTGTCAATGTTTTTTCTGCCAAAACGCTGCTGCTCCAGAACGCGCTGGCGGTGGGGTTTTTTTTTTCCGCCACTAAACTCTCCTGCCACAGAACACTGCTAAAAGCCTATGTGTGCAAGAACACATAGGATAACATGCAGGGGCGTTTAGAGGCAGGAAAAAAAAACATCTGACGCCCCTAACAGTAGCGTCAAAAATTTCCAGTGTGCATGAGGCCTTAAAATTAGTAAGCTACTGTATAAATCAGCAAATGCAATTTATCATATTTACATATTGATAAACAAAACACATACAATATATGAGCAGTAATGCATGTATGTCAGGTTGTGGTTCATGAGTACTTCTACATAATCCTGATATAATCTGCAGGACCAAAACAAACAACACATAAAATCCAATGCAAGGACAGTGGGGATATAATGAGTGTTGGTGACAAAGTCCTTATGAATTGAATTACTTGACTGTGTTGGCCAAAAATAGACCTTAGATACCAAAATATCCTTCTAATAGTATAATTTATATTGCCCACTCAGCTTTATTTTATATTTATGTGGTAGGGGACCCTATGCTAGAAATCTATATTGTGATTCATTTTAGGATATTATACAGCGTACACCGTGAAGGCTTTTTAGGGTGCCCATTTTTGCACTGATTTTTGGTAAGGTGATATTTTTGCTGTTTATCTGCATCTGTATTTGCTGTCACCAATAATTCTCCTTTTGGCAAAAAAAAAACAAAAAAATAAAACACAGAAGACGCTGTATTGTATTGTATGCTCAGACTTAAAGCGGAACTTGACCCAAAAGGGAAGTTCTGCTCTAACACCCCCCTCCTCCTTTACATTTGGCACTTTTTCTCTGATTTTGACAGGTACCGGCTCCCTCACTTCCGACAGTATCACCACGGAGATCCGAGCGGAATTTCCCCCCTTCTGGAACAGATCGCAGGTCCCAGAACACTGGGGGACCATTTACAAAGCGCAGAGCAGTTGGAAGCTGGCTGACGGTTTCCCTTAGTTAAAATGCTGCCACCTGGAGCCGATTGAAGAATAGGTTTGGGTGAGGACAGCGCTGGATCCAGGGGCAGGAAGGTGTCTTTATAGTAAAAATCAGCAGTTACAGTATTTGTATTCTGAGAATGCCCCTTTCCATCAAAACTAAGAATTCAATATTCAGGTCCAAAGCATGAATCTGATCAACCAGGTGAGAAGGCTGATATTCTGCCTTCAGGGAATCTTCCCTGTTGTTTGGTAACTCGTTACATTTAATCAATGTTGGTGAGGGTATGTGCCTATTTTGTTTTATTGAGGAGACACCCTTGGCACTTTTGTCAAAAGTCTATTCACAACCACAACAGGTGTTGAGTATATGGATGCCCTTTTATGCTGAAGATTTCCAGGAATTTCAGTTTAACCAGGATTGCTGTGTTCATCTTGATGGAGCCCATCCTGGCATCTTTCTCTGGTTGCCCCTCTGGATATACTTTGACTCGACATATCTTGGCACAACATTTGGGAGTGGAGCCTTCCCCAGAGATTTCAGTGCATGAAGAAGAAATGCTGGAACACTTCTTTGTTGCTATCAGCCATGATTTGATGCAGGGATGGATGTACCTGGTCGCTGTGGATTGCCAGGAAGTGGAGTAGGATGCATAACTGTTTGTTACTGTTGCATGCTGTGCACTTGCTAACAACATTGCGGTTCTTAGCAAATTTGTCTGAGGAGGCACAGCGCCCATAGCATATCCCACATTTCTAGAGAGGCTCCTTGTACTTTTGCAAAGTCTTTACCCTAAACCAATGGCATTTTTAGGAGATTGAGGTTTCTTGAAAATTGAGAACTGGCCATTGGGATCTTTATCTCTACCTCCAGATGCCTTCAGATCAGAAGAATGTGGCACGTGGAATGTCTAATCTTCTAATCAGATACTATTTTCCTTAAAGGATAACTAAACCCAAGAGAAAAAAAAATGCAATATGTTGCAGCCTACATTTATTAGATGTGGTGGCAGTATTTTTTTTTTTTTTAGCAAGCAAAGAACATTGTCAGCAAATACAGAAAACACATGTTGATTGTGACACTTGTCATCTCCTGTGAGCTGCACTGAAGAATATCTTTCTTCCTAGACATTTTCTGTAATGCCCTGCCCTCCATGTAATGGGGATAAAGAGATGTGGACATGTTTGGAGTCTATATTCAGATTCAGAATACTTTAATAATCCCAAAGGGAAATTATTGTGATACAGCTACACTCAACAAAGAAAATACAAGATCACAATAATGAACAAAGCACAATGACACAATAAAATTGCCAATAACAGCAATTAGTACAAATAATACAAATGAATACAAAACTCTAATAAAACATCCAAACTATTAAAATACAATACAGAATAAATAAAACAGATTGAAAACAGAAAATCAAACTGCAAATAATATACCACTTTCTCTAGCATTACCCCAAAAAAATAATTAACATAATACCAACATACTATAAAAACCTAGCCTTCGCAGGAGAAGAACTATATAATTTGATGGGCACGTGCAGAAATGATTTTCTGTGTCGCTCTGTGGTGCATCATGGTTGTAACAATCTGTCACTGATGGTATCAAATGAACTGGAGAAGTACAAAAAAAATGACCCTTGCTGGCTTATCCAGGTGTGCATACATGCGATTTAGCATGAAGATAAAAGTGTCTTCAACTCCCAGTCTCAGCTGGTAGGCAAACTGCCAAGGGTCTAAATATTTACTATTTATCAGGAGAGCAGCTTAGGGTGACAACCCCAACTACCTCCATAGATATAATGGAGGAAGGACATAGCCACCCAGGCACCGGACGTGTGTTCTTTGCAGGATTACAGGTGAAAATAAAGCAAAAGAAACTTGAAAAAAGAAAACAAATGGAGCCATCACATTAGTAATCTGCAACATACCTGTATTACATTTTTGGTTTTGGATTTAGATACACTGTCTTTTTGTTTAACTGTATTGTCATACCTTGATGATGATGAGACTGGCAAGTTGAGTTCACTAAAGCTAAAGTTAGGAAAATTCCTCGCCCGGGCTGGATCACTGATAAACCTGAAAAAGTATGAAAATGGAGGGAAGGATACATTATTATCTCTTTTGTATTTTGATGGTCCGATATTTACATATTTACCTGATTTTTAGCTCCTCCCACCTTCGGAATCCGGATCCGGAACTCCCCTGTGTCCGCTCCCCTGATTGCCGTCCTTGATCACACGGAGTTATATGTAAGCACATAACCTTTAGACAGAAGAGTTTATCTATTTACTGTATATTGATTACAAAAATGATGTCTCTTACTTGCTTATTCTTTGTTTTAAAGAACAGGTACTTGGTCAACCTACAGTTATGCTGTGATTGGGGTCCTGAAGAAGCCCTTAGCGAAACGCGTAGACCTCTGCATCTGTGTGTTATATACACACTTAGGTTGTATTGGTAGTTTACTTTGACTTGTATGGGATTTAAACCCTTAATGACCCAATTTTTGTTAATTGGGGTCTAACTCAGGGGACTTGTGGTTTTTATTTTATATCTTTTTCTTTTTTCTTTATTGTAATTAAATGTTGATGTATGTCTTCACATTTTTGTGATAATAAAACGTTTGTATATTTTTTACTACGTGTCATCTCGTGGTGTGCCCACTTTAAACGTCCACCTTTATGTGGGGAAAACCCACACATGTGTGTCTGTTACTGCTAATAAGGACAGTGGCACTGTTTCAGGAGGTAAAATTCATTGTTTTTTGTATTTTGATGCTGCCCATTTCCCTTGCAGACTGCATGGCAGTTTTGACACCATCAGATTTACACCATGAGCGGTGTCCAAACAGCTTAGTCTTGGCAAACAAGTTTCTGCCTTTGCCAACTCTAGCTCATAATTCTTGGAGCATGTAATGATCCTTATTATTTTTTTGTTGAACTGTTTTTAGTATAAAGCAAACTCTGTGGCTTTAGAGGTACTGCAAGTTTGCTTGAGTCTTCCTATGCAAGGCCTGCATCTGGGTAATCTCCATGTACTGCTCACAGTCTGTTAACATGATTTGCAGATTTTGGCCATAGCTATCTAACAAGCAAATCAAGTTTATCCCTTTCAATAAGGTTGACATCTGCAATTGCAGCTTTAAAGGTTATTCTCCAGGCCCTGCAGTTCTCTAGAGCAGGGATTCTCAACCAGGGTTCCTCCATAGCTTGCTAGGAGTTCCTTGAGCAGTGGGCAGGTTATGCCTCTCAGATAAGTTCCCATTGACAACATTGATCTTTTTAGCTATCTCTAAAGAGGTAATTCTTCCCAGTGACCACAAGCGTAAGGAGCATTCTTTCCACTGACCATCACACTAAAATATCATGAGTTGTATATTTCTCATTTTTAGCAGGGGTTCCCTGAGACCTGAGGACTATTTTAAGGGTTCCTCTGTGTTGAAAAGGTTGAGAAAGGCTGCTCTAGAGTGTCATGGAACCTGGAGAGACTGATATTTGTGAGCTTATGACACATCATATACCTGGTAAAGTCAGAAAGATCTGATCTCTTGCTTTTTGGTGCCTTAGTAACTTGTGGAACCCCTTTGGTGTGCAAGTTCTATGGTGAATAAAGATGAGGTATACCAGGATAAAATCAAGTTGCTAGAGCATTAAGCTGTGGTTTAGCCTTCCGCTGGCTGCAGTTTAAACTGTGGCCTTTACTATAAGTCACACTATTAACCTCTTCCTGCCCACGCTATAGTCGAATGATGGCTACAGTGCGGGCCTTAATTGCCGGAAGTCGGTTAATAGACGTCTTCCCGTGTACGAGCTGCCTGCGTGCCCCCCCTCCCCTGCGGGGCCACGCGGGCCACGCGGGCCACGCGTGGCACGCTCTGTGATCACAGAGTCAATGAGACTCGGCTGATCACAGATCAGTGTAAGGGGCTGATCCTGGCCCCTGACCAATTAATGACAGCTGATCACGTGATGTAAACAAAAGATCGGTATTCGGCTGCAGACAGAGAGACATCAGTCCCGCACATGGAGAGGCACTGCTGCTATGCAGTGCCCTCCAGTGCCACCTACCAGTGCCCACCAGTGCCACCTACAGGTGCACATCAGTGCTGCCTACCAGTGCCCACCAATGCCATCTACCAGTACCCACCAGTGCCGCCTATCAATGCCCACCAGTGTCACCTATCAATGCCCATCACTGCTGCCAACCAGTGCCCATCAGTGCCTCATGATCAGTGCCACCTATCAGTGCTGCCTATCAGTGTCACCTACCAGTGCCTACCAGTGTCCATCAGTGTCACCTATCAGTGCCACCTATCAGTGCCACCCAGCAGTGCCCTTCAGTGCCACCCCTCAGTGCCCTTCAGTGCCACCCCATCAGTGCCCATCAGTGCAGTCTATCAGTGCCCATCAGTGCTGCCTCATCAACACACATCAGTGAATTAGAAAATTACCTGTTTTCAAAATTTTCTATCTTTTTTCATTTTTTAGCAAAAAATAAAAAACCCAGCAGTGATTAAATACCACCAAAAGAAAGCTCTATTTGTGTGAAAAAATGATAAAAATGTAATTTGGGTACAGTGTAGCATGACTGCGCAATTGTCCACGTCACTCTTTGAATGACAATTGCGCGGTCATGCTACACTGTACCCAAATTAAATTTGTATCATTTTTTCATGCAAATAGAGACCTGAAAGCTGAAAATTGGCCTGGGCAGTTTAATGACTTCTATCAGTCTCTGGTTAAAGCTTGTTGGAGGAGTTTTCATTCTACTCTGACTGTCCTATGAGGCTGCAGGTCCCCTGACCCTCTGGCTGGACCAGTGGTGGCCCGTCCATAAGGGGTGCAAGGGTGCTGCCCCCCTAATCCATGCACGCGGCCCCTAATCTCCATACGCCGGACGTATGGATTCCAATGGGTTTTTTTTTTCAGACACACATGATAAGAGCTTGAGGCTCTAATTGGCCCACCCAGTTGTGTGACAATAGCAAATCAGTATTTGGTATTGTCTTCCTGATTCTCCTCCCAGCCAATCAGGAAGTGGGTCTTAAGACCTGATTGGCCGAAAGGAGAAGTGATCATATTGGCCACTGAGGGAAGGAGGAAGGAAGCCGCCGTGAAGCCGGAGACGCAGGGTGAAACAGCTGAAGAGGGGGAGATGCAGGAAGGAGTTAAAGCTGCCCCTGACCTAGATGGGGTAAGTGCAGGGCTGGTGGGTGGATGAATAAGCGAATGACGGGGGGGTGGGGGTTTTGTCTGATGGACCGACTAAAAACGGGGGGGTTTGGCTTTTTTGCCACCGCCCAAAAAATGGAGCACCATCCACTACTGGTCTGGACAGTGCTGATAGGCCCTGTGCTGATCACATGCACTCTCCCAAGAAAAAAAAACTCTCTAGCAATGCACACGAAACTGAGCATGTGTAGCTTGTCCCCTAGCCTCTGTTTTATCAGGAGATGGATTGTGGACTGTGGAAGCAGAGGAGGATCAGAGACGACGGACTCAAACAGCCTTTTTACACAATGTAGAGAATTACCCCTTAGGTTAGTATAACAAGCATGCTTTACTACATATACAGACAGATTTTACTGTTGTGGGTTTAGTAATACTTTACTGTTGATTTCCAGGAGCAAGAGGATCTAGAAGATTGTGCTTTGAACTTAATTGATGCTGATCTATGGGATCAGTCTTAGCTCTGCTATAAAGTCTTCTATATTAATGTCCCTTAATAACTACTTCAGCCCTGGAAGGATTTCACACTTTAGGACCAGAGCACTTTTTGCGATTCGGCACTGCATTGCTTTAACTGACAATTGCGCGGTCGTGCGACATTGTACCCAAACTAAATTTGCGTCCTTTTTTCCCACAAAATAGAGCTTTCTTTTGGTGGTATTTGATCCCCTCTGTGTCATTTCTGATCGCCGCTATAAACAAAAGTAGAGCGACAATTTTGCAAAAAAAACCAAATTTCGTACTTTTTGCTAAAATACAAATCAAAAAAAAAAAAAATACAAAAAAACATTTTTTTTCATCTGTTTTGGCCGATTTATACTCTTCCTCATATTTGTGATAAAAAAAATTGCAATCGGCGTTTATTGATTGGTTTGCGCAAAAGTGTCTGCGTTTACGGATGATGAGAATTCATTTCTGGGGTTTTTATTTTTTTTTTATTTTTTACTAGTAATGGCGGCGATCTGCGATTTTTAGCGGTACTGCGATATTGGGGCGGACATGTCGGACCATTTTGACACTTTTTTGGGACCATTGTCATTTATACAGCGATCAGTGCTATAAAAATGCACTGATTACTGTGTAAATAGCATTGGCAGTGAAGGGGTTAACCTGCAGGGGCACTCTAAGGGTTAACTGTGTTCCCTGGGTGTGTTCTAACTGTGAGGGGGCTGCCCTAGCAGGGGAAGGGAAGTGATCACAGCTTCCATGTAGAGGAAGGCTGTGATCACAACCCTTCCCCCTCTCACAGAACGGAGGTCCGTGTTTACTTACACGGACCTCCATTCTTTCAGTGCGGGGGGGGCATCACGGGTAGCCGGGGGTGATCGAGTCCGCCGCACCTGCTCCCTGGTCCCCCCCAACACAGTGAGCGCGCGGGCACGCCTCTGGCGGTGCGCGCGCGCTCACAGTGCACAATCTCGCAGACACTTTGTCTGTGGTTGACGGTCGGCAAGTGGTTAAGAAGACTGTGTATTTTGCACACAGCTGCTGATAACATTGATAGGTGGCAGATAGGTGATTTATAGGGGTTGATTTACTAAAGGAAAATCCACTTTGCTCCACAAGTGCACTTGGAAGTGCAGTCGCTGTAGATCTGAGGGGAAGATCTGAAATCTGCTCCCTGTATGGTCAGAAGCACGTTGTTCTTGCTTTAATTCAATAATGCGGCTAGGGCTTGTGTGCCAGCACATTGGAAGTCTGCATCCCCTCCCATCGTAGGTCATTGGATCAGAGCAGTAAATGAAATAATGCGAATGGAGGAACTTACTGCATCACTGCATAGGCAGGAAGCTTGTTTCCATAAAACATGGTCATTCCACTTTATCAAGGGGATACCGGGTACTTACTGGTCTCTGATCTATGTTTGTGTAGGCAACAACACAGTGGAATATGACACCCTATCAAACCCTTTTCAGGGTCTCTTTTTAAGGCTCATTTTACCTTTTTTTTTTTTACATTTAATTTTATTATTTAATTAATTGTTCATTCTTTTTTCTGTCTCCTTTTTTAAGGCTCCTTGGGGGGTGGTGAGTGATTAAGTAAGGAAAATTAACGGGACCCTTCAGTGCATCCCCGCAAGTGACATATACCTATTGTATAATGTATTTTTCAAATTGGTAATTGATATTTATTTCTATAAAAGCCCTGAGCCGAGCAGACTCACTAGTTATATACACTATATTACCAAAAGTATTGGGACACCTGCCTTTACATGCACGTGGACTTTAATGGCACCCCAGTCTTAGTCCGTAGGATACAATTGAGTTGGCCCACCCTTTGCAGCTATAACAGCTTCAACTCTTCTGGGAAGGCTGTCCACAAGGTTTAGGAGTGTCTATGGGAATGTTTGACCATTCTTCCAGAAGCGCATTTGTGAGGTCAGGCACTGGCGTGGACGAGAAGGCTTAGCTCACAGTCTCCGCTTTAATTCATCCCAAAGGTGTTCTATCAGGTTGATGATTCTGTGCAGGCCAGTCAAGTTCCTCCACCCCAAACTCGCTCATCCATGTCTTTATGGACATTGCTTTGTGCACTTGTCCAAATCATTTGGTGGAGGGGGGGTTATTGCATGGGCTCCCCTTAGTTCCAGTGAAGGGAGCTCTTAAGGCATCAGCATACCAAGACATTTTGGACAATTTCATGCTCCCAACTTTATGGGAACAGTTTGAGGATGGCCCCTTCCTGTTCCAACATGACTATGCACCAATACACAAAGCAAGGTCCATAAAGACATGGATGAGCGAGGAACTCAACTGGCCTGCACAGAGTCCTGACCTCAACCAAAAAGAACACCTTTGGGATGAATTAGTGTGGGGACTGCGAGCCAGGCCTTCTCGTCCATCATCAGTGCCTGACCTCACAAATGACGCTTCTGGAAGAATAGTTAAACATTCCCATAGACACACTTATAAACCTTGTGGACAGCCTTCCCAAAAGAGTTGAAGTGGTTATAGCTGCAAAGGGTGGACCAACTCAATATTGAACCCTATGGACTAAGGCTGGATTCACACCTATGCATTTTTAGTACTTTTTGCATTTTGCAGATTTGCACTGCAGTCCATTTAACATGGTTTCCTATAGAACACGTTCTGCAGTGCAAATCTGCAAAATGCACTAAAAATGCATAGGTGTGAATCCAGCCTAAGACTGGGATGCCATTAAAGTTCATGTGCATGTAAAGGCAGGAGTCCCAATACTTTTGGTTATATAGTGTATATTATTTTTCTTTTGTACTATCTGTCAACTAGTATGCACATTCTCAAATAATATGGAGTAATTGTATCTTTAGATTTTTGAAATATTGTTGATCAAGGTTCAAAAATGTGTGATTGTCGTTTAGGCAGGCAGGGCAAGAGCCTAATGCAGAGAGGCAGACCTAAGAATCTCAGAAGAAATGCAGGAAGCTTGTGTGACCATATGTTTATACAATGTGACGGGTTGCACTAAGCTTGATTGCATATTTTACAGATCTAAACATACAGAAGGCTGTTGGAATGATACCCTTTTACTCTTTTGACCCCATTTGTTTTAATGGTAACGTATCTATTCCCGAGACATCTATGCCTGGCCTGGAAGTAGCAGAAGAAATCATTGCAGACAATTGTCATCAGATAGCTAAACTCACCAAACACTTGGCATCCATGAATACCATTATTGCATGTAGAGGGGTTGATGCAAACAATATGATACCATAGATGTTGGCATATGCAGCATTTTAAGGTAAAAGTTAATATTTCTCTTCTAGTCTCAATGTGCAGGTATTGTAGGAATGATAGCAAGAAGTTACAATGAGAAAGGAGGAAACTACATCATACAAAAAGATTACAGTACAAAAAGGGTTACAGAAAATGAATGCAGTTAGCATAATGACCACCAGGCTACAGCATAACCATAAACCATTAACTTAGTGAAACAACATAGATGGCATTGTCCATATAAGTGATGGAGACTGCACATTTCCCTTCCTGTCCTGGAGACTGAATAGGAAAAGAGAGGAACTCTCTCCAAAATGAATGCAATTCCCATCGTATTACTCTGAGCAGGACAAATAGATGGGGCCAATCTCCACAGCAGCAGCAATAAAAACTAGTATGTATATACAGTATCTCACAAAAGTGAGTACACCCCTCACAATTTTGTAAATATTTTATTAAATATCTTCATGTGACAACACTGAAGAAATGACACTTTGCTACAATGTAAAGTAGTGAGTGTACAGCTTGTATAACAGTGTAAATTTGCTGTCCCCTCAATATAACTCAACACACATCCATTAATGTCTAAACCGCTGGCAACAAAAGCAAGTACACCCCTAAGTGAAAATGTCCAAATTGGGCCCAATTAGTCATTTTCCCTCCCCGGTGTCATGTAGCTCATTAGTGTTACAAGGTCTCAGGTGTGAATGGGGAGCAGGTGTGTTAAATTTGGTGTTATCGCTCTCACTCACTGGTCACTGGAACTTCAACATGGCACCTCGTGGCTCTCTGAGGATCTGAAAAAAATAATTGTTGTTCTACATAAAGATGGCCTAGGCTATAAGAAGATTGTTAAGACCATACAGCGGTTTAACAGGACATGTTACACTCAGAACAGGCTTCACCATGGTTGACATGGCCGGTGCAAGGATTTTTGTGTAGTTAGGCAAAGGTGCATGTTGGTGCCCCCCCACCAACTGTCAGAGACTGCATATATGGCTCAAGAGATTGTAAGAGACTGCGGACATTGCTCAAGAGACTGTAAGAGACTGCAGACATTGCACAAGAGACTGTATGAGACTGCAGACATTGCACAAGAGACTGTAAGAGACTGTGAATATTGCACAAAAGACTGAATGTGTCTGCGGGCATTGCCCAGGAGACTGTAAGAGACTGTGGACATTGCTCAAGAGACATTAGGAGACTGTGGACATTGCTCAAGAGACTGTAAGAGACTGCGGACATGGCTCAAGAGACTGCAAACCTGGCTCAAGAGACTGTAAGAGACTGCGGACATTGCACAAGAGACTGTAAGAAACTGTGGACATTGCACAAGAGACTGTAAGAAACTGCGGACATTGCTCAAGAGACTGTAAGAGACTGCAGCCATTGCACAAGAGACTGTAAGAGACTGTGGACATTGTTCAAGAGACTGCGAACATGGCTCAAGAGACTGTATGAGACTGCAGACATTGCACAAGAGACTTATGAGATTGCAGACAGTGCACAAGAGACTGTATGAGACTGCAGACATTGCACGCACAAGAGACTGTATGAGACTGCAGACATTGAACGCACAAGAGACTGTATGAGACTGCGGACATTGCACACACAAGAGAGTGTATGAGACTGCAGACATTGCACGCACAATAGACTGTATGAGACTGCAGACATTGCACAAGAGACTGTATGAGACTGCAGACATTGCATGCACAAGAGACTGTATGAGACTGCAGACATTGCACAAGAGACTGTATGAGACTGCAGACATTGCAGGCACAAGAGACTGTATGAGACTGCAGACATTGCACGCACAAGAGACTGCAGCCATTGCACAGAAGACTGTAAGAGACTGTGGACATTGCTCAAGAGACTGTAAGAGACTGTGGACATTGCTCAAGAGACTGCAGACATAGCTCAAGAGACTGCAAACATGGCTCAAGAGACTGTAAGAGACTGCAGACATTGCACAAGAGACTGTGGACATTGCTCAAGAGACTGCGGACATTGCTCAAGAGACTGCGAACATGGCTCAAGAGACTGTAAGAGACTGCGGATATTGCACAAGAGACTGTAAAAAACTGCAGACATTGCACAAGAGACTGTATGAGACTGCAGACATTGCACAAGAGACTGTATGAGACTGCAGACATTGCAAAAGAGACTGTATGAGACTGCAGACATTGCACAAGAGACTGTATGAGACTGCAGACATTGCACAAGAGACTGTATGAGACTGCAGACACTGCACAAGAGACTGTATGAGACTACGGACATTGCACACACAAGAGACTGTCTGAGACTGCGGACATTGCACGCACAAGAGACTGTATGAGACTGCGGACATTGCACAAGAGACTGTATGAGACTGTAGACATTGCCCAAGAGACTGTATGAGGCTGTGGACATTGCACAAGAGACTGTATGAGACTGTGGACATTGCACGCACAAGAGACTGTATGAGACTGCGGACATTGCACAAAAGACTGTATGAGGCTGTGGACATTGCACAAGAGACTGTATGAGACTGTGGACATTGCACGCACAAGAGACTGTATGAGGCTGCGGACATTGCACAAAAGACTGTATGAGACTGCGGACATTGTACACACAAGAGACTGTATGAAACTGCAGACATTGCACAAGAGACTGTATGAGACTGCGGACATTGCACAAGAGACTGTTTGAGACTGCGGACATTGCACAAGAGACTGTATGAGACTGCAGACATTGCACAAGAGAATGTATGAGACTGCAGACATTGCACAAGAAACTGTATGAGACTACGGACATTGCACACACAAGAGACTGTATGAGACTGCAGACATTGCACAAGAGACTGCATGAGACTGCGGACATTGCACAAGAGACTGTTTGAGACTGTGGAAATTGCACAAGAGACTGTATGAGACTGTAGACATTGCACAAGAGACTGTTTGAGACTGTGGAAATTGCACAAGAGACTGTATGAGACTGCAGGCATTGCACAAGAGACTGTTTGAGACCGCGGACATTGCACAAGAGACTGTATGAGACTGCAGACATTGCACAAGAGACTGTTTGAGACTGTGGAAATTGCACAAGAGACTGTTTGAGACTGCGGACATTGCACAAGAGACTGTATGAGACTGCAGACATTGCACAAGAGACTGCGGACAATGCACAAGAGACTGAATGAGACTGCGGACATTACACAAGAGACTGTATGAGACTGCAGACATTGCACAAGAGACTGTATGAGACTGCGGACATTGCACAAGAGATTGTATGAGACTGCGGACATTGCACAAGAGACTGTATGAGACTGCGGACATTGTACACACAAGAGACTGTATGAAATTGCAGACATTGCACAAGAGACTGTATGAGACTGCGGACATTGCACAAGAGACTGTTTGAGACTGCGGACATTGCACAAGAGACTGTATGAGACTGCAGACATTGCACAAGAGACTGTGGAAATTGCACAAGAGACTGTATGAGACTGTGGACATTGCACAAGAGACTGTATGAGACTGCAGACATTGCACAAGAGACTGTATGAGACTGCGGACATTGCACAAGAGATTGTATGAGACTGCGGACATTGCACAAGAGACTGTATGAGACTGCGTACATTACACAAGAGACTGTATGAGACTGCAGACATTGCACAAGAGACTGTATGAGACTGCGGACATTGCACAAGAGACTGTATGAGACTGCGGACATTGCACAAGAGACTGTATGAGACTGCAGACATTGCACAAGAGATTGTATGAGACTGCGGACATTGCACAAGAGATTGTATGAGACTGCGGACATTGCACAAGAGACTGTATGAGACTGCGGACATTACACAAGAGACTGTATGAGACTGCAGACATTGCACAAGAGACTGTATGAGACTGCGGACATTGCTCAAGAGATTGTATGAGACTGCGGACATTGCACAAGAGACTGTATGAGACTGCAGACATTGCACAAGAGATGGTATGAAACTGCAGACATTGCACAAGAGACTGTATGAGACTGCGGACATTACACAAGAGACTGTATGAGACTGCAGACATTGCACAAGAGACTGTATGAGACTGCGGACATTGCACAAGAGACTGTATGAGACTGCAGACATTGCACAAGAGACTGTATGAGACTGCAGACATTGCACAAGAGATGGTATGAAACTGCAGACATTGCACAAGAGACTGTATGAGACTGCAGACATTGCACAAGAGATGGTATGAAACTGCAGACATTGCACAAGAGACTGTATGAGACTGCGGACATTACACAAGAGACTGTATGAGACTGCAGACATTGCACAAGAGACTGTATGAGACTGCGGACATTGCACAAGAGACTGTATGAGACTGCAGACATTGCACAAGAGACTGTATGAGACTGCAGACATTGCACAAGAGACTGTATGAGACTGCGGACATTGCACAAGAGACTGTATGAGACTACGGACTTTGAACAGAGGCTGTCTTTGGGAAATAGACATATGAGTGCTCCCCATTCGCACCCAAGACCTTGTAACACTAACGAGTCATATGATATCAGGGACAGAAAATGGCTAATTGGGCCAAATTTGGACATTTTCACTTAGGGGTGTACTCACTTTTGTTTCCAGCGGTTTTGACATAATGGCTGTATGTTGGGTTATTTTGAGAGGACAGCAAATTTACACTGTTATACAAGCTGTACTATAATACTGTAGATATAATAAAATATATACAAAAATGTGAGGGGTGTACTCACTTTTGTGAGATACTGTGTGTGTATATATATATATATATATATTGTGAGGTATGCGAGGCGAAGTGGTAGACGGACGCTACTTGTCGCCTTGCATGCGTTAGTTTGGACTGGATTAAACAGAGTCTGGTCCGGATTTTACCAGCCACCATGGCAGGGCTGGTTCCGGTCCGGAGTTTGTGGTCCACTGGAGTCCACCAGCAGGTGGCTTAAATAATCGGGAAGAGATCTCACTTTAGCTCTGATCTGAAACTCAGAGGGGAAATCTGTGGGAGCTCTGTGTCTGTTTGGACTTTAACCACTTCAATACTATGCACTTAGAACACTTTCCTACCAGACCAATTTTCAGCTTTCAGTGCTGTTGCGTTTTGAATGAGAATTGCGCGGTCGTGCGACGTTGTACCCAAAGTTTTTATCATTTTGTTCCCACAAATAGAGCTTTCTTGGTGGTATTTGATCACCTCTGCGGTTTTTATTTTTTGCTCTATAAACAAAAAAAGACCGAAAATTTTGAAAAAAAAAATATAATTCTCTATTTCTGTCACAAAACTTTGTAAATAAGTAAATTACTCCATCACTGATGGGCACTGATGAGGCTACACTGACGGTAAACGGCTTTCCTGTTTTACACTGTGACCAGCCGTGATTGGTGGAAGCACTTTACCGAGATCGGTATTGCGGGGGGTCAGACTGACCTCCCACACCACCGATTGCCACGATGCGCGCCCCCCGGGCACGCAGCGGCTTGTTATCCTGAGGACGTCGTATGACGTCCAGTCAAGATAACTAAACCACTTCCCGGCCGTCATTGTGTATACGGCGGTTGGGAAGTGGTTAAAAAGACAAGGTTTGCATTTTGGCTTATGTTTTGTGGGTGTCGGGGGCCAGCCCCACACCGTATAGTGAGGAAACTGTACTGTTTAGTTTAGCGCTGGACGGCAAGGACTTGTTTTCTGTTTTGTTACAGAAAAATTGGTGAAGGGTTGGCGGCATATGTGTTACTGCCGGCCCTTCACCAAATCAATAGAACTGACCTGCAGTATGCTGCAGGAGTCCTATTGTTCGGCGACGCACGGGCCCCCCGCGCGTAGCACCGTTAGCCACCACACCCTCCAGTCAGACTGGGGGGCGTTATGGCTAGAGCCATTTCACGAAGGTGGTTAGTGCCGACCAGTGTCACATTTTGTCCTTTCGGCAAATGGCAGTCACATCGGAGTAGTCACGGGTAGTCACTACCTCATTAAATGAATAAATGTTTCAAAACACTGTCTTTA
>BLSH010325990.1:381306-430071 GCA_018402905.1 Glandirana rugosa | reverse complement strand
AATAGGTAAATAAATTGTAAAAAATAATAAAAAAATAAAATTGTAAAAAAAATTAAATAAAATAAAATATTCGTGCCACTGTCACATGACCTTAAAAAAAGTATCGGTAATCGGTATCGGCAAGTACTTGAAAAAAAGTATCGGTACTTGTACTCGGTCTTAAAAAAGTGGTATCGGGACAACCCTAATATATATATATATATATATATATTGTGAGGTATGCGAGGCGAAGTGGTAGACGGACGCTACTTGTCGCCTTGCATGCGTTAGTTTGGACTGGATTAAACAGAGTCTGGTCCGGATTTTACCAGCCACCATGGCAGGGCTGGTTCCGGTCCGGAGTTTGTGGTCCACTGGAGTCCACCAGCAGGTGGCTTAAATCTCACTTTAGCTCTGACCTGAAACTCAGAGGGGAAATCTGTGGGAGCTCTGTGTCTGTTTGGACTTTAACCACTTCAATACTATGCACTTAGAACACTTTCCTACCAGACCAATTTTCAGCTTTCAGTGCTGTTGCGTTTTGAATGAGAATTGCGCGGTCATGCGACGTTGTACCCAAACAAAGTTTTTATCATTTTGTTCCCACAAATAGAGCTTTCTTGGTGGTATTTGATCACCTCTGCGGTTTTTATTTTTTGCTCTATAAACAAAAAAGACCGAAAATTTTGAAAAAAAAAAAAATTTTCTATTTCTGTCACAAAACTTTGTAAATAAGTAAATTACTCCATCACTGATGGGCACCGATGAGGCTACACTGACGGTAAACGGCTTTCCTGCGTTACACTGTGACCAGCCGTGATTGGTCACGGCTGATCACATGGTAAAGAGCTTCGGATGGAAGCACTTTACCGAGATCGGTATTGCGGGGGGTCAGACTGACCTCCCACACCACCGATCGCCGTGACCCCCTGGGCGCGCAGTGGCTTGTTATCCCGAGGACGTCATATGACGTCCAGTCAGGATAACGAAACCACTTCCCGGCTGTCATTCTGCATACGGTGGTCGGGAAGTGGTTAAAAAGACAAGGTTTGCATTTTGGCTTATGTTTTGTGGGTGTCGGGGGCCAGCCCCACACCGTATAGTGAGGAAACTGTACTGTTTAGTTTAGCGCTGGACGGCAAGGACTTGTTTTCTGTTTTGTTTGTTTTAACCCGCAAACCTATTTTTAAATAAACCTGGCAAGCCGCCAGATTTGAAAGAAAGTTGGCTGCACGCTGACTATTTTTATAGGAAAGATGATCCCCACGAGCTAATCTCCCAGACGTGGTGGACTTCAGCGGGCACCTTTCCAAGATGGAGGAAATGTTGAAGGCCCTGCTGCAAGCCAATGCAGCTCAGGTGGAAACCAACCGCCAGGTTGCAGAAGCCACTACAGCACAACATGCAGCTCAGCGGTAAACCAAACCGCCAGGTTGAAGAGGGTGCTACAGCACAACAAGCAGCTCAGCAGGAAACCAACTGCCAGGTCGCAGAGGTCGATGCAGCTCAACAGGCAGCTCTGCAGGAAACCAACCTCCATGTCGCACATGTCGCTCAGGCTCAGCAAGAGTAGAGTCGCCAATTTGCAGATGCCCTGTTAGAATTAAAGAAGGGGCCCGCACTTCCATTGACAATGGAACCAAAGTTGGTACACGCCTCTTACCACATGCAGAAGATGACACCTGCGGATGACGTGGAGGCGCATCTCACGACTTTTGAAAGAGTCGCTCTTCGTAAAGGATGGCTAAAAGAACAGTGGGTGGAACTGTTGGCACTATTCTTGACCGGTGAACCCCAAAAAGCCTACTTTGATCTGGAACCAGATAAAGCCCAGGACTATGAGACCCCAAAGGCAGAG
The DNA here is from genome assembly GCA_018402905.1 of Glandirana rugosa. Lineage (NCBI taxonomy): Eukaryota > Metazoa > Chordata > Amphibia > Anura > Ranidae > Glandirana > Glandirana rugosa. The sequence goes on along the minus strand of BLSH010325990.1, from coordinate 428,234 downwards.
ATATTTGCACGCTTAGGGGTCACCATGGCAGTCTGGGCCCAACGGGTGCATCACTGGACCTACCGCACCGACAAGCCACCCCGCTCGCAGATGTTTGACCTGGTTCACCTCACCAGGAAGTGCCAAGTCCCCAGATTGTGGAGCGTGTGGTCATGGACCGCTATCTACATGCGCTCCCTGCTGCTTTGACGAAATGGGTCAGTCATGGGGATCCCAAAACCGCCAGCCAACTCATGGACCTCGTGGAGAGATACACTGCTGCTGAGGACTTGTTGCACCCATCTAGGCACCACTCCAATGTATCTAGAGGTTAAAGATCGCTCTGTGGACCCAGTAAGACTGTTTCAGGGTTCAGGGGCGTGGGGAAATTTGATAAGACTGCCACGGCTAAAAAGTCTGTGGGCTCTAGACCTGGCGACTGGCCAAAGAAGCCAGGAAGATCTTGGGGACCCTTGAGAGGACTGAGTATAGAACACATACAGTGTTACTGATGCCATGCATTGGGCCATATTGCTGCCAATTGTCCCCTGAATGATGAACCCATGCAATGTAATTATACTTATGTGAATCGACGCCTTTCTCTTTTTGAACAGGTCGCATATACCGCATCAAGTTCAAGTCGCATGGAGAAGCAAATGTGTGTGATTTTTGTTGATGGGAAGCCAGTCACTGCATTGCTTGACTCTGGTAGTGTGGGGACATTGGTAAAAAGCAATTGTGTAAATCCTGCAAGGTTACACCCTAGCACTGTGGAGATCATTTGCATCCATAGGGACACTCGTGACTACCAGACAGCAGTGGTTGAGATTGACACCCCTTGGGGCAGAGTGACTCATTCGGGGGGGGTGGTACCTTCACTGCTTTATAATGCCCTAGTGGGAAAGGATTTTCCCCATTTTTGGAGGTTATGGGAAGGCACAGGGAGTTTGAAGGATAGAGCTCCCCCTACTGCAGAAGCACAGGAACTCTCGCCAGACCCTATTTGCCTAATGAAATGGAAGACTGGTGGCAAGACTTAGGAGGGAGGAGACCCTATTCCTTTTCCTGTACTGGCTGGGGAGCCAGAGGAGCTGGAAGATAGCTTCCAGCTGTGGACTAATGACCCAGAAAATGTCTCTGACCCTGACCGTGAGAGTGAACAACATGTAGTACCTGACTTAGAGGTCCGGAGAGAGGACTTCTGTACAGAGCAACTACGGGTTGCACCTCTCCTTAGGGCCAGAGAAAACGTGAAGGTGATGGATGGGGAACTTGTGGACCCTAATTGGAGGGTGTCTTTTCCCTACATGGCTCTTAAAAATAATTTGTTGTATCAGGAGGTGAAATGCGTGGAGAACAAGGGGGAACAGCTAGTGGTTCCCAAACCCTTTTGCAGGATGGTGCTAGATCTGGCCCATGGACATGTAATGGGAGGGCATCTGGGTATGGATAAGACCAGGGTGAGAATAACCCAGAGATTCTTCTGGCCCGGGTTGCATGCAGATATCAGAGAGTATTGTGAATCCTGCCCTGAGTGTCAACTCTCTGTGCCCTAACCCCATTTTCGTAGTTCACTTGTTCCACTGCCCATAATTGAAGTGCCCTTCAAAAGAATTGGCATAGATCTCAAGGGACCCATAGTAAAGTCTGCCCGGGAGACCAGAACATCCTGGTAATACTAGATTACACGACCCGCTATCCGGAAGCCATACCCTTGCGGAACACCTCCGCTAAGACTATTGCCAGGGAGTTGGTCCAGGTGTTTAGTCGGGTGGAGATCCCTAAAGAGGTCATAACAGACCAGGGCACCCCGTTTATGTCCCGTGTAACCAAGGAATTGTGCAGGTTGTATAAAATCTCCCATCTCCGTACCTTGGTCTACCACCCCCCCAAACGGATGGACTTGTCGAGAGGTTTAATAAAACGCTCAAAAGCATGTTGAAAAAGGTAGTGGAAAAAGATGGGAAAGATTGGGATATGTTGCTGTCGTATCTCATGTTTGCCATATGAGAGGTTCCGCAGGCCTCTACAGGGTATTCCCCCTTTGAACTCGTATGGTAGACATCCCAGGGGGCTGCTAGATGTCGCAAAAGAGACATGTAAGGGAGAAGCCACCCCATATAGGAGTGTCACCAAGCATATTTCCTTGATGCAGGATAGAATCGCAGCAGTCCTGCCATTGGTGCAAGAGCATATGGAGCGAGCCCAGGAAGCCCAGAGAAGGGTTTATAATCAGGGTACCAAAACCCAGACTTTAAACCCTGGAGACAGAGTGCTGGTGCTAGTCACCACGGTTGAAAGTAAATTTCTAGCAAAGTGTCAGGGTCCCTTTGAGATTAGGGAAAGGGTAGGGGAAGTAAACTACAAAGTTTACCAGCCAGGGAAAAGGAAACCCAAGCAAATTTACCATGTGAATCTCTTAAAACCGTTGAAAGACAGAGAGACTTTATTGGCAGTGCCCACTCCTCAAGAGGTCAGGCTATCCATGACTCCGGACGTCCCCATAACTGAGTCCTTGTCACTGACGCAACAAAATGACGTTAAGGAATTTATCAGTAAAAATAGAGATTTTTTCTCTCCCCTACCCAGACTGACCACAGAACCCAGGGGTCCACGTAAATTTAAAACCCTACCGAATACCTGAGGCTAGGCGGGAGGCGGTGGCGAAGGAAATAAAAACCATGTTGAAGTTAGACGTGATAGAGGAGTCCCACAGCGCCTGGTCGAGCCCTATAGTGCTGGTCCCAAAGCCAAATGGCACTATCAGGTTCTGTAACGATTTCAGGAAACTGAATAACGTGTCTAAGTTTGACCCATACCCGATGCCACTGTTTGACGAACTTGTGGACAGGTTGGGAGGTGCCCAGTGCATAACAACCCTAGACCTAACTAAGTGCTGCTGGCAGATCCTCCTAACGGAGTCAGCAAAGAAAAAACACTGCCTTTTCTACACCCAAGGGGTCCTTCCAGTACAAGCGAATGCCGTTTGGTCTGCATGGGGCCCCTTCCAGAGAATGATATATAAAACCTTGAGGCGGAATCGCCCCTATGCAGCCGTCTATTTGGATGATGTGGTCATCCACAGTCCAGATTGGGAATGGCATCTGCCCAAAGTACAAGCAGTCGTAGATTCTCTTAGGGTAGCAGGTTTAACAGCCAACCCAAAAAAGTGTGCCATAGGTAGGCCTGGAGGAGACCAAATACATTGTGTATGTTATTGGTCAGGGACTGATGAAGCCCCAGACCAATAAGATCGAAGGCAATTCAAAAATGGCCCCAACCGGTGAATAAAAAACATGTTCGTGAATTCCTGGGGATTACAGGGTATTACAGGCGGTTCATACCCGACTTTACCACCATTGCCATCCCTCTGACCGATCTGAAGAAGGAAAGAGGGTCGGGCATGGTAAAGTGGAATCCCGAAGCCGAGAAGGCATTCCAGAAGTTGAAACAGGCCCTTTGTGTACAACCAGGGAGAAAAATAGTCTGTTGACTAGGTGGTTCCTGGCCCAACAGCCATTTAAGTTCACAGTGGAACACCGGGCTGGAAGACTCCAAAACAATGCGGATGCCCTTTCCCGGGTCCACTGTATGGTTGGGACAGTTGCTCAGCCGCAGGGGCTTGAGCAGAGGGGGAGTATATGTGACGGTATGCTACCTGTCTCCTCGTATGCGTTCATTCGGACTGGATTAAACTGGGTCCGGTCCGGATTTTACCAGCCACCATGGCAGGGCTGGTTCCGGTCTGGAGTTTGTGATCCACTGGAGTCCAATAGCAGGTGGCTTAAATAATCAGGAAGAGATCTCACTTGAGCTCTGACCTGGAACTCGGGGGAAATCTGAGTGAGGAAACTGTACTGCTTAGTTTAGCAATGGATGGCAAGGACTTATTTTCTGTTTTGTTAGTTTTAGCCTGCAAACCTTTTTTTAAATAAAACTGGCAGCCCGCCAGATTTGAAGGAAAGTTGCCTGCACACTATTTTTCTCAGGAAAGATGATCCCCACGAGATAAACTCCCACTATATATATATATATATATATATATATATATATATATATATATATATATATATTTATCAGCTGCAGCACTAAAAGTGAGACTGTCTTGGGTATGGTTAAGAATACACTATATCCTCCACCAAAGTCTAAATAGCATATTAACATTTCCCATCTAGAAAACCTAAGCTACAGTATCTCACAAAAGTGAGTACGCCCCTCAAATTTTTGTAAATATTTCATTCTCTTTTCATGTGACAACACTGAAGAAATGACACTTTGCTACAATGTAAATTAGTGAGTGTACGGCTTGTATAACAGTGTACATTTGCTGTCCCCTCAAAATAACTCAACATACAGCCATTAATGTCTAAACCTCTGGCAACAAAAGTGAGTATAACCCTAAGAGAAGATGTCCAAACTTGGTCCAAAGTGTCACTATTTGGTGTAGCCACCATTATTTTCCAGCACTGCCTTAACCCTCTTGGGCATGGAGTTCGCCAGAGATTCACAGGTTGCCATTGGAGTCCTCTTCCACTCTTCCATGACGACATCACGGAGTTGGTGGATGTTAAGAGACTTTGCGCTCCTCCACCTTCCTTTTGAGGATACCCCACAGATGCTCAATAGGGTTTAGGTCTGGAGACATGCTTTGCCAGTCCATCACCTTTACCCTCAGCTTCTTTAGCAAGGCAGTGGTGGTCTTGGAGGTGTGTTTGAGGTCGTTATCATGTTGAAATACTGCCCTGCGGCCCAGTCTCCGAAGGGAGGGGATCATGCTCTGTTTCAGTATGTCACAGTACATGTTGGCATTCATGGCTCCCTCAATGAACTGTAGCTCCCCAGTGCTGTCAGCACTCATGCAGCCCCAGACAATGACTCTCCCACCACCATGTTTGACTGTAGGCAAGACACACTTGTCTTTGTACTCCTCACCTGGTTGCCACCACACACGCTTGACACCATCTGAACCAAATATGTTTATCTTGGTCTCCTCAGACCGCAGGACGTGGTTCCAGTAATCCATGTCCTTAAACTGCTTGTCTTTAGCAAACTGTTTGCAGGCTTTCTTGTGCATCATCTTTAGAAGAGGCTTCCTTCTGGGTGAGCAGCCAGGCAGACTAATTTGATGCAATGTGCGGTGTATGGTCTGAGCACTGACAGGCTGACCCCCCACCCCTTCAACCTCTGCAGCAATGCTGGCAGCACTCATATGTCTATTTCCCAAAGACAACCTCTGCATATGACGCTGAGCACGTGCACTCAACTTCTTTGGTCTTGGTAATCTTTTTATAGCCTTGGCCATATTTATATAGAGCAACAATTCTTTTTTCAGATCCTCAGAGAGTTCTTTGCCATGAGGTGCCATGTTGAACTTCCAGTGACCAGTATGAGAGAGTGTGAGCGATAACACCAAATTTAACACACCTGCTCCCCATTCACACCTGAGACCTTGTAACACTAACAAGTCACATGACACTGGGGAGGGAAAATGGCTAATTGGGCCCAATTCCTACCTATCCCACCGCTCCTTCAGTGTCACCTACAACTCTACTTCCTCCTCTCCTCTTCCTTTCTCTGTCGGTGTCCCCCAAGGTTCTGTTCTTGGACCTCTCCTTTTCTCAATCTACACCTCCTCCCTGGGTCAGTTGATTGCCTCCCATGTCTTTCAGTATCATCTCTATGCTGATGACACACAAATCTATCTCTCAACCCCCCAGATCTCTCCATCTGTCTCCTCACGCATCACAAACTTACTGATAGACATATCAGCCTGGATGTCACATCACTTCCTCAAACTCAACCTATCCAAAACTGAGCTTATGATATTTCCTCCCCCACGTGCCACTTCCCCAGATTTCTCTGTCAAAATCAACGGCTCAACTATCAACCTGTCCCCCCACACCAAGGTCCTAGGTGTAATCCTGGACACCCAATTAACCTTTCAGCCCCACATCCAATCGCTATCCAAAATTTGCCGCCTCAACCTCCGCAACATCTCCAAGATACGCCCCTTCCTAACCGATGACGCCACAAAGCTACTAATCCACTCCCTGGTCATTTCTCGCCTCGACTACTGCAACTCCCTCCTCACTGGCTTACCTCTAAATAGTCTATCCCCCACTTTAGTCCATTATGAATGCTGCCGCCAGGCTCATCCACCTTAAAAACCGCTCTGCATCTGCTACACCCCTCAATCTCTACATTGGCTGCCACTCAACCAACCTATTAAATTCAAGATCCTAACAATAACTTATAAAGCAATTTACAACCTGGCCCCCAGCTACATCACTAACCTGGTCTCAAAATACCAACCAAATCGATCTCTTCGCTCCTCCCAAGACCTCCTGCTCTCTAGCTCCCTTGTCACCTCATCCCATGCTCGCCTCCAGGACTTCTCCAGAGCCTCTCCCATCCTCTGGAATGCTCTACCCCAATCTGTCCGACTTTCTCCTAGTTTGTCCACCTTCAGACGATCCCTGAAAACCTATCTCTTCAGAGAAGCCTATCTGGCTCCCACCTAAAAACTGTACATTTATCTTCTCTATTAGCACATTCCCCACAGTTATCACCTCTTGTATCTCTTGACCTTCCCTTTTAGATTGTAAGCTCTAACGAGTATGGCCCTCTGATTCCTACTGTACTTAAATGTATTGTATTTGTACTGTCTACCCTCAAGTTGTAAAGCGCTGCGTAAATTGTTGGCGCTATATAAATCCTGTATAATAATAATAATTTCGACATTTTCACTTAGGGGTGTATTCACTTTTGTTGCCAGCAGTTTAGACATTAATGGCTGTGTGTTGAGTTATTTTGAGGGGACAGCAAATTTACACTGTTACACAAGCTGTACACTCACTACTTTACATTGTACCAAAGTGTAATTTCTCCAGTGTTGTCACATGAAGAGGTATAATAAAATATTTACAAAAATCTGAGGGGTGTACTCACTTTCGTGAGATACTGTATATGCAAACTCATCATTTCTTATTCCTGATATGTGTCTGCTGTACTGTGTACTTGTACGAAAACACTATCCTGTTCTCTTTGTATTGCTTCCTTTGTGTGAAATCCCTGATATTCCTGCCAGTCCCTGCTTTCCTATAAAAAAAACTGACCACACTGGGCATGAGAGCACAATGTGGTCAGTTTTCTGGCTGTTTTGAGAACTCAGCCTGCTCTCCTACAATGATTAGACTTGTCCTGACATCCCCCCAGCCCCCCACACAGCCATTCACTGGGAAGATCAGTGTACTGCTGCTTCTCCTCCCCTAGCTCTCTAAGATTCTCATGTAGCTGAGAACAAAGTATATGTGATCATTTATAAAAAAGGGGGGGAAAGTATTTATAGTTTTTTTTTTTTATATGTATACACAAATGTTTTGCCTTCCATTTCTATTTTAAACCAAATGGGTTATTTTACAAGGTGAGGATTTACATATACTTTATGTAGCACCCTCTATGTGTGCTAGAAGTAATGTTAGTGTAGTTGTCAGTGTAGGAACATTTTAGCCTGGCTGAGGGCCAAGCTTGGGGCTGTGAGTCTGGGTCAGGGTTCAGTGATTCAGGCACTGGATTCCTCACCTGGCAGCTCTCTCTGGCACTTCCCCCTGGTCTAGAATTTTGTAGAAACTTCCAGAGCTGGAGGGTGGGAATAAGGAGGGGCTGCCGTGCATATTTATGAGCCCTCAGCCAATCCCCAGCTTTGGGCCCCAGCTTTGGGCCGGCAGGAGGCAGAGCTTACCTCATAAATATACATGAGCTATGCCAGCAGGGCAGTTGGGTGGAAGATGGAGATGGAGTGCTCAGGAGGCTGTCTGTGGCCCTTGATGGTGCCCCCTAGTCTGGGGGTGGGGCCTGGGGCTAGTGTACTGGAAGATTCCCCCTAAAACACATGGAGGAAGCCCTTCCTGGAGGCACTGGAGCAAGGAGAGAGGACAGTGGGAGTAAATCAGCGCATCTGGGAGATCTCCTGAGAGTCAACAGGGTGGGCTGCTGAGTGTCAGTCTTGAAGACTGTGAGGAGAAGTTAGCCTGGAGGGCTAGTGAAAGGGGCAGCTGCAGTCAGGTGGGTTGGCAGTGACTGAAGAGGTGATGCTGGGATCAGTAGCCACAGGAAGAATGTTAGCTGGACACTGAACTTTTGCTGCACAACCAGGGCCAGATTAATATAGGGGCTATTGGCTGCAGCTCCAGGCCCCTTCCTTAACCACTTCAGCCCTGGAAGAATTTCGCACTTTAGGACCAGAGCACTTTTTGCGATTCGGCGCTGCGTCGCTTTAACTGACAATTGCGCGGTCGTGCGACGTTGTACCCAAACAAAATTTGCGTCCTTTTTTCCCCACAAATAGAGCTTTCTTTTGGTGGTATTTGATCGCCTCTGCGTCATTTCTTATCGCCGCTATAAACAAAAGAAGAGCGACCATTTTGATAACCCAAATTTCTTACTTTTTGCTAAAATTCAAATCCAAAAAAAAAATATAAAAAAACATTTTTTTTCACCGTTTTTGGCCGATTTATATAATTCCTCATATTTGCGATAAAAAAAATTGCAATCGGCGTTTATTGATTGGTTTGCGCAAAAGTGGCTGCGTTTACGGATGGTGAGAATTCATTTCTGGGGTTTTTATTTATTTATTTTTTTACTAGTAATGGCGACGATCTGCGATTTTTATCGGTAATGCGATATTGGGGGGGACATGTCGGAACATTTTGACACTTTTTTGGGACCAATGACATTTATTCAGCGATCAGAAATTTAAATGTCCACTGATTACTGTATAAATGTCATTGGCAGTGAAGGGGTTAACCTGCAGGGGGAGAGCTAGGGGGTAACTGTGTTCCCTGGGTGTGTTCTTACTGTGGGGGGGTTGGACTAACATGGGCATGAGAGATCTAACTGATCCCAGTGACAGGGATCAGTAGATCTCTCATGCCCCACTGACAGGGCGGGGAACCGCCGTGTTTACATTGGCGGTTCCCCGTTCTTTCCCTGTAGCCGCTCATCGCGGCTCGCCGGCGGACATTGGGTCCGCCCGAGCCGCGGGCACACTCCCCAGGAGTGCGGCGGGTGCGCGCGCCCCCTGGTGGCCAAATGTGAATCGCTGCTTATTTACGGCGATTCGCGCAGGGCTCCCCGACTGCCGCTGTGAAAAGACGGCGCGCGGTGGGGAACCTGTTAAGATAGGCCCAGCCCAATGGTGTGAGTGAGTCACTAGTACCGCCCAGCCTTACTCTGTATACACTGTACACATGATTGATATGTAAATTGTGGCAGCATATTTCATTTGTTTTAACAAAAAAATTGTTTGCTTTTTCATTTTATTTATTTCCATAAAAAGGCCCCACCAAAATCTTCAGCACCAGGCCATGATGCTCTTAATCTGGCCCTGTGCACAACCAAGGGGCCTCGGGTTCCTGCCTATAATGGGCTATTGTTTCAATCTGACTGAGTGATTGTCAGACATTCACAGTGTACCAGCTGGGTTCTGCAAGCGGGTGCTGGAGGAAGAAGAGCAGCTGTATATAGATACTGTATATAGAAAGAATAGTCCCTGAAGTTTATTTTGAAGTCCAGTGGGCATCCCATAAGCTCCCCTTCCTATCCAAATTATCATCCCTCAATAAACAAAAAAAAAACAACAAAGTTGGAGACTGTTCTCTGACTCTGGAGTGCCTGTGGAAATTCTGTGTGCCTGGTTGTGCAGGGTGGGGGATCCCAGTCTATTTGCGGCTTCTTAGGGGGTGCGCTACATATAAATTGCCCATCCTATTTTGTGTGAAATGCAACAATATAAATGAGACTTTGTGCTGAATTCAACTACTGCCACCAACTATATCCAGAAGGCTTACTAGGGGATGGACCCCTGAGAATAGAGGTCAGTGCTATAATCCCTATACAGACTTTGGAAAAGCCAGCAGTCGTTTCTTCAGCAATTTACTATCCAACACTCTTGTTGTTGCCTGTGGGAAGGATTGCTGTAGAAACCTTCCGCTCTTCATACATGACTGCGCTATTTGAGGGGGATGCAGAGTACTGGGGAAGCAGCATACAGCATGTCTAACCAACACAAGTGCCTCGTAGGATAAGGAGCATTTTTGAACTCGCTCCTTTAAATCTGAAGCCACCAACTTAACCACCCGTTTCACATGATTTACTTTAGGCGTGGCAATGAGATCAGATGTCAATTCAGGACAAAAACTCTTTCTATTAGATTGCAGTATAAAACACAGCAGTTTATCCACACTACAATGTTCATCTAGTTGGATAGACAATTTAGGTTTCTATATGGGACATTTTAATATACAATAAACACTGTGGTGGAGAATATATTGTAAGCATACAAGAGAATGTCACTTGCTGCAGTGAGTTCTTATATATACATGTATAAAATACTTTATATATCAGTCCTTCTGCATGCTGCTTTTTTATCTGGATAAATTGTGTTTTAATGTATAATGGTTTTCATATACTAGCACAGATTTATCTTTTATATTATAGTAATAAAAACTTTACAGAAGCTCTAACCCTTACATACTCTAGCCAAACAAACAAACAAAAAAAAGGAAATGAATTTACATAGTGTAATGTGGAAGTTGTGCCTATGGACTAATCAACAGTAATGCCAGTGGGCCCCCTGCAGGTGATCTTTATCCTATTACAGACTAAAGGTGACCATACACTAGTAGAATTTCATTTGAAACTTTTCTTCAAATGTGTTCACTTTTCTAATTGTCAGTGGGGTCGACAGTCGTTTTTGGCAGCAGTGAGAAGAAAGTTCAAAGTAGCAGGATGGAAATTTTTTTCTTTAGGCCCCTTTCACACACACGGACCGTTTGTCCGTTTTTCATCCATCCGTTGATGGATGAAAAACGGACATCAATGCATCTCTATGGAAAAACGGATGACAACTGATGATCATGTATTTGCATCCGTTTAGGGTCCTTTCACACGGACCGTTCATCAGTTCATCAGTTCATCCGTTTTTCATCCGTTTTTTTCATCCGTTTTTTCATCTATGGTCATCAGTTTTTCATCAGTTTTTTTTTACATTCACTACCAATGCAAAAACGGATGAAAAACTGACCGTTCGTCAGTTTACATCCGTTTTTCACCCGATCCGTTTTTTTGTCGGATGAAAAATAGGACTTTCATCCGTTCAAAAAAAAGGATGCTGATGGAAGCGGATGAGAACGGATGCAAATACAAGATCATCAGTTGTCATCCGTTTTTCCATAGAGATGCATTGATGTCCGTTTTTCATCCATCAATGGATGGATGAAAAACGGACAAACGGTCCGTGTGTGTGAAGGGGGCCTAAATGAACGAATTTATAACAGATATTGACTTTTTGAGTTCAGGTTCACTTTAAGTACAAGTTAAATAAAGATGTTATAGAACCAGGGATTTAATGTAGACAGAGAGACAGAAAGAGACAGAGAGAGAGAGATATAGAAAGATACAGAGAAAGAGACAAATAGGCAGAGAGAGAGAGAGAGAGAGACACAGGGGCAGGGAGAGGGAGAGACAGAGATAGAGAGAGATACAGAGACAAATAAATAGACAGAAAGAGAGACAGATAGCGAGAAAAAGACAGACAGAAAGAGACAGGGAAAGACAGAAAGAAACAGAGAGAGACAGATAGACAGAGAAAGGGAGAGACAGAGACAGATAAAGAGACAGATAAAGAGACAGATAGCGAGACAGATAGCGAGACAAAGAGACAGACAGAAAGAGACAGGGAAAGACAGAAAGAGACAGAAGGAGAGAGACACAAAGAGGCAGAGAGACAGACAGAAAGAGACAGATAGAGAGACAAAAAGAGACAGAAAGAGACAGAGAGCGAGAGACAGGGAGAGACAGAAAGAGACAGAGAGCGAGAGACAGGGAAAGACAGAGGGAGAGAGACACAAAGAGGCAGAGAGAGAGACAGACAGACAGAAAGAGACAGGGAGAGACAGAAAGAGACAGAGAGAGAGAGACAGAAAAAGACAGATAAAGAGACAGAAAGAGAGACAGATAGTGAGACAAAGAGGCAGACAGTTAAATACATAGAGACACCCCAATCCTTTATGGCAGTGAAGTTTGGGGTTCTGTCACCTTCACAGACCAATCCAAATGGGAATCCAGGCCGACAGAAATATTTCATATGGAATTCTGCAAGCACCTCCTCCAAGTCCATCGGAACACCTCCAACAGTGCTTGCCGGCCTGAGCTGGGCAGAATTCCTTTCCTTCTCGTTGTAGAGAAGAGGGCGCTATCATACTGGGACCACCTACAAAACAGCAGTCCCAACTCATACCACCATAAAGCCTTACTGACCAATTAGGACCAGTCCAAGACACTCAGCCTGCAACAACTCATCAGCACTTTGTCTATTCCAATTTGGCCTAACAAGATCTAAAATAAAAAAAACATACTGAATAATTTCAAAGAAGAATATTTTGGAGAATGATGAAATTAAATAAACTCTGAGAAACTGTTTACCAGTCAATGCAGAGAGACTTCAAACTGACCCTATACCTGGAGGTGCTAAAAGACCCCAAAGACAGACAAGCCCTGAGCCTATACAGACTGAGCACTCACAGCCTGGAAATCAGATTAGGACAGCACAGACAGACCTACAAGCTCAGTGAAAGTAGACTGTGCCAGCAATGTGACCAGGGGGTCCTGGAGGATGAGGACCGCTTCCTGCTCCGGTGTCCCAAGTACTCATCAGTGAGGGGCACCCACTTCCAGAAACTCTCTGCTCTCATTCCAGACTTCAATTTTATAGAAGAGAAGAGGAAACTTCAAATACTACTGGGAGAAGAGGAGACAATGGTGAAAATAGCTACACAATATGTGTGTCACCGACTGAGAGGGACATGGAAAAACTTAGGACTTAAAAATCCTTTACATGGACTCTCCCCCTGTGCACTTTTATATTACCCCTAACCTCCCAAAGACTGCCCTAGAGCTAACCCCCCCCCCCCCCCCAATAACAAACTCAACTGCTTTGGCAATGCTAAAATGTATTTGGTCCTGCCAAAAAAGCTTATTTGAATTTGAAACAGAATGAGACACAGAGAGAGACAGGGAGAGACTCAATGGGACCGAGAGAAAGACAGAAAGAGAGAGGGAGACTCTCTGTATATGTGGGAGGGGCATAGTGTGATGTTAGGTCTCCGCCCTCCAAGATTATGATAAGCGAATGCAATTTTGTGAATCGTGTTAATCTATCTGCTATTCTGCATGTTCTTGGACTCAATTTGAATGTATTATATCTTTGCATTTTGTTTCAATAAAAGTGGATTTTATACCACACACCTGGAGTGCTGTCAACCCCTTTTCTTTAGCCTGATCTCCACCCTCCAAGCTTCAGTGCTATGCCACGTCCACAGATTGGCAGATTTATGAAGGCTACAACCGAATGAAGATTACATTTTCATGGCTACACACAATGCTCTTTAGGTTATGACAGTATTATCTAAATTGTGCAAAATAGTGTTTTGTTTTGGGGATTTGGGTTTACAACCACTTTAACCTCTTCCCACCGGCTATATATGTGCAGACTCTCTGCAGGTGTTCTTTAATGCCAAGAGGCAGCATATTTGCAGCCCTATGTAAACACAAAACTGCACAGAGAGCGCGCACCCTGTGTGCTCCCAGCACGGTCACAGTGGGGACCGGAAAGATCCCTTATGCATACTTGCTATTGGGAGCTTTCCAGTAAAGCAATCACTGTGACAGTCAATCACAGTGGTCACATGACCCGAATGCCCACCTCCCGGCATCTAAAAGTTGTTGAATGGTGGAAATGAGTTAAGTATGTATGTGCTATACATGTAGAGTCCCTGTGGAAGCTGGAAATCACTGTAGTAGGCACCACTACTAGCTTCCAGGTACCATGCTGACTGGCTGTCTACTGCATTATGAACACAGGAGGCCACTTGCCTGGCACAATCACCATTCTGGAAGCATTTTCTCAATGAATGCAAAGCATTCTCTGATTGGTGGAAAGGTGGGGCAGAGGCGCCATGAACTTCTACACGTCCAATTAGAAAACGCTTTCCATTCATTGAAAATATGCAAATTTTTCCCTGAATGGTTATAGTGCTGAGCATGCAAACGACCTCCTGTTTTCTCTAAGGCGCAGAGCAGCTGCCTGGCACAGGACCTGTAAGCTAGCAACAATCACTGTAGTAGCGGTGCCTCCAGTGCATACTACAGTGACTTCCAGCCTCCATGGGGGTCCCACAGGTATGGCACATACATACTTACATTGGTCAAAGCTGAACCAATTTACCTATGTAAAAATTGCTGTACCTAAACTTGAGCTTTAGAGCTGATCTACAGGGATGGTTTACTTTGCATATCTATATTGGGCCAGCTATTCAGGCATGCGTATGTGATCTCTGAATATATTGTAGGTGTGATTGTATCTGAGTTGCAAATACTGACCTGCCCTAGAATGTTACCAATGAAGGCTTATCACATAGAGTACAGTACATGATTCTAATCTCATTAAAGGCACAGATCAGTATTGCATGACATATAAGCATCAGAAAATGGCCTCGCATAACCGTGAAATAGAACAGCTCTCCAGAAGAAGATAAATAGAAATTACAGAGACCAAAATAGAGGTTTATTTTTAAAAAAATCATTTTTTGTCTCAGGAGCCTTAGTCATGGTACTACAACTAGTGGCAGCTGGTGCTAAAAATCTTAGGGGGCACAAACAAACCCATCCAGTTCCGCACTCGGGAATATTGATTTGCTAAAGTCACAAAGTGGGAGGGTTCGGGCGCAGCGCTCTGTGCCCTGAGGACAACATGCAACAAGCCAATTACAGCTTCAGGCTCTAATCACATGCTTGTAAAAAATAACAGACCTAATAGAAACCTATTAGTCAGGTGTCCCGCACAGTGCACAGCCACACACACGGAATGATTCTTGATTGGATTATGCAAACCAGCTGCCACCGACTACCACCTGCTATTCTGGAGGTAAAAAAGAGATTTTTGGTGGAATATCTTCATGCTTAAACACTTCCCGCCGGGCCTATTGACGAATGATGGCCGGGCGAGGGGGTTCGTTGTCCTGACTGGACATCATATGTCGTCTTCAGGATAACCCGCGATCGCGCGCCCCAGGGGGTGCGCATCTCAGCGATTGGTGGTGCCGTGGGTCAGTCTGACCCACCGCATTACCGACCGAGGTAAAAGGTTTCCATCAGAAGCCTTTAACATGTGATCAGCCGTGACCAATCATGGCTGATCACAGTGTAAATAGGAAGAGCCGTTTATCGGCTTTTCCTCTGCACCAGGGAGCCGACCAGGACCACCAGGAAGCCCCCCCGGGACACAGTGAGGAGGCCGCCCAGGACCACCAGGGAGACAATATGGAGGCCACCCAGGACAACCAGGGAGCCCCCACTAGAACACCAGGTAAGGGCAATACAGTGCACTGTAGGGATGGCACTGTGCCCATATATGATGCCTACCAGTGCCATCCCTAACAGTGCTATATACACCAGTGCCCACCAGTGCCACCTATCAGTGCCCACCTGTGCCACCTATCAGTGAACACCTGTACCACCTAGCAGTGCCACCTATCAGTGCCGCCTATGAGTGCCCATCAGTGCCGCATATCAGTGCCACCTATCAGTGCAGAGGAAAAAACAATAGGCGGCACTCCAAACGTAATGCTGGTGCTGTATTTATTGACCATGATCAGCCATACAGGGTACAAAGAAGGTAGACGCGTTTCACTCAAGACATGAGCTTAATCATTACAAAGGTCCTTTGTAATGATTAAGCTCATGTCTTGAGTGAAACGCGTCTACCTTCTTTGTACCCTGTATGGCTGATCATGGTCAATAAATACAGCACCAGCATTACGTTTGGTGTGCCTCTGTTCTGAAGCTACGGTAGCGAGCCGAGGTGTGCACCCAAGGACTGATAATCTGGAAGCAGTCTGGAGCAGTGAGATACACCTGCCACCTATCAGTGCCCGTCAGTGTTGCTTATCAGTGCCCATCAGTGCTGCATATATGTGCCCCATCATCAGTGCAACTTTGTCATTGCCACCTCATCAGTGCCAGTCTGTACTGCCTCATCAGTGCCCGTCAGTGTAGCCTCATCAGTGTCCATTATTGTAGCCCCATCAGTGCCCTTCAGTGATGGAGAAAATGTACCTATACAAAGTTTTGTGACAGAAACAAAGACATTTTTTTTTTCAAAAGTTTCGGTCTATTTTTATTTGTAGCGCAAAAAATAAAAAACGCAGGGGTGATCAAATACCACCAAAAGAAAGCTCTATTTGTGGGAACAAAATGATAAAAATTTTGTTTGGGTGCAGCGTCGCACAACCGCACAATTCTCATTCAAAGCGCAACAGCACTGAAAGCTGAAAATTGATCTGGGTGGGAAGTGTTCTAAGTGCATGGTATTGAAGTGGTTAAAATTGATGACATTTATTTTCACAGTGTGTACCAAAAGCTCAGCTTGGCCCAATGTAGGTATGCATATGTGATATGAGATCAGCTTCTGTGAAAGCTGTAAATGACTGTAGTAGCCCAAGCTAGTATAGTGATAGCCACATCCTGCCGGGTGCCGAGTGAATGCCCTTCTGCATGGTTGCCACAGAGGGTGGCTCAGGCTACTATGGTGATTTACAGCTTCCACAGAGGCCAATCTGATATCACATAGCATACTTACATTGGGTCAAGCTGAGCTTTTGGTACACTGTGAAAAACTGTCAGCTATTTTAACCATGCAATTATTTCAGCAAAAAAAGTATTTTTTACCTCCAGAATTGCAGGTTCGAGTACACTGAGTGTGGAAATAGCTGTGAATGATCTGTGGCACTACTGAAATTAGAATCATGTGTGATAAGTCTTCATTGGTGAAATTCTAAAGCAGTTCAGTATTTGCAACTCAGATACAATCACACCTATATTCAGGATATATCATGTTAAGTGCCACATTCTTGATCGATCACTCTGTGTTGTGTATTTTTGCCAAGCCTATTGGAAATCATGTAAGACAATATCTTCATATTCTATTCAATAATATTTGGTTCCTCCAGGAGGAAATAAACCCAGATTTGTGGTGAATTCATTAAAGACTAAAGCCCCGTACACACGGGACGACGATCGCACGTATGATCGTCGCAAATCATATGTTGGCTGTTGTATCTAGCATACTGACTGCACTACACGATCGTACGTCTGCAGAAGAACGTTCAGGTGCATGTAATTAGTATCCAGTCATTCCTGACTTTGGAGCATGCGTGTTTTGCACAATACAACTTTGTTGTACCAACTGCTCTGTACACCCGATACAACGGTCGTATGAGAGCTTGTTGGTACGACCAAGTTTTCTAGTCTGCTCATACAACTCCCTTGTACGACCGTTGTATGTTCGACTGTTCAAATCACGCATACGAACGATCGATTTTGCATGCAACGGTCGTGAGTACAAACTGTTGTATACAATCGTCGAACCATGTGTACGGGGCTTAAAGCCCCATACACACTATTTGCTCTTCTGTAGACTTTTGTCTTCAGATTTACCAAAAGCATGTAATATGAGGTCAAACCTTAAAGCCCCATACACACGGTCCGACGGTCGTATACAATAGGTCGTACTCACGACCGTTGTATGCGAAATTGATCGTTTGTATGCGGGATTTGAACAGTCAAACATACGACGGTCGTACAAGGGAGTTGTATGAGCAGACTAGAAAACTTGGTCGTACCAACAAGCTCTCACACGACCGCTGTATCGTGTGTACAGAGCAGTTGGTACAACAAAGTTGTATTGTGCAAAACACGCATGCTCCAAAGTCAGGAATTGCTGGATGCTAATTACATGCACCTGAACGTTCTTCTGCAGACGTACGATCGTGTAATGCAGTCAGTATGCTACATACGATTTGCGACGATCGTACGTACGATCGTCATCCCGTGTGTACGGGGCTTAAGAGTTTCATTTAGCATGCAATCAGGCAGGCCCTTGCACTACATGGTTTGGGTAAATTTGAAGGAAAAAATCCGCAGAAAATTTAATAGTGTGTATGGGGCTTAAAGCCTCGTACACACGGGACGATGATAGTATACAACAGGTCGTACGAACGACCATTGTATGCGAAATCGATCGTTCGTACGCGCGAATAGAACAGCCGACATACGACGGTCGTACAACGGGAGATAGCAAAAGAAGTAAAAAGAATCTGCGCTTTGTGTCATAAACTCAAAAAAGGTAAATTAAATCAAATCTATGTATGACTCAAGATGTGATATATAAAAATAAAATTGAAATTAGTGACTTGTGAATATGAATCAACACAAACATAAATGTCCTTACACAAAAATGCAAAGAAAAAAAATGTATAAATAAAAATAAAAGTCCCATAAAATATGTGACACAGTTCAAAAAAATCCAAAATTGTGTGTTGAATTCCAGGTCTGTATGACAACCAGAATGTTCATATATAATCCTCCACCACACCAATTCAAATGTGCGCGGTTCCTCCACCAGACAAAGGTTCTCCTTACCAGAGTCACATGACCCTCTATTACGGGGGGGTCAGTAAGCACCTGCGTGGATTTTAAGCCTCCACTCAGCCTCAGATGTTGGATATTCAACCCTCAAAACTCGTTAACGGTCCATGCAGCCAAATGGAGAAAAGACCACAATAGTGTGGTACCATAAAAACAGACACATTTATTTATAAAATATTGCACTTACAAGAAATCCAAAGTGTATGCGCGTTGAATGTCAAAGGTGAGCAGTATATAGATGTAAACTCGCGGTGAAAACAGGCACAGCACTGCAGCTCAACGGGAGTTGTATGAGCAAACTAGAAAACTTGGTAGTACCAACAAGCGGTCGTACGACCGTTGTATCGTGTGTACAGAGAAGTTGGTACAACAAGTTGTATTGTGCAAAACACGCATGCTCAGAAGTCAGGAACGGCCGGATGCTAATTACATGCACCTGAACGTTCTTTCTTTGGTCGTACGATCGTGTAGTGCAGTCAGTATGCTAGATCAGGCTAGAACAGCCAACATATAATTTGAGACGATCGTTCATACGATCGCCGTCCCGTGTGTACGAGGCTTTAGGCTTGCCATACATTATACAACTTTCTTGTCCAATTTTCCTTTAGATTTACCAAAATCATATAATACGAGGTCAAACCTAAACACTTTTAATTTTATGTATGAAAGTAAATCTCAGGAACTTGAATAAATAACTTGTATAATGCATGGCCAGCCTAAGTTTAGTTTTTTTTTTTTTTTAATCAGCACAAGGGACTGTCTTAGTTGAAATCTTTTGTCGTCTGCACCATCACACTCTGCACTATGCCCACCCTTTCTGCCCCCCTCCGCCATTCATAGAGGCTTTACTATAACTTCCAGCAATAGGAAATGATCTATGATTGGAGTACGGATGGATAAATGAGAGGTTTTTTTTTAATGGAAGCTACAGTACAGCTTCTATAAATAGAGGCAGGAGCAGAAAGGCCAGGCATAGTCGTCATTCTTGATAAGTGCCTATGACAGGTCCAGCGGCTAGCTATATTAAACACTGCAGGACTGGAAGATTACCGCTGTAGAGGTATGGGGTGGGGGCAGAGAACTTCGGATTTCAACTAAGGTTGGCCATACATTATATAGTCGTGGCCAAAAGTTTTGAGAATGACACAAATATTAATTTTCATAAAGTATGCTGCCTCAGTTTTTATGATGGCAATTTGCATATACTCCAGAATGTTATGAACATGAAAATTAACCCCTACAGATCCTCGCTATTGCCGAAGTACGGCTCCAGCGCGGATCTGAAATGCCGGGACGACGTCCATGGATGTCTGCTCGAGACCCACGATCGCCTGACAGAGCTGCAGAACGGGGAACCGCCGATGTAAACACAGTGGTTCTCCGTTCTGTGACAGGGGACATGACAGATCTACTGATCCCTGTCACTGGGATCAGTTAGATCTGTTATGTCCCGGCCAGCCCCGCCCCCCCACAGTTAGAACACACCCAGGGAACATTGTTAACCCCTTCACTGCCCCCTGCAGGTTAACCCCTTCACTGCCAATGACATTTACACAGTAATCAGTGGATATTTAAATTTCTGATCGCTGTATAGATGTCATGGGTCCCAAAAATGTGTAAAAAATGTCCGACATTTCTGCAGCAATATCGCAGTCCCGATAAAAATCGCAGATCGCCGCCATTACTAGTAAAAAAAAAAAAAATAATAAAAACGCCATAAATCAATTCCCATAGTTTGTAGACGCGATAACTTTTGCGCAAACCAATCAATATACACCGATTCCGATTTTTTTTTATACCAAAAATATGTAGAAGAATATATATCGGCCTAAACTGATGAATATTTTTTTTTAATGGATTTGTACTTTAGCAAAAAGTAAAAAATATTGTTCTTTTTTGCAAAATTGTCGCTCATTTTTTGTTTATAGCGGCGATCAGAAATGACGCAGAGGTGATCAAATACCACCAAAAGAAAGCTCTATTTGTGGGAAAAAAAGGACGCAAATTTTATTTGGGTACAACGTCGCACGACCGCACAATTGTCATTCAAAATGCGACAGCACTGAAAGCCAAAAATTGGTCTGGGCAGGAGGGGGGTTTAAGTGCCCAGTAAGGAAGTGGTTAACTTAATCCCCATGAAAAACATTTCCACTGCATCTGTGAAGAAGGCTTCAGGGCGCACAAGAAAGTTCAGCAAGTGCCAGGACCGCCTCCTACAGTTGATTCAGCTGCGAGATCGGGGAACCACCAGTGCAGCGCTTGCTCAGGAATGGCAACAGGCAGGTATGAGGGCATCTGCATGCACAGTGAGGCGAAGACTTTTGGAGGATGACCTGGTGTCAAAAAGGGCAGCAAAGAAGCCACTTCTCTCTAGGAAAAACATCAGGGACAGACTGATATTCTGCAAAAGTTACAGGGATTGGACTGCTGAGGACTGGGGTAAAGTCATTTTCTCTGATGAATCCCCTTTCTGATTGTTTGGGGCACCTGGAAAAAAAAAACCTTTTCCGGAGAAGAAAAGGTGAGTGCTACCATCATACCATCAGTCCTGTGTCATGCCAGTAAAGCATCCTGAGACCATTCATGTGTGGGGTTGCCCTCAGCCAAGGGAGTGGGTTCACTCATAAGAACACAGCCATGAATAAAGAATGGTACAAAAACATCCTCCGAGAGCAACTTTTCCCAACCTTCCAAGAACAGTGGTGATGAACAATGCCTTTTCCAGCATGATGGAGCACCTTGCCATAAGGCAAAAGTGATAATGATTTGGGCAACAAAACACCCACATTTTGGGCCCATGGCCAGGAAACTTCCCAGATCTTAATCCCATTGAGAACTTGTGGTCAATCCTCAAGAGGTGAACAAAACCCCTGCCATAAATTCTGACAAACTCCAAGCATTGATAATGCAAAAATGGGCTGTCATCAGTCAGGATGGGGCCAAGAAGTTGATTGACAGCATGCCAGGGCGAATTGCAGGGGTTTTGAAAGAGAAGGGTCAACACTGCAAATATTGACTCTTTGCATAAACTTAATGGAATTGTCAATAAAAGCCTGTGACGCTTATGAAATGCTTGTAATTATGCTTCAGTATACCATAGTAACATTTGACAAAACAATCTAAAACACTAAAGCAGCAGACTTTGTGAAACTTAATATTTATGTCATTCTCAAAACTTTTGGCCACGGCTGTAGATTTTTCTTGCACAGGTTTATTTTAAGCCCCGTACACTCGGTTCGACGATCGCATACAACAGGTCGTACTCACGACCGTTGTATGCGAAATCGATCGTTCGTATGCGCGATTAGAACAGTCGAACATACGACGGTCGTACAAGGGAGTTGTATGAGCAGACTAGAAAACTTGGTCGTACCAACAAGCTCTCATACGACCGTTGTATCGTGTGTACAGATCAGTTGGTACAACAAAGTTGTATTGTGCAAAACACGCATGCTCAGAAGTCAGGAATGGCTGGATGCTAATTACAATCTCCTGAACGTTCTTTCCCCGGCCGTACGATCGTGTAGTGCAGTCAGTATGCTGCATACAACAGCCAACATACGATTCGACATGATCGTACGTGCGATCGTCGTCCCGTGTGTACGAGGCATTAGATTTACCAAAACCACATAATGTATGCAATCATGCCAGCCCTTGCACTACATAATTGAAGGTAAATCTATAGAAAAATTAACATGAAAATTGTATAATGTATGGCCAGCTTAAGACAGCAGCCATCGGTGCAAGGGAAATTTATTGAATGTACAGTACCTTGAAAAAGTATTCATACCCCTTGAACTTTTCCACATTTTGTCATGTTACAACCAAAATGTAAATGTATTTTATTGGGAATTTATGTGATAGACCAACACAAAGTGGCACATTATTGTGAAGTGGAAGGAAAATGATAAATGGTTTTCAAAATTTTTTACAAATAAATATCTGAAAAGTGTGTCATGCATTTGTATTCAGTCAATACTTTGTAGAACCACCTTTCACTGCAATTACAGCTGCAAGTCTTTAAGGCTATATCTCTACCAGCTTTGCACATCTAGAGAGTGACATTTTTGCCCATTCTTCTTTGCAGAATAGCTCGAGCTCTGTCAGATTGTATAGAGAGTGTCTGTGAACAGCAATTTTCAAGTCTTTCCACAGATTCTCAATTGGATTTAGGTCTGGACTTTCTAACACACGAATATGCTTTGATCTAAACCATTCCATTGTAGCTCTGGCTGCTGGAAGGTGAACCTCCGCCCGAGTCTCAAGTCTTTTGCAGACTCTAAAGCCTTGTACACACGAGTCGACGATCGTATACAACAGGTCGTACGAACGACCGTTGTATGCAAAATCGATCATTAGTACACGCGATTAGAACAGCCGACGTACGACGGTCGTACAACAGGAGTTGTATGAGCAAACTAGAAAACTTGGTAGTACCAACAAGCGGTCATACGACCGTTGTATCGCGTGTACAGAGAAGTTGGTCCAACAAGTTGTATTGTGCAAAACACGCATGCTCAGAAGTCAGGAACGGCCGGATGCTAATTACATGCACCTGAACTTTCTCTTTATACGTTCATAACACGTCACTACGTTCCGCTTGGTTGTACAATCGTGAAGTGCATGTCAGTATGCTAGATACAACAGCCAACATACGATTTGATCCGTTCGGTCGTACGACCGTCGAACCGTGTGTGCGAGGCTTTACAGGTTTTCTTCTAAGATTCCCCTGTATTTGGCTCCATCCATCTTCCCATCAACTCTGACCAGCTTGCCTGACCCTGTTGAAGAAAAGCATCCCCACAACATGATGCTGCCACCACCATGTTTCACGGTGGGGATGGTGTGTTCAGGGTGATGTGCATTGTTAGTTTCCCCCACACATAGCATTTTGCTTTTAGGCCAAAAAGTTCAATTTTTGTCTCATCTGACCAGAGCACCTCCTTCCACATGTTTGCTGTGTCCCCCACATGACTTCTCGCAAACTGCAAACAGGACATCTTATGGCTTTCTTTCAACAATGACTTGCATTGGCATTATGCCGGAAACATGCTGCAAACTCGCACTTGTACTTGTGGTGCCATTAATGGCAAAAGCGCTACACATGTGGTGAAAAAAACATACCACGCTTCACTACAAATAAGGTTCTGCAGCTTCTTTGGGGCATTTGTCGCACATAGGGCGATTGGGTTGCCCTATTCATGACAAGAGTCAAAAAATGTGCAAAAAAAAAAGTGTGCGGGAACTCGTGCTATGCTCAGTTGTGAATCCAGCCTAACAGAGGATTTCTCTCACTTTGGAGTGATTTCATATTACTTACTGTTGCGTCCACAGGACAGTAAGTGAGTGGAAATGTTACCAGATGGCTAGAGTTAAGCCTCGTACACATGGGATGAAGATCGTACGTACGATCGTCTCAAATCGTATGTTGGCTGTTGTATGTAGCATACTGACTGCACTACACGATCGTACGACCAAAGAAAGAACGTTCAGGTGCATGTAATTAGCATCAGGCCGTTCCTGACTTTGGAGCATGCGTGTTTTGCACAATACAACTTGTTGTACCAACTTCTCTGTACACACGTTACAATGGTCGTATGACCGCTTGTTGGTACGACCAAGTTTTCTAGTTTGCTCATACAGCTCCCGTTGTACAACCGTCGTATGTCGGCTGTTCTAATCGCGCGTACGAACGATCGATTTCGCATACAGCGGTCGTTCGTACGACCTGTTGTATACGATCGTCGTCCCGTGTGTACGAGGCTTAAGGGAAGGCAAGATCACCTTTAGATTTTTATTTATTTATATGACCCTGTTGCAGATTTTCCTTCACTTCTTGTCCGTTAAAACCATTGTCAGCGGAACAGAAAGTGGTATAAACCAGACAGGGGTTCTAATCCTTCCCAGCAAGCTGCAATATGTTACATTTTTGTTCTTTGGTTTAGATGCAATGCCACTTTTTGACTCCCTCAGAAATCTAATGAAGGAGCTCTTCCAAAGTGAGCCGACGCTTCATAATCTGCTGCATAATTGGAATTCCATGTTCTATGTATACTTGTCTCCAAGCATTTCGAAACTGATCATTTCTCAGATGTTCTACTGGTATAACTTGCTCTCTTATACCCCTAGGGATAATGTTAGCTTCAATATATATTTCCAATAACACAATGTCCTATTTGCATCTCATGTATTTATAGACCACATTTTTATCCCATGAAAGTAAGGGCTATGTAGGAACAAAATTGCATACTGCAGGCCGGGTCAGTGACCCTTAAGTTCTTTTAAAGACTTTCAGCAGTTAATTGAATTACTTACTTCTTTTTTTCTCTACCTATGCTCCAGTTTACTGGCACCATGGCTTCCCCTGGTTTCCTGTTTCAGGATTTCTTTAGCAGTATCCTATGGAGCCACCCTTGCATGCAGGCACTAGAGATGTGTGGATGTATCAATAGCCTAGGATAGTAAGGCTCCTGTGCTCCTCTCTCCTCCCCCTTCATTCTCCATGCTAACAGACTGACTGGAGCTGTGATGATGGGAAGTCCAGGGAAGCAGCACTGAGAGAACAGAAGTAAGCAGCACTGAAATTGCTTGAATAAAAATTTGTAACAAAGTTTTCTGGGGAATGTTTATTTTATTGTGCCCAAAGTATTAACCTAAAAAACACAGCTGGTTTAATGCTACTCTATGTATACTGCAGTTTCACAGGCTGTAGTGTCAGTCAATGTTCACCGCTCAGCTCCTCCAGTACTCACTGGGGCGCCGGGCTGGGGAGGGGGTGGGGGTGGCTGGCTTCAACTTTCCTTAACCACTTCAGCCCCGGAAGGATTTCCAGCTTTAGGACCGGAGCCCTTTTTGCGATTCGGCGCTGCGTCGCTTTAACTGACAATTGCGCGGTCGTGCGATGTTGTACCCAAACGAAATTTGCGTCCTTTTTTTCCCACAAATAGAGCTTTCTTTTGGTGGTATTTGATCACCTCTGCGTCATTTCTGATCGCCGCTATAAACAAAAGAAGAGCGACAATTTTGCAAAAAAACCCAAATTTCTTACTTTTTCCTAAAATACAAATCCAAAAAAAAAATATAAAAAAACATTTTTTTCACCGTTTTTGGCCGATTTATATTCTTCCTCATATTTGCGATAAAAAAAAATCGCAATCGGCGTTTATTGATTGGTTTGCGCAAAAGTGGTCGCGTTTACGGATGATGAGAATTCATTTTTGGGGTTTTTAATTTTTTTTTATTTTTTACTAAAAATGGCGGCGATCTGCGATTTTTTGCGGTACTGCGATATTTCAGTGGACATGTCGGACCATTTTGACACTTTTTTGGGACCATTGGCATTTATACAGCGATCAGTGCTATAAAAATGCACTGATTACTGTGTAAATGCCATTGGCAGTGAAGGGGTTAACCTGCAGGGGGCGCGCTAAGGGTTAACTATGTTCCCTGGGTGTGTTCTAACTGTATGGGGGACTGCCTATCTGGGGAAGGGAAGTGGTCACAGCCTTCACGTACAGGAAGGCTGTGATCACAGCCCTTCCCCCTCACACAGAGCGGAGGTCCGTGTTTACATACACAGACCTCCGCTCACTCGCTCCGGGGGGGCCATCGCGGGTAGCCGGCTGCAATCGAAGCCGCCGCACCCGCTCCCCGGCCCCCCCTGGACACAGTGAGCGCGCGGGCACGCCTCCGGCGGCGCGCGCGAGCTCACTAAACTCGTTCCCGCAGCCGCCGTCGTATGACGGCGATTTGCGGGAACGAGCCACTTTGCCGCCGTCAGATGCCGATCGGCGGTCGGCAAGTGGTTAAAGCCCCGTACACACGGTTCAACGATCGCACGTACGATTGTGTCAAATCGTATGTTGGCTGGTGTATGTAGCATACTGACTGCACTACACGATCGTACAACCACAGAAAGAACGTTCAGGTGCATGTAATTAGCATCCGGCCGTTCCTGACTTTGGAGCATGCGTGTTTTGCACAATACAACTTTGTTGTACCAACTGCTCTGTACACTCGATACAATGGTCGTATGAGAGCTTGTTGGTACGATCAAGTTTTCTAGTCTGCTCATACAACTCCCTTGTAGGACCGCCGTATGTTCGACTGTTGAAATCGCGCATACGAACGATCGATATCGCATACAACAGTCGTTAGTAAGACCTGTTGTATGCGATGGTCATCCCATGTGTACGAGGCTTTACATGCTGAAAAGCATAGCCAGCTATCAGTGTGGCAGGTAATATTGTTGGTATCCCTTCAGATGTTGGTGCAGCTCTGCCCAGTCAGCTGATAGCGAGCAATACCCTGCTATCAACTAACTCTGGGTCCCATGAAAGTATGCATACTCCTGTGACCAACAAAAAGATTTCACTGCACTTTTCTTTTTAAGTTACAATTCCAGATCCATACCAGCTGATTTCATATTTTCTTTAAGACCTGATAAAGAGGGTGTTGCATGGTCCCCGAAACACACTGACTGTTGCATTTATTACATGTTTGGAAAAAACCCATTTAGACTCTAGTGTGACACTTTGATTTTGTAGACTCAAACCATCAAAAATACAATAGCTGGCACAGGAGATCCCCCCATCCACACTGATTTTCTCTGATTCAGAAAAACCTAAATCTAGCTGTATATGGATAGCATTAGCCACTGTGTCCTACATACTGTCTGCACCCAAACTATTAAAAGCAGTTCTTATTAACTCATAATGTTGCCATTCATAAGTAAGAAACACTGGGGAAGATTTACTAAAACTGGAGAGTGCAAAATATGGTGCAACTCTGCACCAATCAGTCTCTAGGTTTTAGGCCTCATACACACGGACGTTTCTAAAAAAAATAAACAAAACGTCGGGCCCGTCGTCATGGAAAAAAAGTTGGCGTTTTTCGGCATTATGCATTTGCATTTTTGAGCGTTAGTGATCGTCGGCGTCAATAGGCGTTTTTTTAAAAAAAATCATCCCTCTGCTATTTTTCAACCTAAAAATGTTGGCGTCAAAAAACGCCGGAAAACGCCGGTACAATATTAGGTGGCGTTTGTTGGCGTTTTGTGGTGTCGGCGTCAAAAAATGCCAAAATGTTACAGCCTCAGAACGCGATGGCCGTGGGTTCTACTTTCAGCTCACTAACGCCGACGCCATCTATAGCTCAAAAACGTTTTTATGGGGCCATTGACTAACATGGAGAGCTGAAAAAAACACCAGAAAACGCCGGCGTCAAAAAACGCCCGTGTGTATGAGGCCATATTGTCAAAGCTTAACTGATCAATCTGAAGTTAGAAGCTGATTGTCTATTATGAACAGCTACACCAGATTCTGTGTGCATCAGTTTTAGTAAATCCCCCCTATACAATTATAGACTGGTCTTCAGTATTTGGATGGCTCATACACTTCCCCATCAGTGATTGATTGGGAAAAAATGTGATCGTATTTTTATCCTTTAAAAAACCCAGTTGGGGATGAACTCCTTATCTTTATGTTTATTCCTTTAACTGCAATTGGTGACACATTTGGAAACATATGCAAATGTTTGAGGGGTAAAAATCAAAAAAAATAAATGAAAGGCTTTAAGGATTTCAAGTGAAAGGAGATACTCTTCCTTTCAAAGCCTCCAACCCAATTAAGATGAATGCCACCAATTATTTTTGAGATTTTTTTCTTGCATGGTCAGATGCTTCAAAAACTGTACCCAACCTAAGTATCTCTTAAGACAGTGGTCTCCAAACTGCAGCCATTTACTTGCCTTTATCTGGCCCTTGGGGTTATATGCCTCCCACTGATACAAAGCACTATTCCTTCCACTGACACCAACAGTGGGGCATAATTCCTGCCACTGTCACTAAGGATGGGTCACCATTCCACCCATTGATGGGGTACTATTCCTCCAAGTAATACCACAGGCACTATGTAAGTGACTACCAACCCTGAGGCACTGTCTATTCTCACTGATGCTGAGCCCAGGACATTTTCTACCCTCACTAGCCACAATTCATCCACCCCCCCCTGTAAAAAGCGGAACTACACTGCATCCAAGCACCACAAACCATAAATGCTATGTTATTTATTTTTAATATTCAAAGATCCAAGTCTCTGTGCTTTCTTTTGCTGAGAAATCACTTTGAAAAACAGTAACTAAGGGTAGATGATTCATGTAGCATCTACTTCCTGGAATCCATCTGCCCTTAGCTCAGGCATGCAGGCAGGAGTGTGTGCTTAGCTGTGAAGCCCCTCCTCCCCTCCTGAAGACTCATGGCATGTATGATATCATTTGCCTAGGCATGGTAACCATGAAGTAACTGAAAAGAAATGTAAAGAAAAAGTTTAAAATAAGTAAATAAAATATACTTACATATCTATTTACCAATATTAGCAGCATAAGCCTGCATTAACACAGGGGCGATCCGACTTAGGAGGACTTTGCTAGGCGACTTTCAGCGCAACTTTCATTGTGACTTTAACACAACTTACAACACGACTTATGCCAGAGGACTTTGCCTGTGGCCAGCAGAGAAGGGAGGAAGGGGGTTGCCCTAGATAAATTCTATTCTTTTCACTGTAAAGTCGCTTCCATGTAGATGGGGGAATCCAACTTGGAGGCGACTTCTATTGAGTTCTATGGGCACAAGTTGGATAGAAGTCGCCTTAAAGTCGTGCAGGAACCTTTTCTGAAGTCGGAGCGACTTCAGTAGTGTACATTAAGACGGCTCCCATTCACTTCAATAGGATTTCAAATGTCAAGCGACTTGGGGCGACTTGAGGCGACTCAAGTCGGAGCGCAAGTCACCCCTGTGTGAACGGGCCCTAAGGATTAAAAATAGTAAATATTGATTGAGAGAGTGAAGTTCCGCTTTAAGAGCACAACATTCATCACACTCAAAAATATAGATCAAAATCTCAATATGCATTATGATGAAAGATTTGCTTATATGTTCAATGACAAATTGTAATCTTGCTCTTAGGCCTCATGCACACTGCTGCCTCTGAATGGACATTTAGAGGCATTTGGGCTTTTTTTCCAGCTGCCCCTGAACTCATTTAATGTTATCTTATCAGTACATTTACACAGGCTTTTTTTTTAGAAATCGAAAAAACGCGATCAGACGCAAGTTCAGAGGCATTTGAAATGCCAAATGCCTGTAACAGCTTGTAAACACGCCTAACTCGCATTTAGCAGCGTTTCGTTAGAGGCGTTTGTCATTTTAAAAAAAAAAAACGCTTCTAGACGCGAACGCTGCAAAACGCGGCTAAACGCGGCATGTAAAAAGCGACTAAACGCCCTTGTTCAGGGGAGGTTGAAAAAGCGTCCCATGTACATGTAGCCTTATGGGTTTTTTTGGACAGCAAAAGTTTTTTACTAGCGCACACCTCCCATAAGTCAGCTCTTGAGCTGAATTTGCCTGATTGGCCAATCCTGGACAAGTTAAAGTTGTTGTCAACCTGTGACAACCACTTTAACCTACAGGTAAGCCTATAATAAGGCTTTCCGGTAGGTGCACTGCATATCTCCCAAACCTGCACGGTTCAGGAGATATGCAGTGTTCTGCATGTGCCAACGTCATTTCAGCACATGCGCAGTGAAGAAACGACCTCCGTGCTGTTTCTCCACTGACCCTGTGCTGTGACTGCCAGCTCCCGCGACGTCACGCGACTCCGGCCAGTCACAGAGCCAGAGTCGCGGCCCCCGGAAGGAAGAGGGGGCTGAAGATGGACAGCACAGGGGACAGCGCTGGACTTGTTTCCAGGTAAGTGGCACATAATGGGTTACTATGCGATGCATAGTAGCCCATTATGCTTCTAATTTACAGGTGTATGTAGAGGAAGTAAACCCCATCTGGGTTTACTTCCTCTTTAACAGCCATTTGAAACCTACACCACTGGTAGATTGTTTTCCTTACAGTAAAATGATTGATTTTCAACAATCAGCAATCTTTTTAAATCCATTGCCAGATTTATACAGCTTTGCCTGGACTGGTCAATCATACTCCATTTAAAGGGGTTGTAAAGTCTCTGATGGATGCATTAAGGTGAAAAACCTTTTTAGTGCAGCAGCTCCCCCAGAGCCCCCCTTTACTTACCTGAGCCAATCCCACGCCGGGGATGAGCCTTGTCTCTCTAGCTGCTGGCTCCAGTCCTCATTGGGTGGATTGATAGCAGTGCAGCCATTGACACGGGAGCCGGGGGGCGGGACCGAGTCCCGCTGTATCTGTGAATACACGCAACAGCAGGACTCGGGAGCGTGCCCGCATGGGTGACAACCAGGGAAATTGCTTCCCTGACAAGTCATTCGATGCGGAGGAGGAGTCAAGATCGCCGCCGACGGACCCCAGAAGAGGAGGATCGGGGCCACTCTGTGCAAAATCGCTGCACAGAGGAGGTGAGTATAACATGATTGTTATTTAAAAAACAAAAACAGGAGCCTTTAGTATCACTTTAAACATCAAACAGTGTATATATATATATATATATATATATACAGTCCCTGACAAAAGTCTTGTCGCTTATCTATTTTGTAGAAACACCTGCTATTAACCTGACTTTTAATTAATCAATTGGTGTTAGAAATAGCTCATATGAAAAGCTAAAACCCTCCCAAATGATGTTTAATGCACTGAAATAAATTAGTTTCACTGAAAAAAGATTTATCATATAATCAAGACAGAAAGGTCAAATTTTGGCAAGACAAAAGTTTTGTCGCCTATACAGAAATTGAACAAATTTACTGCAAATACAAAAATATGTCAGCAAATTAAGTAGTGGTGCTGTGAGATCCAAATTTAATATCTTATATGACTTCCATGAGCTTGAATGACTGCATCCATGCGGTTTGGCAAGGTTTCATACAATTTATTGATGAAGTCATCAGGAATAGCAAAGAAAGCAGTCTTGCATACCTCCCAGAGTTCATCAATATTCTTTGGTTTCGTCTTCCATGCTTCCTCTTTCATCCTACCCCACATATGCTCAATGATGTTCATGTCTGGTGACTGGGCTGGCCAATCCTGGAGCATCTTGATCTTCTTCGCCTTGAGGAACTTTGATGTGAAGATGGAAGTATGCAATGGAGCACCATCCTGCTGCAGAATTTGGCCTCTTTTATGGTTGGGAATATAAGAGATAGCCAAGATTTCTTGGTATTTTAGACTATTGATGTTGCCTTCCCCCCTGCAGATCTCTCGCACACCCCCATGCTGAATGTAACCCCAGGCCATGATTTTTCTACCACCAAACTTCACTGATTTCTGGGTGAATCTCGGATCCGAGCGGGCTCTAGTAGGTCTCCTACAATATTTGCGGCGACTGTGGTGTAATTCAACAGAAGATTCATCTGAAAAATCCACCTTCTGCCACTTTTCTAGCGTCCATCCTTTTAGCAGGCTGTGGGCCTTGGAAAATGCCACACAGTTTTTCAATTGTCTTTTGTTTAGTGCTGGCTCCTGGTACTGATTCGACCATGGATGCCATTTCGAGACAGAATCCGACAAACTGTTCTGGTTGACACAGGGACTTCAGGTGACCAGGTCTCGTGGAGCTCTGCTACAGTGGAAAATGGGCTGGCCTTGGATTTTCGAGCCAACAAACGGTCCTCTCGAGCAGTTGTCTTGCATGGTCTGCCTGACCTGGGCTTGTCAAAAACGTCTCCAGTCTCTTCAAATCTTTTTTTTATCCTCTGTACTTGACGCTGAGACACATTGAAGGTGTCTGCCACATCAGCAGTGGATCTGGTCTTCAGCCTCTTGATAATCAAAACTTTAGTCTCAGGGTGAATCTTAGGCATGTTTGCAGAGGTCTAGTTGCAGTTGATGTGAAGGTCTAGTGTACTGGGGTTCTTTTTATACACACCTGAGACCTAATTGATCCATTATTAGTCACAGGAGAAGCTCATATGACAAGGCGACAACACTTATGTCTTTGTAAAAATTGACTCAATGGGCTTTACCAAGCTGTGAATATTAGAATACTTTTTGACAGTTTCGTTTTGCACTAAAACATTATTAAAAAAGCTGTTGGGATTAAAATGAGCCATTTCTTGTAAAAAAATCTTGATTAGAAATGTATTTCAAGGGCACTTCAGGCCAATTTGTACACAAGCGACAAGACTTTTGTCAGGGACTATATATATATATATATATATATATATATATATATATATATATATATATATATATATATATATATATAGTCCCTGCTAGGTTTAAAACGATAGGCCTCTTGCATACGTACAAAATCATTTACTGATGTTTAAATGCATAATTTTGTGGACAGAAAGATCCTGAGTGAAATGCACAAGTTATGTTCTGTAAAGGCACTTGTGTATACTGACATACAGGCACGTAAATGTGTATATGCATATACACTCAGATGCAATACCTGTATAGATAATCTGTATGGATTGGAAAGTCCAAAACCAATTATCATTTGAATACATTCACCTCGTTCCATACAGATGGTCAGATGCTTGCCTACATTGGATTAAACACTACTTGGTATACTGTACACTGGCCACCTTATTAGGTACACCTTGCTAGTGTAGCCAATGCCCCCTTGGGGGTTGTTGGAAGTAGTGGTTCACCTGCTCACACTGCCCTCAATCACACTCCTTGCTTGCATCCAAAGTCAGAAAACAGGCTGGTTCTTTGTTTTTGTTTTTTTGTATTAGGGGGTTAAATTTGGATGGAGTAAGGGATGATTATGGGATGCCCAAAGATCAACAATTCTTTACATGGACCTCTATTTACACTCAGTATATACACTCTCCTTCTTCATCCAGCACAACTCTTGCTTCTCATTGTTCCTCTCTCCTGCACAATACTTCCAGCACAGCTAGCACATGGTGAGGCCTGCTCTGGCTTTGACCAGGCCTAGTAACCACCATTTGCAGGCAGGGGCCGCGGGCCCCTATAGTGTAGAGAAAGCTTGTAGATGTGCTAAGCGGCCCAATGGACTACTACTCCCAGCCCATCCTCCTCCAGGTCTCTACAGTCCTCCTGACTGCAAGCACCTGCACCCTGCCCATTGACACCAAAGTCCCAGTCACTTGCTGCACCTCTTCCAGACTGTCTTCCTCCCAATCCGCTGCAGAGTGCATCTCCCCTAGGCTGTGTCACACCCGGTGAACTCCCCCCAGAGACCCTGCTGGTAGTACTCTCATCCTGCTGTCCTTTCCTGCTCCTACTTGTGCCTCTCTGCCAGGATCTCACCCTTCCTGGATGCACCTGAGCCCCGAACCGAGGTCACCCCCCAGACTGGAGACTCCCTCAAGGCCCCCGACAGCCTTCAGTACTTTGTCTCCATTATCCAACTTCTCCCGGGCTCTCCTCCCTGACTGGGCTGCCCCAGGCTATTTGAAAAGGCCTGACCCCTGCCAATCTAGAGTGGGGATTGGTCAGGGCTTCCCAAATATCCAGCAATTCCACCTCTTCTGCCCCACTCCCCTTTTCCAGAACTTTCTGAAACAACAGGGAGGGGCCAACCAAAGAGTGTCACTACCTACAGTCACCAGCCACTCCCTGGACCACTGCCATGCCCAGAACAAAAACAAACAGGCCTGACAGCAGCCAAGCCTGCCTAAATTTGCCTACTCTAACACAAAAATCCTCAGCTGGCACCTACCTAACATAGAGGGTGCTACACTCACCCCCACCAAAAACCATATGGTCCCTCAGCTGGGAAATTTTGAAAAATGGCTCCTGGACCTAGGAGCAAAGGCATTCCATGACCTAAAAATTGGAAGGGAAAAAGGGAACAAACTTGGAAGGGGGAATATACAAATAATTTACATATAAAAATAGATATCACTCTCTGTAAATTATTTACACCTGTACAGCATCCCTAAATTCTCCTATCAGTCCTGTAGCTAGCAGCACAAAACACATTTTTGAGCCAGAGCACGGCTCACACGAGAGGGGTGCTCTGCTTGCGAAGTAGGAATCCATTTTGACTCTCCCCGGATTGGATGGACAGCCATTCCATCCCAACAAGAGAAGAAAAACATCCTAAACTACACACTAACTAAACACAGCAAACGGTCTACTGGAACGGGGTTATAAACCTCCCAGCAGAGCAATTAACAGCATCCATTATCATTCCTGTACCTGTCTGGTCTGTCAGCGAGGGGTTATATCCCACCGGCAGAAGAAGCACATCAAATTGTACATTTGTAATTTTTTTTTTTCATTTTGTTGTTTTTTAGAGTTCCTAATGGGAGAAGCCCCTCTCCGGACAACAGGTCTCCAAAAAAAAAACCAAATGGGCAAAAGAAAAAGTTAGTTCAGGAAACCGATCTCACCCCATAGCGTCTTTCAAGGAAAAGAAAAAAAAAACAAGATCCATCACTTGGCACATAGGGTGGCAGGCTGATCTGTTCCTGCAAAGGTCAGGGAGAAGCACACTTCTGCAGTCCTCCAGCAGTCCTGTGTGGCTCGCTTTTACCTAGCTGTAGTCCTTCAACAGTCTCTAGGTGTAGAAACGTGGGCCAAGCAGTCTCCTGCGGCTCTCCCCCTCTCCCCTGACAGAAATGGAGTAGCTCCTTGCTGGCTGATTGGCTTTCAGAACAAGGACCTTGTCCCCAAAGATGGCACTCCCCAGGCTCCCCTCCTTCTTTAGATCCACAAACCGATCTCATGCGTAGGAGTCCTGACTTCTCAGGGGTTTGGGGATGTGCAAAAAGTCCCAAACCATGTCATCCTCCCACTCCCATCGGGAGCTCTCAACTATGTCCATGAATTGGGGAGCAACTTATGGGAAATTATGCAACTTATGGGAAATCCAGGCCCCACTCCAGGGCATCTCTACAGTGCACTTCTCATTTAAATCAGAAAAGCCTGGGCAGTTCTTTAGCCTTCCCCTTTCCCAGGTAGAACGTGGGTGTCAGGAGATCTAACCACATTCTGACGATAGGTACTAGCCTTGGTCTGGGTGGTGGATGGCCTGTTTACAAACCAGTGACTATAAGAGATAAGGGTTCCTACAGCTTCACTTGTGTCCAGCTCCAACTCTGATCCTCTATCCTCTACAGATGGGGTTTTCTCGCCATGGGAGTTCCCGGTCTCCCACTCTTCCTCCATAGAACCCTCATCGGGAGATGACCATTCGGTAAGTCTCTCTAGGGACCAAAATTCAGCCTGCAGTCTGGGGGAACGCAAATCAATTGGTCTGTCCATGTCCTCCTCTTCCAATTCTCCAGAGGCCACATCCCCCTCCTGCACTACCTCCACGGGAACAGGGATGTCTATGGACAGGTTTGCGGCTGGCATAATGGGCAGTGCTAGTTCCTGCTGGGCAGTACTTACAAGTCCTAGGTCCCCAACTGAGCCTTCAGTCACCTCCGTTTCTTCCTTCCCCAGGTCCTCTTTGTAGCGGGAGAGACGCCAGGCCACAACTCCTCTCTGCCTTTACAGGGTGGTTCCAGGCCCGCTCCGGCCTTTTGGGATCTTTTCTTCTGCGGTGTGCACAGCCCTGAGCGCAAGTCCACATTAAAGTAGCGTGGATCCTGCTGGATGGCCATTCACTGCAGCAAGGGCTCATAGCAATGTCTGCACCGGACCCATGCATTCATCACCACAGTTGGCAGCTGGCACTCCGGACAAAGCAGGCAAAGTCTCTCCATCCCCTCCACCACCCCAATGGCGATTCCCCTGTGGTGCTCGTGGTGAACGCCAGTGTCAATTAGCGATCGTTCTGGCTGTTCCGGCAACCAAGTGATCGCTGGTAATGCACTACCACACTCCGCCATCTTCCATTGCCTCATGGTGTCTGCTGAGAGCAGGGAAACTCTTGTCTCCTCCAGGGTGTGGCACCACCCCCTCCTTCCTAGATGGGCTGGCGCCAGGCAATCTGATAGGCAGACTGGCTCCTGGTCACGCTGTTATAACCCCTTGAGTGAAGGATGGAAACATACAGACTGCTGGTGTTAGCAGAACTTGTCTGGGTCTGCCGGCTCTTTCTGTGGTTGCTGGTAGCAACAGTAGCTTTAGTAGCCCTTGACTTCCTGTAGGGAACAATTCTAGCACAGTCCCATCCGTAGACACCCGTAGGTTTATCCCGATCACCCCGGGCAATAGGAAACAAATCCAGGCACACTTTACTGTTTACAGCAGGATTTTGGAGCACAAATTCAAAGGGCCCAGCATTGGCCCAGCATTTGAAGGGTGCTGGGCAAATTTGTAATCCAGTGTTAAGTGTTCAGCCTGCTCAGGGCGTGGGGCACATTTGTAATCCATGGGGGCGATTGCCTACCGTGGTTGCAACGGACAACAGCTCATGTTGCAAAAGTCACTGAATTGCAGGAAAATTGTTTTCAAGTGTCCGCCCCAGTGCGGGTTGGAGCAACTGGGTAGACAGCAGCAGCAATTGAGGACTGTTCCTGCTGTTCACTATGGGCAATGGCACACTTGTTAAATGTCACTGTTTAGCTGGCAGCACCTAAGTCCTTTCTCTCAGATTCCATCCTTGCTAATAACAAATAAACAAAGTTCCTTGGCTCAGTTCACCATGGTTGCTAGGGGTAACGACTGACAGATTCCCGTGAGAGACAGGTGAATCCCGGACGAGCCCCCAAATGTAGCCAATGCCCCCTTGGGGGTTGCTGGAAGTAGTGGTTCATCTGCTCACACTGCCCTCAATAACACTCCTCACTTGCATCCGAAGTCAGAAAACAGGCTGGCTCTTTGTTTTTTTTGTTTTATTAGGGGGTTAAACTTGGATGGGGCAAGGGATGATTATGGGGTGCCCAAAGATCAACAGCTCTTTACATGGGACCTCTATATACACTCAGTCTATGCACTCTCCTTCTTCCTCCAGCACAACTCTTGCTTCTCCTTGTTCCTCTCTCCTGCACAACATTTGTTTCCAGCACAGCTAGCACATGGTGAGGCCTGCTCTGGCTTTGACCAGGCCTACTAACCGCCATTTGCAGGCAGGGACCACAGGCCCCTATAGTGTAGAGAAAGCTTGTAGATGTGCTAACCAGCCTGAAGGGCTACTACTTCCAGCCCATCTTCCTCCAGGTCTCTACAGCCCTCCTGACTACAAGCACCTGCACCCTGCCCATTGACACCAAAGTCCCAGTCTCTTCCTGCACCTCTTCCAGACTGTCTTCCTTCAAATCTGCTGCAGAATAGCATCTCCACTTCCCTGGGCTGTGTCACTCACCGACACCCGATGAACTCCTCCCAGAGACCCTGCTGGTAGTACTCTCCTCCTGCTTTCCTTTCCTGCTCCTCCTTGTGCCTCTCCACCAGGATCTCACTCTTCCTGGATGCACCTGAGCCCCAAACCGAGGTCACCCCCCCCCCCAGACTGGAGACTCCCTTAAGGCCCCCGACAGCCTTCAGTACTTTGTCTCCATTATCCAACTTCTACCGGGCTCTCCTCCCAGACTGGGCTGCCCCAGGCTATTTGAAAAGGCCTGACCCCTGCCAATCTAGGTTGGGGATTGGTCAGGGCTTCCCAAATATTCAGCAATTCCACCTCTTCTGCCCCACTCCCCTTTTCCAGAACTTTCTGAAAAACCAAGGAGGTGTCAACCAAAGAGTGTCACCACCTATAGTCACTAGCCACTCCTTGGATCACTCCCATGCCCAGAAAAAAAAAAACAAACAGGCCTGACAGCAGCCAAGCCTGCTTAAATTTGCCTACTCTAACACAAAAATCCTCGGCTAGCACTTACCTAACGTAGAGGGCGCTACACTAGTACCAGGTTGGACCCCCTGTTGTCTTCAAACTGCCTTGACTCTTCATGGCATGATTCAACAAGGTGTTGGAAAGATTTTGGTCCATATTGACATGATAGTATCATGCAGTTGCTTCAGATTCGTCGGCTACACATCCATGATGCGAATCTCCCTTTCCACCGCATCCTAAAGGTGCTCTATTGGATTGAGATCTGGTGACTGTGGAGGCCATTGGAGTACAGTGAACTCATTGTCATGTTCAAGAAACCAGTTTAAGATGATTTGAGCTTTGTGTATGGGCTATGAGCTTTTGAGCATGGTGCATTATCCTGCTGGAAGTAGCCATCATAAGATGGGTACACTGTAGTCATAGGGATGGACATGGTCAGCAACAATACTCAGGTAGGCCATGGCATTTAAATGATGCTCAATTGGTACTAAGGGGCCCAAAGTGTGCTAAGAAAATATCCCCCACACCATTACACCACCACCAGCCTGAACCATTGATACAAGGCAGGATGGATCCATGCTTTCATGTTGTTTGCACCAAATTTTGAACCTACCATCTGAATGTCGCAGCTGAAATTGAGACTCATCAGACCAGGCAACGTTTTTTTAATCTTCTATTATCCAGTTTTGGTGAGTCTGTGTGAATTGTGGCCTCTGTTTCCTGTTCTTAGCTGACAGGAATGGCACCCAGTGTGGTCTTCTGCTGCTGTAGCACAACTGCTTTAACCACTTCAGCCCCGGAAGGATTTCACACTTTAGGACCAAAGCCCTTTTTGCGATTCGGCACTGCGTCGCTTTAACTGACAATTGCGCGGTCGTGCGACGTTCTACCCAAACGAAATTTGCGTCCTTTTGTTCCCACAAACAGAGCTTTCTTTTGGTGGTATTTGATCATCGCTGCGTCATTTCTGATCGCCGCTATAAACAAAAGAAGAGCGACAATTTTGCAAAAAAACCCAAATTTCTTACTTTTTGCTAAAATACAAATCCTAAAAAAACATTTTTTTTCACCATTTTTGGCCGATTTATATTCTTCCTCATATTTGCGATAAAAAAAAATCACAATCTGCGTTTATTGATTGGTTTGCGCAAAAGTGGCCGCGTCTACGGAAGATGAGAATTCATTTTTGGGGTTTTTATTTTTTTTTATTTTTTATTAGTAATGGCGGTGATTTTTAGCGGTACTGCGATATTGGGGTGGACATGTCGGACCATTTTGACACTTTTTTGGGACCATTGGCATTTATACAGCGATCAGTGCTATAAAAATGCACTGATTACTGTGTAAATGCCATTGGCAGTGAAGGGGTTAACCTGCAGGGGGAGCTCTAAGGGTTAACTGTGTTCCCTGGGCGTGTTCTAACTGTGGGGGGACTGCCCTAGCAGGGCAAAGATAGTGATCACAGCTTCTGTGTAGAGGAAGGCTGTGATCACAGTCCTTCCCCCTTCACAGAACGGAGGTCCGTGTTTACTTACACGGACCTCCGTTCTTTCACTCCGGGGGGGGCATCGCGGGTAGCCGGCGGCGATCGAGGCCACCGCACCCGCTCCCTGGCCCTCCTCGAACACAGTGAGCGCACGGGCGCGCAGCCGCCGTCAGATGACGGCGATTTGCGACATCGCACCACTTTGTCGCTGTCAACCTGCGGTTGGCGGTCGGCAAGTGGTTAAGGTGCGCTCAGAGATGGTATTTTGCATACCTTGGTTTTAACTAATGGTTGTTTGAGTTACTGTTGCTTTTCTATCATCTTGGACCAGTCTGCCCATTCTACTCTGACCTCTGACATCAACAAGGCATTTTCGTCCACACAACTGATGCTCACTGGATATTTTCTCTGTTTCAGACCATTCTCTATAAACCCTAGAGATGGTTGTGCGTGAAAATCCCAGTAGATAAGCAGTTTTTGCAATACTCAAACCAGACGGCCTGGCACCAACAACCATGCCACGTTCAAAGTCACTTAAATTCCCTTTCTTCCTCATTCTGATGCTCAGTTTCCACCTCAGCAAGTTGTCTTCACCACGTCTAGAGTCTGGGTTGCTGCCACGTGATTAGCTGATTAGCAATTTGTGTTACCAAGCAACTGAACAGGTGTACCTAATAAAATGGCCGGTGAGTGTAAATTTAGCCTTCTAGGCCTTCTTCAGGTAGAAAGTGAAGTCTTCTTCTGGCAATGGGTTCTGTCAGCCATTTCACGGAATTATGAAACACCCAGAGTAGGCTTTTCTGGATAACAGACTATTCTTGTGGTTCCTGCTTTTGGGGAAGACATTTACATTTAAGTATTTAACATTTTTGACAGGTTAGCTGTAAGTGTATGGCCACTGTTTGATATTTCCACTGCAGTGTTAACGATTCTCGTTTACCCAGGTGGGAGTACCATTGTTGATTGTGTGTGTTCTCTCTCTGTGTGAGGTCCTGCTCTAGATCTCTGTAATTTTGCTAGTCAAAGCTTGGGATGATTCCTAAATAAAACATTTCTTGAGTGCAGAAATATCCTGTAATTCATAGTCTAAAATATAAAAAAGCATTAGAAATCATTGGGGCAGAGACATAATTAATCACATTTAATACAGTAGGCTGCTGATTCCATCATAACCAGATGCATAGTTATTATAGCTTTGCATCTAATATTATGACACAAATGTTAGAAATGTGAACAATTCACAGTGTCCCCCTCATTGTCAGGAAATGAATACGTAATTTAAAAAAATCCTCTTCCTCTTTGTTTTCCAGAGCCAGTAGTCTTGTTTCAGCCAAGTTTCCCAGTCTGGTTCTATTGTTACAAACCAAGGTGGGATTTTCGTTGCTGAATGGAATGAAGCTGTTTCAGAGGCTGATTATTAACTTGAATATCCAAATGTGATGATCAGCAGCCAAAAGGATAAGGAAATTGGCACATAATGAATCACATTATCGCTGGTGCGTTTTATTGTGAATCAGCCGTATATCCCTA
The DNA here is from genome assembly GCA_018402905.1 of Glandirana rugosa. Lineage (NCBI taxonomy): Eukaryota > Metazoa > Chordata > Amphibia > Anura > Ranidae > Glandirana > Glandirana rugosa. The sequence continues at coordinate 387,071 of BLSH010325990.1, read as the reverse complement.
GAAGATTTCCCAGCGTTACCATTTAGAATATGGTCTTATTCTCTGTTCCGGCTTTCCAAACACAGATAGATGCATTTATAGTTCATTTGATGCAGTGCTTTTACTGATACTTCATGACCACTAATGGTAAGGTACATAGAGTTACATCACGCTTTGTGGAGTACAGCATCTGCTCGATAGGGACACTGTGTCCTTGACCTAGTGGTTGTTGTCAAAAGCAGTGTTTTAAGAACTGAAATGGGAAAACAAGCATTTGTGCATCTGAACGGAACAAAGGAAGAGCGGTGCTGTTAAAACTACAAAACACCCTGAAGGCATGTTTGATTAGACATGAATATTTTAGATATTGCCAACTGTTACAGAAAAGCCATTATCTTCAAATAGTTTTTAATGGCAAGATACAGTAGTTTCTAAGAATTCTGGTACTTTATGAAACATTGCTATAACTTTTACTGAGGACCAGAGTGATACTGTACCATTTTCTGGGAATACAGTTGTTGACTTGTTCTTGTTTTATTGCTATGGTTCCTAATGCCTAGTACACACGGGCCAAATGTGGGGAGACATTGGCCGGTTCAATGAAAAAACGTCCAATATTTGGCCCGTGTGTATGTCAGCCGGTCCGACAGAAGCCGGCCATTTGGCCATCTTCTGTCAGACAAGCACACTGAAAAACCAACAGCCGACCTGCTCCCGATCAGCGCTCTCAGTGTCATCCATGGGCCACCACCCACCGATCGGCTTGTGCTTTAACTAATCACAGCACAGTCATTGCTGTGTACATTTCTCAGCAACTTATTCCTTATGTCTGTTCTGTGTTTATACTGACAGTGCCCTGGTTTGATCATTACCCAATCCTGGTGGTGTGCAATTCTCTCTCGTCTAGGCCCCATTATCTAGCTTGTGCCTGAATGACTCCCTCTTGTCTCATGCTTCGCTTGTCGATGATCTGCAAATGTGTTCGGTGGAATATTTCAGTTTTAACGCTTCTTCTTCTCTACGGATACCCTTTGAGAGGCGTATAAAGCTGTGATCCATGGCCATCTTATTCAACAAGCCTCTCAGGGGAAGAAGGAGCGGCAGGCTGAAGTCAGTTGTCTGGAGGCTGCTTTGGCTACTGCCACAGCTGAGCTAAAAATGCCACCCCTGAAACTGCAATAGATATCTGATAGATAAATTGTGTCGTGATCTTGACCTTTGTTTCACGGATAGGGCGAAGCCACATCTGCGCTGAACTAAGCAAAAATGTTATGCCAATAGCAATAAGATAGGTTAGTTATTGGCTAACAATCTTAAGTCTTTTGAATTGCGGAAACCCATTCTGTCACTCAAAACGAGGTTCCAGGTCCCCAAGTCTAATCCTGTTAAGATCTTTGATGAATTTAATTTTCATCTTGTGAAGCTTTATTCATCGGGGCCACTGCTTCTAACGCTGAGGTTCGAGCTTTCTTATAGGACTCAGCTCTACCTTCTTTACGACTGTCCCATAGTGATAAGTTGGGGGCTGATATTACAGAAGATGAAGTATGTCTTGCAATTAAAACACTCAAGCGCATAAGTGCCCTGGGACTGATGGGTTTACGGCCTTATTCTATAAAAAAATACTGGATATAGTGGTCCCTTATCTTACTACTATGTTAAGGCCCCTTTCACACGAACGGATACACTCCAGCTTTTAGCTGCAGATAGATGAAGTTATCTACCGCAGCTATACTGTGACAATGCTTTCCTATGGCCCCTTTCACACTCTGCATTTAGCAACGGTTTTGTTACAGATGATTTCGAACGTTTCGAAAAAATGGATTGGAATGCGTCCAGGAACGATGTAACGATGCTAACCGCACGTATCTGCACGAATCCGCAGCTGAACTGTGTCAGCTACGGATAGCAACGGCAACAAGCATAGAAATCAATAGGAAGCACTTCAGGAATGTCAAGAATGTTAATAATGTTTCCACCGCAGCAGCATGTATCCGTGGCTAATCGGAATGTAACAAATGCAAGTAATCGTTGTGCCTTATCTGACTAACGGATAGCAACGGCAGATCGGCTGTTTCTATCCGTTCGTGTGAAAGGGGCCTAAATAGTCTAAAGAAGGAATGAACATTTATCCACGAAAATAGCGATGCTCCCGAAACCTGAGAAAGATACGCAGTCATGGGCAAATTTTTGTCCAATCTCTCTCATTGATATTGACATGAAACTCCTATCTAAGGTGCATGCAAGTAACTTGAACTGGATATTGCATAGCTTGGTTTTTAAGGGTCAAACAGGTTTTGTCCTTCTCCATCAGGCCACTGATAATATATATGCCATACACTCCTTACCCATTTAGCCCACAATTGTGCTAAACCCTTAATGTTATTGGATATTTGGAAGGTGTTTTAATACTTTATCATGGACATATCTGAAAGAGGCCCTTTACCTTAGAGGTCAGGGTGATTCCTTTCTGTGTTGGATCAATAAATTGTATTCCCAGCTGACAGCCTTGGTAAACTATATGGGGTATGAATCCTCCAAGACTTCTCGTGGTACGCGTCAAGGCTGCCCATTGTCCCCACTTCTTTTCCTTGAACCTTTGGCAGCACATGTTTGAACCCCGATATTCGGGGTCGAGTTGGCTGGAATGCATCATAAATTGGCAATGATTCGCTGATGATGTTCTAATGTACATCACGTCCCCTCACACCAGTCTCCCTAATTTACTCTCTCTTCTAAACAACTTTGCCTTCTTATTGGGACTTCAAGTTAATCAGATTAAATCACACGCTCTAAACGTCAGCCTCAGTTCAGCGCTCTCTGGCAGCGAATTTCTCATTCCACTGGTCACCCTCTATTCTATATTTGGGGATCAACTTAATATTGGCCTATCATTCATTGTATATGGCTAATTATCCCTCACTTATTAGATCACTAACCCGTTTACTGGATCCTTGGGATAAATCTACGATCTCTTAGATGGTCCGCATCAACTCAATTATAATTATCCTAGGAGTATGGAATCGGATTCATTATTATAAAGCAGCGCAAATTGCACTCTTGATATAGCTATATGCTGGAAAGTTGGCTCCTCTCTGGACATATATCGAACTAGTGAATATGTACCCTGTCCCATTTTCGTCACTTCTATGGCTACCTGCTCAATTTTATCCTAAGTAATAGTAAACTCTGTTTATGTTTTACCTACAAGTAAGCCTATAATAAGGCCTACCTGTAGGTACTGTAAATATCTCCTAAAAGTGTGCCATTTAGGTAACATTTTATTGTGTTGCAGATGGTGACATAACAAATAAAGGAAAAAAGAAAACAGAAAAAAGAAAGGAATAGGGTAAGGATGAAAAAAAAGAGAGAAAAGTAGAAGGAAAACAGAGGAGGAGAGGTCACGAAAAAGAAAGTAAGCCCCATCCTGGGAATCCAAAGCCATCTCAGGTACACTAGACAGGAATTCTATAGGTCCAGAAAGCAGGTAGACAGGTTCATTGCTGGAAACTGGTCCACTCAGGGTTGCCAAATCTTGAGAAATTTATCCCAAGTGTCCGCGAGTATCGCTGTGAGCTTCTCGTTCACTAATGTCCCATGCACCCATTGCTTTACCTCCTCAAAAAAGAGAAGAAGTGTTTTCCATGCCTTTACAATGGTTTGTTTAGTGGCCATAAAAATGTGCTTCGCCAGTATAGGTTTTCGTTTCGTTAGTTTGATATAGACTTGTGAAGTAGGGTTTCCTACAGGTCCTTGCGTATATTAGAATGGAAGATCGTATTGACCAAAGCATGCACTCGAATCCACAGCCGTTTAGCTTTGGGGCATGTCCACCATATGTGCATCATATCGCCCAGATCTGAACAGCCCCTGAAATAAGACACTGGGTATATAGGAAGATAGCTTGCAATTCTCACTGTGGTAATATCACTTAGGCATAAACTTAAACAAATTCTCCAGTGCCAGAATGTTATGCGAAAAAGGCCCTTCCGCATCTTGGGCCAGTCCTCAGGGGACTGCAGGGCACCAAAATCTACCTCCCATCATGAACAGTAGAAGGGGGCTAAAGTATTAGAAGCATCCAGAAGAGAGGAGTAGAGTAAAGAAACGAGGCCTTGAGTAGTAGGGTGGGTGTGGCACCTGGTTTCAAATGCTGTTGAGGGTTGGGGCTATCATAATTTTGAACCAGAGAGTCTAAATAGTGACAAATCTGTATATATCAGTATTTCTCTTGGTCAGAAGCTTCATAAATCTCCTGAAGCTGCTGAACGGTGTATGCACCTCTGGTCATGAGGAAAGAACGGGCCATTGTCAGGCCTTTAGAGCGCCACCAGTGAAAGCTATGTGGTTCATCCAACCCTGGAGGAAACAATGGGCAGTTGAAGACCTCCAGAAGTGGTAGGTGGGGTCAAAGAAGCCCTAATGATTATTTAACAGAGTCCCATACTGGGAGTAAATTAGTCAACATGGGGTTTAAAGCGGTAGTAAACTGTAAAATATATATATATATATATATATATATATATATATCCAGCAATGAGTATGTCTACCTGCTTTTTGGACCTATAGAATTCCTGTCTAGTCTACCTGTGATGGCCTTGGATTCCCTGGGTTGGGGCTTACTTTCTTTTTCATGACCTCTCCTCTTCTTCTGTCTTTCTTCTCCTTTTCTCTCTTTTTTGTCATCCTTACCCTGTTCCTTTCTTTTTTTCCTTTTTTTGTTATTTACTGCCAGTAGCCAGTGTGTTAAGCCTTTATTGCTCTCTGGTTCTACTTCTGGTGTCAATCTTTTGCTTGCATTGTTTGATGGCCCTAGGGCCGGGGCACTGCCCCTCGCACAACTGAAGGCCTATGGGATTGTTTTCTTTTTGTTGGCCCCTATGAGGGCGCTTGGGTCCTTTATCTCTCTCTCTTTATATTTATATATGAAGACAGGTCAATCGCAGGTGTTGCTTATTGTATTCTACATGTTGATCTCTGAGATATTGTTTCTTTATGTGTAGCTCACTCTCTAGGCTTTGATTGTCAAGAGTTGCACTGATCATTGGTTTCCTAATGTACCGTATTGGTATTGAGTACCCTCACCTGGTTAACTTTTGTAATTTTATCTGTTGTTATTGTTTATACCGTATAAGAGGCCTATTTGTCTGTGGTATGTATGCATCCAGTTTCAAATTACTTTCAGTTACTGGCCATGGAGCCTGTTCACTGTTTTGTATGTTTGCCTTTTTATTCAATAAAAATATTGTAAAAGAAAATGGAAACGGGACAGCACAGAGTATATAATAAAGATAAATAAATAGACAAAACACAAGTTATTTTAATGGGCTATAAAGGCCAAGGCGTTTATTAAGGGGACCCCCGGTTCACTGCATTGTGATGTTTCTTATATTAGAGCTCTTTTTATCCTTCTACAATGTACCGTATATACTCATGTATAAGTCGACCCGTGTATAAGCCGACCCCCTACTTTTGCCCAAAAAATATGGGAAAACTTATTGACCCGCGTATAAGCCTAGGGTGGGAAATGCAGCAGCCAGAACACGTAACATCTTCCTATTTTTCTCGAGATTATATTCTTTGTAGTGTTACGTCACTTGGCCCCCAGGGGAATTATTTGCGGAACCGGAAATATCGGGTAATTTTATTGAACACAAAACAGATAAATAAATAGAAATAATATATGAGACACGACAGGGCAAAGGTAAAAGAAAATGTTATAAAAATAACTTATTTTTCCGTTTGTATGTTTTGTCACTTGTCCGAGGTACCGGTCATTGACTTTC